>VXAL01012824.1:1206964-1228534 GCA_013399475.1 Chauna torquata
GGGGGGCGTTTAACGCAAATGTCTCTATATTTGAGACTTCTGACCTGCCTCCCATTGAAATAGAAAAAAGTCATGGTATTTTAATATATTTTGAACTGAAATTTATGTGATCATTTTAAAAAACAAGATTAAGACATATATACAAGACATAGAAAGAAGTAATGCCTGCAAAAAACCTGTTCAGAATTTTGTTTCCAGGTCAGTTAGTATAACCAAAAGATATTTATTTATAAGTTCAAGGAGACCTGAAAATAATAACAGCTTTTTTTTTTTTTGGCAAGTATTGAAACCGAAAGATACTTTTTATGGCTGTCCTTTTATAATCAAGTTTACCAACTTCTGTTTAGTCTAGTCTCTTAAGCTGCATATCTAACTTCTGAAGAACAATTTAATGTGTGGCATTTCACTTTTTAAAAGAATACTGAAAATGCATGCAAATGATCTGATAAATAATCCAAAAAGCTTCTTCCCAACCCTTCCCTTTAAGATTGTCATGTGTAAACATCAAGGGAGTTATTGCTGACTTCATCAAGAAAAGAAAGGCAGCACAATGCAGCAAAAAGGAACAGCAAAAGGGTAGAGCGAGCAGGCGGGCACGGTGACAGCACTGTCAGGGGACCAGGACAGCAGGCTTTCTTTTGAAGTTGTTTGTTTTCCAATACTTTCTAAGCTACAAGACCCAGTGTCGGAATCACCTGGGGGGCACCTCCTCCTCTGGCAGCAGGGAAAAGCCCCTGCTTCGTCTGTGAGACCCCGTCCCCCCACCCATGCACGTGTCCCCGCCAGCCCGCTTGCCTGCGGCCAGCCCCACGCCGGTCCCAGCACTGTCGCTCGAACCTAACATCCCTGTGCGCCTCGAAGCGCTGCCTCTGGAACCCTGCAATCACGGGAACCCTTTTTTTTTTTTAAATTGAAGGAAAGAATAATAAAAGCAAACATTTGGCCTGTGTTTCCACAGATGATGGCAACAATATGAATTTTACAGATTAAAAAGGCCAGAAGGCAAGTGAACTCAAAATGTATTACTGTTTGCTTAAACATTAATTTTAAGCCAATCTGGTGACTTTCTGAGAGTTTAAGAGCCACTACAGTATCACACAAAAAGTCCAACAGAAAGTCAGAGGACTCCATCCATCATTGCCCAACCAGAAATGCTGAAAACCAGCTGTCCAATAATGCAGAAATTAGCTGTTCCCTTTCTGCTATTAATCTGCTCTGAGAAGCATTCCTCCCACTATCTTCTGTGGATTCAAATGGAAAAGGACCACAAGCTCAGAAACAAACGAAAAGAGAAAAAATAGCTTTAATTTTACCACCTTAACTATGAAAAATGCTAAGTAAATTCCCATAATTTTAGGCACATGCTTTCAGAATCTAAAGGCTTTGGTAAACCATTTCCTTTGCTCTTCTGGGAAAATTAACCTCCAAAATCCAGAGCTGTAGCAAGTCATTTGCTGACCACATTAGGAGCCACCAGTCTGCACTGCCAGATTAGCAAGACAGAATCATTTTAACAAATCAAATCACCCAAGAAACAGCTTGAACTAATTCATCTTCAGCAGCAGACAGACCACAATGCAAAAACGTCAAAGCAAAACATTTCAGGTAATAAAAACCTCTACAGAAGCTTGCAGAATAGAAATAAAAGTTTTAGAAGGCTGACATCAAGTGAACATGTCAATGCTTATTACTCATAAACAAAATTAGGAAAGTTGCTGAAGAGCTAACACTGGGCAGACTGACTGAAGTACAAAAGCAGCTAGTACTAATAAAAAATTTATCCATCACGACCTGTTAAGAAAATGCTTAACTGAAGTTCATAAAATGCTAGAATGGAACAGAAAATGTCAAGACAAGGTATCAACATGTGAAAAGAAGAGGAAGAATTTAAAGGAAGTTAAGACAAATAGAAGACAAAACACACACAGATGACCTTTAGAAGTTGATGAAAAAACAGGGATCTATGGAAGAACCAGATCAAATGTCAAAGAGAGAAGAGTGTAAGGGAGTCATTTGATAGATATATCTGCTTTGAAAATTATGTGTGATTTAAAAGATGAACTGAAAGTCTGTTCATGTTTTCCCAAAACATTTTGGTTCAAAAGTTACCTTTCAAGTAAAACTAATGTCTATAAAAGCTCACTCTCTGACTGCTGAAGCCCTAAAAACAACGGTCCCTCCTAACTGCAAAAACTCTTTCTTTTAAAAAAGAAAAGTAAAAATCTACACCCTGCTACTAAGCTTTGATTCACTAAAGGCTCACAGTACTTATTATCTTGGTGCCTGTTCTAACTACAGAGATACAGCTCCGTTGTTCACCTTGCAGACAGTCTTTAGAGATGGTTAGAAGTTCCGGTGAGTTTCAGAATTTCCATTTAACCATGAGAACAACAATGTTAATTGTTACTTAACTGTGATATTTAAAGATTAAACAAATGGGAGAGAGTTGTATTATTAAAGAGTCCACTTACATATTGAAAGAGAATTCTGTTACAGAAACTAAAATCAAACCTTACTGAGACCCCAATTTCCTTGTGTTATCAGTTTCTTTACAATACCATGCTTGGGATGCTTTGCTTTAACTTTGCACCTCAACATTTACGTTAATAGACACATGTATTACCATATCCTGGGATAAGTCCAGATTCATGGTTTATCAGAACAATGAGAACACTGCAAGCCTTTCTGCATCAACTGCTAATACCTGCTCTGTTTATCCCTTCAGTCACATCACTTCTTTTCAGTTCTCCGACTATTTGACAAAGGTTTTTTTCAACACTTCTTAATTACTAAAAGAAATACTATGCCCTTTAAAAAGACACATTAAAACAAACAACCTGCACAATTACTGCAAGGATTAATAAGTAAAATGCAGCAGGTTTACTAACAAACTTATTCATGAATAGTAGGCAAGACAAGAAACCAAGAGCAACTCCCTTCACTTGGTTACAATTCAGGAAATATCTCTACACAGTAAGGCACACAAGTTCATGAACAAACTTCACTAAACTCAATTAAATTTAGGCAAATAAGCTCAAATTCTTTCCTGATGGATCCTTTTGATAGCAGACTGCACAAAGGTCTCTACGTTAGGTGAAAGCTGGGACTGAAGGAGGAATGCCGCTTCATAGCTCTTACAAACAAATGAGTTCAAACAATCCTTTGTTTCAACAAAGCACTTAAACAAGTGCTTAGGGTCCAGTGACCACCTAAAGTAAAGCTCACATTTACAGGATTTACTGCATCAAGGCCATTATGAACACTGAAGAATCATACTCACTCATGTCTTTCATAGCCAAGGCTTTCTCGGATAGACCACGCGACCTGGTAAGGGGAGGTTTGCTCTGAATCCTCAAACTCCTCTCCACTGTCTTCAGACCAGTCCAGCCCTACAGGAATTGAAAACATGAAAGCTGCATGAAAAGCATATTCACCTCACACAAGTCTCTGAGCAAACTATGGCACAAAAGACAGAAGTGTAGTACAGTTGCAAGCATAGATATGTTGGCTTAAATATATAACAATACCAGTTACACTGGAAAGTTACAGTAGCAGCTTCATTACAGCACGCAAATAGCACGCACTGATTTTTTTTCAAATTTGAGTTTTCCTTTTAAAATTCTTATTGGCCTCTTTATCCATAAGCAGTGAAAGCAAAACCACCAGCTTTCTTACCTACAGAAAATATTACAGCTTCTGTAACAAGCATATGGAATCTTTAGAGATAAGAGAGAAGTCCCTGCCACAAAGAACTGACAACCTTGTAATTTTTAACGCTGTAGGATCTAAATAGGTCACTTCCATTTCTGTTTATGTTCTGACCAGTGCTGTGTCAAAGCACCTAGAGAATAGGAAAACCAAGACAGAGCAGCATGGACACAGACAGATGCACAGCTACACAGGATGTTCCTCTGCTCAGTCTTTGTAATTGCCTGCCAAATGCATATATTAGCAGGAGAAGAGAACTAAAAAGAGATGTGAATACTCATGCACCTTTACAACGCAGCACACTTTTCCTTAATGATACAGTAGGATCAACTCATTGTATGCACAAGCAGCCTCTGTTAGACAAACTAACTAGACTGTGTTTCCAGATTTCCTGATAAGTTCTCAGGTGAAAAATTTTAGCTGGAGCATCAACTTTTGCACTTTTTCCTACTTTCTCTCCCAAACCCAGTGATATTCTTGTCAATTCCTTGCAGCAGGTGGGATAAAAATCCTGTAGCCACATTTACAAGCCATCATTATTGCTTTTTCACTTCCTTGTGTGCTCCTTGAAAATGGAGCAGCAACTGGGACAGAATTAAGGAGGACTTTATTTTTGCTGAAAATAAACTAAACAACTACATCTGAGATGATTCTGAAGTCAGATGCTTTCAATTTGGGAAACGCATCAGTACTTGGTCATCTACTTTCTGAGTTAGAGGCATACATACACATTTGGAACACAATCATCAGGAGCCCCTCCATCGTTTAGAAGCAACACCTTAATACTAAGCAGAAATATCAGAAAACCTATTTTTCAGGAACTTCAGCATCCTGAAAATACTTTCTTAGTTCCTATTTTTTAAGATATGCATACGAACTAAATTAAGATATATCAACACATTTGATAAAATGCCAGAATTATACTTTCAACTTAAATGTTTTCTACTCTCCCCCCTCCCATAAAGGAATGGAAAAACAACTTCATCAGTGGATAAAGACTACTCACCATGAATACCATTTACCCAAACTTTAAAAATAAAATCAGAGGTTGGGTTGTTCTGCTTCCAATGGGCACTGGAGAAATGATGGAAAAAAATCCAATCCACACTCAGCTATACTCACTCTGAAGACTGCAGCTACCTTAATATCCAATTAGATGCTTCTAATAGAAAGTACACATAAAACTGAGTGCATCTCTTTAAAGATTCTGTGCAGCCATCTCTAGTGCTACTTCATCATTAAACAGAAATCCTACAACTTTCTGAACTGGCATAACTAGTCTTTAATATTAAGGCATATTATGAATAAATAACAAATACATTTTCCACTCAGAGATGTTTAATACATGAATTCTGTTACTTTGCCAAATACGGAATGTTCCAAGTATATATATTCATTTTCACATTTACTGTAGTATAGTATTTGCATAACTCTACATTTCTAGGTCTAATCCATTTTTCTACTATGCCTTTTTTAGGAAAATGTATTCCCTTCAGTGCAAACATCACTTGAGAATGTAAGACATTAAACACAGAAAGTGATCTTCCTACAGTGTTTCAAAACGCAGGTCACTTTTTAAGCTATTTGGGTCTGTGACACTTGGAAGTGCCTCTGGAGCTGCCATTCCTCGGAAGACCTGCATTATATATAGGACCATCAAACAGGATTTCTGAAGAACAGTGTCCTTTACAGAATGCTATGGGATGCTAATTATCTTCTGAACAAATAGTCAAGCTATCCCGTGAGTGCCAAAGGGCAGATCTTAACAGCAAATTAAAAAAAGGTTAATTGAAATAGCAAAAATTACAGATGTTTGCAATTAAATAAGATGTTTTATGAAGTACTTCCAGTTTTATTTGAAGTCTTTAAAAAAAAAATCATAAATGGCATTCCTGCTCTAATATCACATACTGACCTCTGTTTCCCTTTTTCCTGTCAGTATTTTACTTGTTAGGAAAATACAATCTAAAACCAAGCAGAAAAGTAAGGTAACTTTGGAGGGTGAGGGAGATGTCAAGGACAGCCAGGTGTACCTAAGTCTGTATTCATAATCAGACAAATAAGCCACAAGGTCAACAGCCTTTTTTGAAGCTTCATAGAGCACTACTGCCATAGCAGCAAGTTGGTTATTTTCACTTACATTTTTGCAAGCAGCAATTGATTATTGTGGTTTCTAGATAATAATGAAGGAGGAGACTATTTCTACACTGGCATGCAGACAAGACTACACCTCCCCAATTACCTTTATAACGGTACTGCTTTCCTGCCTGGCACAAAGACAGTCGTCTTCTTTTGTTCAGCCAAGTTCCACACATGAACAGGCCCAGTCAAGAAAAACTCTCCTGTGCTCCAACTTTCCTAGCCAAGTCAACCACAAATTTGGATCTGCACAGAATGATGGGCCAAATCTCCAAACTTTTACTTGCACTCATTTTGTAATCTGACTTGTCACATATTTAACATTCAATCTAACCTTGTCCATTCATGTAAGTACAGTTTGCACTACCGCTTTAGTAGCCAAGTTTCAAACCTTTTATACAATACCAATGTCATCAAGCGTTTTCTACACCTCAGTTTGATTTCTCAAATGGTTAACAGGACATTAAGAAGAACAAACAATTAAAATGCCATAAAACACATGTGATAGGTCCAAGAATTCCTTTCATAGAGAACACGGCTAAAGAAAACATCAACAGATCACCTAGTTCAGGTTTATTTCATAAGGACTGCACATGAAAGCAGGACAGAGCTCGGAAGACATTCCTCTTTTGTGTTCTGGTTTCAGGTTAAAAAAAGAAGAGGCAGTGCATTTATTATCTACCCACCTAGATGTGGAAACAGATCAGTGTCCAGCTGCTGTTTTCGAGTGCACAGTTTCACCAGTCTCTGTAGCCGGCTCATGCAGGATGAGTGCGGAGAGAAGGCTGTGGCTTTCATTAGGACCCGATCAGTCCTTGGAGGGTCCATGACAGGAGCCCTAGCAGGTGGCAGGAGAGGCAGAGGTCTCTTGTTAGACAACTGCCGGGCTTGTGCTATAGTGTGTGTGGTGGGTGCCACTCCCTGCATTGGTAGGCTGGTGTTCAGAGGTTGAGGTGACTTGCAGACTAAGCCCTGCGGTAGCCCTGTCGGCTTTAACGAAGCTGATGAAGGTGGCAGATGGGAGTGCTGCTGCTGCTGCAGAGGCTGCTGCTGCAAAGGTGCAGGAAGGGGGCTAAAGTGCTCTTGGCGAACTTTTAAAATCTCTGTCTCTCTCTGGCGCTGCCGGTTTTGAGCCAACTTGCTTTGCAACTTTTTCCTCACTGTTGCCCCTTTCTTCAGGTCATCATCCTCCTCGTTGAAAGCAAAGGGGTCTTCTAGTTCTGCCTCCAGGTAGTGGAGAGGAAGCCTAGCCCCTGGAGGGGAGAGGGACATCCCATCCAGTCCATTGGGCATCTTCAAGGCCAGGGTGGGCACTGTCAGACTGAAGGCCATAGCATCCATCTGATGCCTGACCTTAACCTCCTCTATGGGATCATTCTTTTTCTTCCTCTCCTTTTTCGGTATAAAGCCAAGTACTTGTAGGTGGCTGTTGCAGTACCTTTGAAAAGTAAAAGCAGTCAGTTCTTAATTCACTTCTTGTAAGTAAAACCTGAAGAAAACAGGCGTCACTAAGGGGAAACCCACACACAACATTAGAAATTAGATCAAAACATAGGAGATTTTATAAACAGTGTACACAATCCCTTCTAATACAACAGATAATGGTGGTGTTCCCAACCTGTAACAGAAAACAAACTTCTACAAGTGACAGTTTGAAATCTTAAGCTATGAAAGTATTCATTCATTATTCATAGGAGACTCACACACTATATTCAAAATATTTACTCCTTAATAGTATAAATATTCACAAAAAGTGAAGAAAACAAATGGACTGATACATAAAACAGTAAGAATTCAAGCCATTAACTCTGATCATACAGAACCATTTCAAAAGCTCCCAAGAAAGAGTACACTGAAGACTACTTCTTTCATTTGGCTGTTTTTAAACCGGAAGTAGTTAGCATTTTTGTCAATGCACATGTCACTGTTATGAATCCCAATTGTAGTGGGGAGTAGTTTCTCATAGGGACAATCTCAGTGGAGATACCTGCTGAAAAGGGTCACTACCTGCACTCAGTGAACAAGTAGCTTAAATATCAAGTCCTGTTTTAGTAACTTCACATAACAATTTTGTAGCCAAAGGATTAGCTGAATGTTCTTCAAATAAAAAAACTAGTTTAAAAGAAATTCTCTGTTGCTGGAAAATGTTTACACAATGCCAGCAAAATGTATATATACAATCCACAAACACACATTGCAAGCTCTTCTAATATCAAAAAACTTTTAAAATCATGTTATTTTAAAAAAAAAAAAAAGGAAAAGGAAAACGTTTAAAAGTTTGTCACAAAAACTAAAAAGAGAAGAGTTACAATCTATGGACACAGACAACTTACTAAGAAGCAAACAATTAATTTTTGTCTGGTTAAAACAAGCAGGTGATAGAAATATAGGAATCACAATCTGATCCTTCTCCTGCTTTCATAAAGGCAGGACCTCCCGCCGCTGTAGAATGCCCCCAGCAATCAGGCTGCTGCCGTTGAAGGATCCCATCTACAACCTGCAGCTTACAGATGAAAACAAAGATATGAGGATAGATTGATGTCTACATCACAGTATTTATGGGCAAGATAAGGGAATATCTATGAAAGTATTCTTTAAAGTCTTATCAGCAGAATAGAATAGAATATAGAATAGAATAGAATATCCTGAGTTGGAAGGGATACAATCTGAGAAAATTAAGTTTTCTGGAATAAATAAATGAAAATTAAATTATTCCTGGTCTTCATGGAGAAAAAAAAAATAACACAAAAGCCCAAATCACCTCCCCAAAAGATCTAACACTTCAGTTTAGTGATTTTCAATTTGTTGTCTCACCCTAAAGAAGCAATGTGTGAACTGCTTCTAAAGGGTCCATAAAAGGTAAAAAAGAAAAAGCCAATTCCTACATGCTCTTTAACAATCTCCATATATGTAGTTTCTTGAAGGACCCACACCCATAAGGATTTACAAATCAAAAAAAGGCTGAAAAGCACTGCTACATATTATTGTCTAAATAATTTCTTCATTACATTAAGTTGTAAATAATAAATATATCTAAATGAGACAAGCTGAAAGCCAGCAAGGCATGGAGTTCTTATTGGAACAGACTAGAATACTGCAAATTCATACTGAGAGATGCACTTCTAAAAATTAAATTCTATAATGAGGGTTCAATAAAGTTTCCCTTAAAGTCAATAGCATTATTCACATAATTAAAATTAAGCACTTTCTTAATATTGTCTTTGAACAAGACCGGGATCAGTTAAAACAGCACTTTTAGTATGACAGAAGAAAAACAACAGACAAGCACAATGGATTTTTTTTTTTTCCCTTAATCCAATAAAAAAAGAGTTTTGCTCAATTTGAATGCTTCCCTTATAGTGTTCAGAATGTAAATATTGCCACATTGTGCTTGTGCAGGAGCGAAGAGTTAAAACCAAAGAGAAAGCAAAATACAGAAAAGGTGAATAAATCTATGAAAAGGTAATTAGCTTATCAACATTCTCCAAGTTTTAGGCCTGTTAAACGTTTTCCTTGTTCGTTTAACCCTAACAGCATCAGTTTTATACGACTGAGAATAAAGCTTTGGTTCTTACAACTGACCATGCTGCATCACTGAAAGCCAACAATATCTTACACTTGCATCACCTCTGGACACAAATCTATAGATGTCAGGCTACAACATAATGAAAATACAGATCACACACACTTGCAGACTCCAGCACGCACTGACTTGGCTCTGCATCAACTCCCTGTTTTCCAGCATAATCGAGGCTGATACACTTTGCCCACTGGACAAAAAGGAGCAAGAACACATTGGGACTTAAGTCTTCCCTAGGTAACTCTACATGCAGGCAGCACTGGCTAGTCATAATTTATGAGGACAAACTCCACCTTGGCCTTGCCAGACTCTGGCTGGTCCCACGTGGAGCCAGGGGGGCATGCACACTGACTTCCCTGTCCTGCAGCTCCATGACAGCTTTTTAGTTGGCCCTTGCCCAAACTGGCTCTGACATTTACGTGGTGCTACAGAGCCTGGTGCAGACGTTAAGTGGCTCTGCTGGAACCAGTCTAGAGCCAGCTGAGTTGAGGCAGTAGTTCTTTGGATCGGAGGTAATGCCAGGGAAATAGTTCATGCTCCACAGCAGACAGACTACCGGGAAGACTGGAATAGCACCTGGAAGTAGCACAGTGCCTTTCATGTGGCACTGAGCATGAAGTCTGCGAGGGCTAAGCTGGCCCTGCACAGAGACAATTCTGGTGAGCCTGTCTTAGTGGCACAATTTGGCATTTCTGTAACTTGCCTGTGAGTTACTCTCAGCTGACAGTATCCTGCTGAGTATCTAACACAGTTTGTTCCCCCTTCCTTATTCAGTGCTGAAGGCACTTATTCTGGTGCAGGTGAGGTCAAATGCAGTCAACAGGTATGGTAAGTGTGGTGGGTTGATATCCATTAAAACTATCATAACACAAAGTTCACAAAAGGTGACGGGTTATGAAGGAGTCAGCTGGACAGCTTCCCACATCTCTGGGAAGGCAAGAATCCGGAAAGCGAGGTGTTCTACCTACACCTGCATCCTGCTTCCCTGTACATCCCAGGTTTGCATTGGGTTTGGTCACTTAGTTAAGGGAAGATCTAATTAAACTGGAAAGTAGCTTGCACATTAACAAAGTATTTACAGACTCGCTTAAAAGAAGATAATTAGAGATAAAAATGATGTTTAACCTACCTAAAGTGTAATAACTCTATATGCCAAAAATTAAATTGAGCTTCATTATCTATGCACGTATTTGGACAAGAATGGGGAAACACATTCAAGAGGAAATATAGATACATACTGGATGATACAGATATGGGCTATACGTTCTTTAAAAAGCAAGATACTGAACAGAGAAACGAGACTTCAAATAAGGCAATGAAGTCATGCACTATTAATAGATTTAATTTGTAGAATGTTAATGGTTAATAAGAAATTTAATAATATAACAGCATATTAAACATCTTCGTGGCTTGTGGCATCTCATTTGTCCGGGGTCAAGGGATAATTATTTTTAATTATCTGTGGACAGACTATGAGGCTTTTGGCATATCATGCATGCAACTTGTTACGATGTTTTACTTTTTATAATCGTTAAAAATATATAAGAAGATAGCTGTCAGAGCATCACACAGCCTGCTTCTGATCATGCAGTTACATGTCTAAAACTGACAAAATGACCATCTGACAGTAATTTTGTACACAGAAAATTAAAAGCCATGAGTGAAGAACTCAGACATAGCAAACATCTTTATATTGAACAGAGTGTGAAAAAAGTCTCCTAAGAAACAGATACAGGTTTGCCTGCCAAAAAAAAAAAAAAAATGCTTAGAGCAGGCACAGTCTTATCATTAGCATTCATCAAATTTTATTGTTAAAACTAAACTCTGCCCTGAGAAGCAGTCTTTTAAAATATTCTTTCAAACTAGCACATCCTCTCATTTGAAATTAAAAGTTTATTTTCTCCTTCAGACACCTGCTGTCCTCTTCAAGTACTGTAATGTGACACTCGACATGCAGTTGAATTATTCTAATATAACATACACCAGATGTCATGACCACACTTCACTTTAACTTGAGAAAAATCAAAAAGAACAAAGTGTGAACTCGATTCAAGGTGTAAAGAAAAATCTCAAATTCCATGGGAACATGAGAGACCTAAAGTGCCATTAAGTATTATTATTTCTGTTGTTTTTAAGTATGACCCCTGGTAAACAGCAACTCTGGCTCAGTCAGCTCTTGCATTTGAAATTACAGCGTACCATTTGGCTCTAACAATTTCTGTGATCGTTTTTACGAGCTTATTTCCAAAGAGCCTCAATTGTACAGTAGCAAAGAAACAGTCACCGACTGTCAAATTACAACTCAAAGTTATTCATCGTGTGCCATTTGAGCATTTGCCCTACAGCTTTTGACAAACATTCATGTTTTTTTCTCACTTCATCAGTCTCCTCAACTGAAATGGCAGGTGAAGTGCAAGTTAATTTAGAGCACAGTCCAACTGTTGTTTCAGACAAGAGAGGGAGCTGTGAGCCGAGAAGGAAGTTATATGTAGGGCACAGTGGGAACACTGCTAATAATGCAAAAGGTTAGTGAACGGCAGCTAATAATGTGAAAGGTCAGTGAAGAGTGGTTTGATTCTTTTTTGGCATATTTTGTTTATATTTTAGGTTTAAAAAAAATCATTTCTAACAGAACAAGCCTCAGGTAGTTAACACACACATTAATTAAATACTGTGGTACTGCCAAAACCTGCAGCAATGACTGAAAAATTAAAGTCATATATACCTGGCAGCCAAGATCAGACAAATTCTGTTATTTCACCTCAAGCAACACCAATGAGACTTGTGTTCAAAAAGTCTTAAAGAGCAAGGAAAAATGCCCTTGTGGTTACAGTATGGCCTGCAATTCAGGAAATCTGGTTTGAATTCCCAGCTCTGCAACGACTTCAAGTACTATCTCTTGCAAGCCGTTTAATACTTGGGCACCTCGGGCATCTTCATTTGGGCAGAGAGCGAGGGAGAAAGCAAGGAAGCAGAGAAGAAAGGGAGTGAACAGTACTTTCCCAGCTGGCTGATCTGTTATCAAGTAATATGTATTTTATTCCAGTAATACACCACTACAGATCAGTACTAAAGCAAAAACACTGAACTGTAATTCTGCATTTGTCCCTATGTGTCACTGCTCACTAAGCCAAGAAGATACGCATTTTCAGCTGTTTGTCCTGAAAAAGTAGATAGAGGCATGCTTTTGCCACAGTTGGCCAAACAAGCAGGCCCTTTTGAGAGCACGCACTGTGAGTGACAAAGCAAATTAATTAGAACAGCAGATATTGCGTAGCAGGTTTGATCCACAGTTTATAGTGAAACTGAGCAAAGCAATGAACTCTCCTGAAAACTTCCTTGGGAGTAAGTTACTGCCCCCTTTGTGTACTTGACTCCCACAGAAAATAAAGTTTACTGGCCTTACAACAAAACCCTCAAAGAAACATCCTGGAATTCAATTCACTCAGGCCAGTTCCTCCCTCATCCTGAAACCATGCACTATCTTAAAAGTAAACTCATGCCTATGTCCCAGCCATTTCCCACGTTGCATACGGGCAACCACAACTCACCTACGGTCCTCAGATTTGGGGATGGGGTTGGTGCAGCGTTGGCTGTTATACTTGGCCACATATTCACATTGCTTGAAGGGGGCAGTCTTGTCCTCCAGAACGTGTCTGATACAGAAGGCGTAGCCGTTAAGTCGCCTCTGCTTGCACAGTTTGGGGCTATATGAGCACAAGGGCTTATTGTCAACCTCAGAGAAGTGTATGTGTTTGCCTTCATACATCACGTGACTCTATTCCTTGTGAACATCAGCTGAAAGAACCAAAATATTAAGATAAATCACATAAGGAAAAAAAAATGTATTAAGTTCTACTTATTGTGTGTTTCATTTTGGTGGGAAAGAGGGACCCAAAACAATACCTGATTTTAAATCTTCTGTATCATATCAATGTTAAGAGAGAGCCCCAAGAACACCACTATCTTGGAATGATGATGAATCAAGACGAAGCAGATTGTCTAAGGAAAATATCAAAAAGGTCAAAATCAGAACAAAACAGATACGCACATACTGTTTAATAAGTAAGTGGTCAGACGTGGCCACTTAACCTGTGGTTCAGCTAGCATCCAATAAACCAAACCCACTAGCATAATAGTTTTCAACTAGCAGTCACAGATCTTCGGAAACTGTAAAAGGAAATTATTGAGGAAAAAATGTTTACTGTCACCATGCTTAAACCTGCTAAACAAAACTCCACTCATCTACCAGAAAATTATTAGGACCTACAAATTGAAAAAGGTTAAGCAACAAATTAGATCACTTAATTCAGCAATCAAGTTGAATGCTGGTGTAACATTAACCCATTTGACTGCAGAGAGGTTTTCCTTCAAGTATCTTTGCTTATAAAAATGCTGAAGACTATCCTTGCTCTACCAAATATCATTGTCAGGCAGTGCAGGAAAGCCTTTTTTCTTTTTAAGCTGTCTTTATCATATCTGGTAATCAGTCTTCACATTTTGTAGTTGCCCACAGCTTTTGCAAGCATCAATATGCAGTCCTTCCTGAGGCCATCACAGTCCTCCAGAGCTTCTCCTACCTTGTTGTACTTGGTTTAGGTAAATGCTGGCATTAATGATGCCAGAGGCAATGCTCTCATTGACCCCAGGAGGGCTGAAATGTCATTTCAGCAAGAGGCTGTTTTCTTCCCCATCCCCCAAAACAGACTCCTACAGTGCAACGAAATAACAAATCCATGAAATCTTAAGGTTCTTTTTCATTTCCCACCACTGTGCAGTCTTTAGCAATCATCTTTTTTAAAACACACACACACCCCAACAAAAAAAGAAAACACAGCAGCATCGAATAAAATTTAACAGTACACACAACCTGCAGCTCCTCTGCTACACCCAGCTTAGCCTGCAAAAGGCAGCTATTGTTCAGAAAGGCCATCCTGAAGCACAGGAATAAACTATTTCGAACGTGGTGTGCTCAGTACGCAGTTCAGTTTCAAAAGCATTATTCACCAAGCAAGGGAACGTACATAGAGGTGATATTCAGGAAATATGTAGTAAATGAGAGACACGTGACAAACGTACAGATTACCACCTTAACCAATTTATTTATTCTCAAGGCCCCAAATGGCAAGGAAAAGATTGCAAGAAGGGAGCCTAGAGCCTTTACAGGAAAGATCCCGCTTCCTCTGGTGACGGAACAAGCCTTCTCTTCCCACTGCATAAAAACACCTTGAGACAAGAAGTGCCATTGCATTCAGGGATCCAGGAAAGCAACTTTAAGCCACTAGGGCAAAACAAAACACCCTATTGCGCCTCTAGCAGTATACTGCATAAACTGGACACTTTCATTAGCATATATCTAGCTGTACGAGAAGGAAAGAAGAGAGTACCAAAAATTCAAAGTTACAATTATTTGAATAGTTTTATAAGTACACATGCAGTATGCACAGCATACAGATTGGAGACATGCTATAAAATGTAGGCGGCACACATGCCAGCGACTGATTAATCATTTGACAATAACAAGGATCGTCCAATGTTTCCTCTTCATACACACAGTTCCCCTTCCACAAACACATGCAAGCACGCACACTCAGAGGCAGGGGCCTGGCACTTCGTTTACACCAAACAGCAAAACACAAGCACAGACATCAAATCCGGTTCCCATCCCCTTTCCCTCAATGCACAGCAGCACATGAAGGTGCATACTACATGTATTTGAAACTGATCTTTGGAACGTGACCCTTCACAAGCATTCATCCTAAAAGCAACAATGGGAAAGAAAAGAAAATCCCATAGTGACAGGTCTAGCAATAGAGTGGTGACCTGGGTGCGGGTCCCTTATGCTGGACAGACAGTTCCTCTGTTGCTATGGCAGCGAAAGTAATCAAATCAGTCTTAACTAATTGCATCTCTTCCACGGAATGAAACTGACAGAAAGTCTTTTTGCTCTGGAGTTTGCTGCTCCTGACAGTTATCCAAAGTTTGTATTGGTGACATACTAGACAGGATGAAAAATTGGAAGGAAGACGTGAATCTTGCAAAGATGGGGTGACCACATGCTGCTCTCTATTTCTTTGTTGTATTTACCTCCACCTTTTAAACTACTACTATTATGCTTTGCAGAGTTTTTGATTGAGCAATGACCTCCTTCTCTTTTGCACAACCCAGCAACACTTCTTGTCTGAAGGTTATCAAGCAACAGACTAAAGTAAGAGCTTTTCAGAGAGGTTCCAAAGTAAACAGCAAGAAACACGTATCTGGGGTTCCTCAGTTAGGTTTCTGTAAGGAAAACACTCTGCAGTTCCCAGCCAGTATAATCCTGGATTTATTCTTGTGCCCCCAGTCTTATTTTTGGATTTAGCTCATAATTAAGTCTTATTTTTTGCACTTGACTGTGTCAAGGCAGGCACAGTATTTTCCATCTCACTTGTACGAAAGATACAGGCCACAAGTATGATGCCATAACATTTAAGCAAAAATACTAACAGTAATCCTCAGGGAAACCGATGAGCTCAAACATGTATTTTGGGGTCTATATATACAGACTAAGAGAAGCTCATAAAAATATGACCATGTTAAAAATCCTGATAGGAATTAATCAGTACAATTACACAGTAATGAACAAAAAGAAAGCTAATACACCTAGAAGCCAGTGTTACATAGAAAAACTACAGCAATTCTCTCAAACTGCAATGATATTTATTGGTAGACTCCTACACACACCCTCCGAAAGACAGCAGCGCTACGTGGATACACCGCCAGAGACTGAACCCCTGCTAAGCCTAAGAAGAGCCTTTTATTTTAGCTCCATGCCATATATACATATACACACACACACACATACCCCAAAGACTTTTTAATCTATCAGTTCTGATTTAATCTGATGTAGTATTTTATTTCGAGCAAAATAGACAGGAGTTCTTAACAGAGTTTTTTGCTGCTACACAGAAAGTAGCACAAGCATGGAATGGGCACATGTCGCTTAACTGAAGGGAACTGAAACTACGCTTAGCTAGATAATGGGTGGGGGAGAAATTATTTTCGTCCCACAGGATTCAATAAGAGATGACAGAAACATGGACTTCCCCTGGAAAAAATCAAAAGCTTAAGCAGCTGTACATTGCTGCAAAAATATCAGGGTAGAAAACCTTTTGGAAGTTGTTTTGGGGTTTGCAATTATACTCCACACTGAAGCTGTAGAGAGGTTCAAAACAAACATAATTTATGCCTGCATGTGCTCAAACTGGCTTTAGCCACAACCCATGAATGAGAAACTAGAGGCTACTTCTTGAGGAACCTACATTTTCCTTAAACAACTGCTTCTAAACAAAAGACTGAGAATCAGAAGCAACATGGTAAAGAACAGAAAAGAACCCAGAAATCTGTGTCATTGCCAAATGTTGTAGGTAGGACATAACCAAGGTTTAAAAAAAATGATAGTGGTAAGGGATAAGATGAATATATAACCATTGCGTACCAAGGCACACAATATTAGAACTATGGATACTTGAGATTGACTCAAAACATGTTAAAGAAGCATTTCTTTATTTTTGCTACTCATAGGTAGTGAGCTGCTGGAACTTGCTGTCACGGGAGGCTATGGAAGCAGACAGAATCATCAGGTTCAGAAAGGCAACAGAAAAGTTCATAGACAATGGGACAAATGGATACTAAAGGAAGTGGGCAGTGATGTACCTGCTAGCATGCCTAATTTAATAAATACGGATGTTGGAGGAGCAAGAGAAGAAAACACTAAGCAGCAGCTGGTTCCAAGCACTGTCAAGACAGAACAGCGGGTTGGATCGACCCCTGATTTTACCCAGCAGGGTACTCCTTTTAAGTTCTTATAAGTTTACCACTAATACTTGTAATTTGATTCATTTCTCCCCTTCTCTCACTTTTTATACCTGAACAGATTACTGGAAGATATCTCCTCACTCTGGTAAAAGCCTTATCTGGACATGTGAAGAGCAACAAACTTAGCATCCTAGCAAGGCTTTCTAGCCAGGACAGGCAGGACACAGAGCAAAGTCACACTCTGTTATATAACCACTTTGAGCAGAGCTACTTGTCCTGCTGAGTGCAGCCACTGGTGGTCTGTACGACAACAGAGGGTGGTTTGCAAAGTGACTGTGAAAAGAGAAATAAAAGACTTACATACATGCACGCACCTGCGCAACTGTCAGTGCCTGCTGCCAGGCATAGGAAGAAGCCAGCTCCCAACTGCTTTTAGCACTCACGAGCAAGCATAATAGGTTCCCTTGCAGTGCTCATCAACTCCAAGATAACAAAGCTGTAGCTCTGCACTCCACACACCCTCTCCCAAAACAGTTGAACAGTCCTTCAGAGAGATCGGGAAACACTGTCACAGCAAACTTTGGGGAAAAATCTTTGCTACATCACACCAAGTACCAGCATCACATCATACAGAAATTTGGTACGTGGTATCGTCTGTATTCTACAGAGAAGTTAATGGCCTAGTCACTATTAGAAAGCCCGAAGTATTATAGTCCCAAAACCCAATCAGTAATTCTGAGAAAACTGTGCAGAAAATATTAGAATATTTTAAGCCATGTGGGTTAGATACACTCCTAAATGTATGCTCAGAATTTGACATTCAACCTGAGTGAGAGCAAATTTCAGCAATGGAATCCCCAAATGCATTGTAAATTGCAACACAATTACATGTCTGTGGCTAAAAGATACATAATTAAGAGGACTGAGCTTGGAGGTTCACAGATTGCATCCAAATAAAAGTCACAGCTAAAGAGATCTTAACTGTGTTGCTTTGAATTTTCTAATACCAGTGCAGATTTAATGCTGTATTGCTTGGTGTGTTCATGACCTCTCGCAGACAAGGTACAGCAGTCTACATATGCTTCCAAAACCATCAACTTGGGGCCAGAAAGCAGAACTCAGATCTCCAAGAACCTCAGCTTTTCCACAAACACAAGCAGCATAAACAGTTGTTTTGCTGATTCCTCAATTCGACCAAGAGAGAAAAATTCCGTGTTCCACTTGCCTGACCCTTTCACTAAGAGCAACAGTAAATACGTGGATTTTAAGGTGTTTTGGCAACATGCAATTTAATCCACTCGAAGATGAACAGAGACCATAAAAATCATTAGAAAAAGACACACATTTAAAGCTACCTTACTGTAAAACCCTCCAGTCACTACTAGTAAAAATTATATTATTAGAAAGAAAGTAAAAATATTCCTTTTTCTTTCCATTTCATGCTAGGCAATGAGTACCTCTCTAGGAAGTGCTCTTTTCTATCAAGAGAAGCTATACCACATCTAATTGTGGTCGACATCAGCACCACAAAGTAGTAACTTCTGTCCCCATCTGATGATCTAACCATAACTTTGGCTTAGTTCTGGTCATTTAACAACTCAGACCGCTACCATGCTCAGCTACCAAAGCAAGCCTGCTGTAATTCTAGAAAGAAAACAGTCTTATTAGTAAAAGCATCCAAATCGAGGCAAAAAACACTGGGAGGCAAAGTCAAAGTCAGTTACAGGAGTTTCTACAGGGGACAATTTTATTAACTAGAGCGCAAACCCCGCTCAATAAAACCACTGAAGAGCCATGCACAAGGTAAGGCACTGCACGCACATGTCTGTACCCAGATAGATCTACCTGCACTTAACACGTAAGATCTTAACAGACATTTTTAGTTAGACCTGGAATCATATTTTGAAGTAATTTTCACATGTGAAAATCTACCTAGGAAGATAGAAGCAGCAACGTTGTCCCCATTCTGCCTTTTTAGAAAGCTTATAACTTCAACTCTGCAAAAAAGGCAATTTATATTGCATAAGAATGTCCAATATATTAACAGAAAATCAGCAGCAGTACATTTTAAGCAACACTGATAATATGAATTATGCTTCATAACACAATAAATACAGAACTAAATTTCAGTATTATTCTTCACAATAACTAAATAACATATAGGCTTTTAACAAGTTCCAATCAACAGCAGAAAACATAACTAAGGAGAGAGAGAAAAACACTTTCTCTTCCAAAACTGAACAGGTTGTTGTTTTTGTTTTCCTATACAAAACAGACTTCAGCAGGAATTTTAATTTCAGCTGATTCACCCATCTGAAAAAATAATACCTTAAATAAAAAATGACGAAGACAGCCCAAAATCTAAAAACCAACAAGCATTTAAGACTGCAAGAATTTTAGAAACTTCAAAGGACTTCGTAAGAGGAAAAATGTTCAGTAGGGAGATTTGCAACTGAAAATCGTACCTAAGAGCACATTCCTATAGATTTCAGTAAAATATTTCCTAAATATGGCTATTCCTGACCTAAGGCTCCAGACTGGTTCCATATCTCTGGAAGCCTTTCGAACAAGGATTTCTCTATTTCACCTGAAGGCCTAAGGCCTCAGTCCTGCAATCCCATCCACACAGGTAGATACTCATGCATACACAGAAACACTTCTTTCAACATGGCTATAAGCAAGCCCAGGTTTTGCCAGGGTGACTGGGGCTGCAGAAAGAAGGCCTTCAGACACAGCAATAAATGGAACATTTGGGCAATTGCAACACCACAGAAAAGCACTTTAAAATGTTATCTAAAATATCAAACCATGATCCAGAGAGAAAGCAGAGTCTAAAACATACCACAGCATACCTTGCATCTGTACTTGAATTTACAAAAAAAAAAAAAAAGGAAAAAAAAGCCGTAAGTCCAAGTCTTTTATTTATTCAAATAACAGCTAATCTGCACTTGCATATGAAGTTAAACAAAATGCCTTAGCCTTATTTCTAGTCCCAATGGTGCAAAGACAAACTTATTTTCACACAATACAGGAGTATCATTCTTGCTTCAGTGGGAATACTCAATAAATAAAGCAGTAGAGCTCCTCACAGAGCAGCCTTTTAGCAGTTGTAAGCTATCAAAGTTTCAATACGGTATTACAATAAATTTGTACCTCCTGAGGATCTACCATACTGCGAGAGCATGGTACATGCAACTCGGTAGGACCAGGCCCTACATACAACTCATTCATTCATAATAAAAGTATTGAAACATCAAAATTACTCCTGCTAAGTAAATTTGGGGTTGCTTTCTGTAGACAATTTAGCTTTACAATTAATAAAATTTGACTTACGTACATATACATTACAAACAAATGTCATACAAGGCTGAAGATGGCGGTGAAAACATCACTAGGTTGGAAATGACAGCAGTGGTACGCAGTCAGTAAGGTCTTAGCATGACACTGACGGTACAACAGTGTCTACAGGACAGGACACTCAGCTGTAAGGGAACGATGCATTGCCCTAAATTTGCCAATTTTAAGTATACCAATCCTCAAAAATTGAGAGCAGCCTTAAAATAAACCTTCATATGTTGTTAAGTAACAAAGTTAGAACTAACTATAGATCTACATATTTTAATCAGATGCTGTAATATAAGGCTTTAAGCTAAGTGTTACTGTCATTCCCCAAATTTATTCAAGGTTACTTGCACAAAGCAATTACCCTTCTAAGCTAAAAGACATTTTAAGGAACATTTGAACAAAACTACACATCTCCACCATTAGAAACCAGAGCTATTTCACCTGTGCTGGGTGAAGCGTGTCGGATGGCTTTCCAGTGGGCTCACTTCACAACTACCAGACGTTCCTTTCCCTGAAAAAAAGCATCCTTTCATTTCCAGCTCCCGGCAGCAGCACCTCGTAAGCAACTCCTGCCCCACACCTGTCCCGACAACGGACCCCAGCCCACGCTGGGGCCCCTTACCACAGCTAGGGACATGGGACAGGGCCGGAAGTCCGAGCTCCACCGTGCCCTGGTTGTTGATGGGCCTCGAGGGGAGCCCCTTCCCCTGGCTGCGGGGCCAGGGGACCATCACCCTGGCCCACTCATGCCGACCGGCCCTGGGCAAGGCTGGGGGACCCCAGGCCAGCCTGGGGCTGCCACCAGCCCCGATACATAGCAGGGTGCGAAGGCAAAGCTGAGGCGGCTCCAGGCCCCCAGCCCTCGCCCCCGGTTTTGGGGAGCGCCCCCCATGCGGGGTCAGCTTATGGGGAGGGCACTCTAACGGCCTCCCCGCGACCCCAAAAAGCTCCCCCCCCATCGCCACCCGAAAAGTTGCAAGGCGAAATTCACCTCAAGCGAG
>VXAL01012824.1:1228845-1253032 GCA_013399475.1 Chauna torquata
CCCCCGCCGCCCTTCACCTCCTGGGCAAAGACGCCGTAGCGCCGCGCCCCGACCCTCCCGCTGGGCCCCGGCGACCGTCTCACTCCCCTCCGGGGCTCCTCTCGGCGCCCGAAAGCCACAAAACCCCGCCAGCTCCCCTCACCCCCCGCTGCGGCCTACACCGCCCCGGCCGATCCCCGGCCTCGCGTAGCCCGCCTCTCCGCCCGCCCTGCACCCTTCGCACCGCCTGCCGCGCTACGCGAGCCCGGGGATGCAGGCCGGGCCTGGCTTACCTTTCCAGCTGCTTTTTTTTTCTCCTCTCTCTCCTCTCCCCCCTTTCCCTCTGTTGGGCTGACAGATCAGAGTTTCCTCCCCAGCAGAGGGACTGGGAATGGGCTCGGGCTCTGTGCTGAGAAGCTGCTGCCCCCCTGGCTCTGAGAAGATCCTGCTTTTTGTGGGGAGGAAGCTTTGGGGGCTCTTTATTATTTTAAAACTACAAAGTGCTCAGAGGGTAGGTGATTATTAAGGGGAATCCCTGAATATATTCTCCAGCAAAGAAGGCAGGGCTGCTGGGGCTGCTCAAGAAGAGAGCCAGCAGCCTCCTACAGCACCACTACAGGCACCGAGAGGACATAACATCAGAGAGCAGCTCCTCTGCCCTCCAAAACAACAACTTTCCTACCATCTTGGAGGTAGTAGAGGGAGAGAGGGAGGGGGAAAAAAGTACAGAAGGTTTTTATAAAGTGTCAATTTGGGGGAGGGAGCCAAATGGCCCAAAACAATTTTTTTTTTTAAGCATTTATATGACTTTTTATTTTAAATAAAAATGAAATACAAAGGTATGTGGCTTAAGAGATAATTTTCTTTATAACCAATTAAGGTCAGCTTTCTGAAAAAAAAATTAAAAGGAAGTATGGTCAAAAAAATTTTTTTTTGAAATTTTGTTTTTGTTTTAAAATTAAGAATTTGTATTTTTTTCCTATAATTTAAAATGTAGATAACTTTTTATTGTCGTGTGACAGTTCTAAAAATTAATGTGCAATTGTGAAAGTTGGTGTAACTTTTGTTGGTGCTGCTCTCAGTAGAACAGCCGAGATTGATGTGGGATAGTTTGGCAGAAGTGTATCATTACATCCTCTCTCAAGGCATTGTAAATAAAACTGAATGTACAGGTAGGAAAAAAAAAAGCTATTTTTATTTTTTATTTTTTTATTTTTTAGAGTGTAGGTGGTCATGGGGGATTAAATGCAAGTGAGTGGAGCTTATGATATATACCTGAAAAATTCTGCTAATCTGACATAAATTTAGTATTGTCAGCCCTTCAGGATGGGATGTGAAAAATAAAACTCATAGAAGAAATTTGGAGGCAGTAATTGAGTTTTCTTTTTAATATTTTCAAAGCACTTTGCAGCCTTTTAAAAATCTGTTTTGGTTCTTTTTAAGTTACTGTTTTGATTTGGGGGCTTTGTTCTTGATATTTATCAATATTATTATTCCTGACTTCTTTCTTACTGAGTTGAGAAATGCTATTAATTTATACTACGATACCTTGTAATACAGAGTGGTCGTTATGTTTTTCTTTCTTGCAGATGCTTTTATTAAATTGTTAAAAATGTATGAAATGCTGCCAAAACAATGTGAGATGGTACCATGTATCTATAGGTGAAGACACTGATCGCTGTATTCAGCAGATCTATGATAATGTTGCTTGCAATAGGGTTACACACGGCCCTATACAGAGATGAACTGCAAAAATGCCTGTTTATTTCTCCTGAAGGAAGAGGAAATAATTAGGAAACTAATGAGCTATACATGGAAAAATGAATTTAAGTTTTTCCATTGTAAAAATTATTCAGGTGGTATAGGCTAATTGAACTGCAATCAGACTGAAGTCGTATGAATGAAGATATTGAAGTGTTTAGTATGTTATCACCCCCTCTCTCTCCCCTCTGTCAAGTCTGAAATATATTGTGTTATCTCAATTACTGTAATCTTTTATTTAAATATATATTTTTTTTCTGGGTTTAGATACATTCCCTTATTCTGTTTTGAAAATATACTTCGTGAGTTGCTTAGTTAGTATATTGAGCGTAGTTTGTGTGTTTATAGTGGCTTTTTCATTTAGATAAATTAGTTTGAATTAAAGTATAATTAAAAGTCAGTTGGTCTTTGCATCAAACTGCATATTTTTTGCTTGGCTGGATTTTTTTAAAATTATGGTTTGTCTAATTAGCATACTTTAATAATGCAGAATGTTGCATTCAGTGGAGTTACTGCAAAGTTTTTTTTTTTTGTATCAGATTATTAATCCATTAAATGCATTATTCTGGTCTGACACTGGGAAAAAATAATAATCAAATGTGTTGCTCCTATATCTTATTTTAAAAGTTTGTATAGAAGTAATGGCATAATTAGGGTACTTCGTAATATTAGCAGTTGTTACTGTGTTATTTGAAGCATGAAATAGAATGGTCCTTTTTATAGGATATTTAAACAAAAATACTTTTATATTCTCTATCTAAAAATCACTACAGGAATGACAGGTATTAGAAATGTTCATCATAAATGGGTTGATTTAAAACAAAAAACAACCTTTTGAAATATGACAAATAAATGATCTCTTGCGGCAGTGGATTCAGAAATTCAACAAATGCAGCATAAGCTAATCTTTCCTTTTATTCTAAATGAGTAAAGGACCAAATTCTCAGACCCCGGTTTTTCATATGCTTGCAGGCCTGAATAATAATTCAGAAGTGTTTGAAGAATCACTCGATACTTCACTTGCGTAAAACTCTTACGAAGTCGTTAGGGTTTGCTAGAGTACAGAATTCAAGTTTCTGCACTAAGTGATTTCTTGTATCTAGCTATGTGTTGAACAGAATTGACGCTTTTAACTGTAAATCAATAGTATAATTCAAGTTAGTTCTCTTTATTGCATTATTAAGAAATTTTTAGTGTTTTAGAGAGGGAGGCGTAACACAAACAACTGATCTACGCTGAGACTTTCTGTGGTACTCTTAAGAATACCCGTACAGCATGCTGAGGGGTATCTCAGTACTTTTTAAACATGGGATGCAGATGCTACAACATGTTAGAGAAATGGCAATGAAAGCACTTGAGAACCCAAATACAGAAACAATATTAAACCTTATTTTTGGCTTATGTGCTTGACTTCATGGATACTGGCTTTAATCAGGTTACTTGCATGCCTAAATTTAAACACGCGTTGTAGTAGCATTACGCATTTTGGTGACATCCTGAGACCTGCTTGATGTGTGTTAATTGCAAAACCAGAAGCTTAATGTTAAAGAAAAAGAGAAACATTTTGAACCTAGTTTGGAAAGAGGAAAAATTCACTAGATCTTTAGATATGTGGACTGTTGTGTAATTATTCAACAGGGAAATGAAAATCTCCGTACTATGTACAGAGGAATTTATTTAACAAAACTTTGTTTGCCTGAGAGGATTCAAAAGATTTGTCTTTTATTTATTTACAAAAAATTGCAAATACTGTTTTGTTTTGCTCACAACAAAACATTACACTAACACTTCAAAGGGGCAAGTTCTGCTACAATTAGTAATGCAGAATCTTAAAAATATGTATTTTTATGGACAAAACTTGTAAGTTGGGAGTCGCATCATTTTGATGGAGTGCATCAGCACTCTGAAATGTACAAGGAAGGTGTGTGATCCCAAAGAAACATCCCCTGTGCGAAATGCAGACGTGAATTCTGGAGATTCCATTTCCTCGTTACAGAATAGGTCTCTGTGGCCAAATCCCTGGGCCAACTGCTCCAGCCAGTAAACATGTTGTATGCTTGAGCACGGAGTGGTCAAAGAAAATTAATGTTACCTAAATCACTAGTTCCTAGCTAATGAGGCATACTTCGTTGATGTGCCTCACTGGTATTAATAGTGAGACAGAGGGCAGCATCATAGTGAATAAGCTTTGTGAGTCTAATAAAAGAAATGGAATACATGCTTTAGGTTGTACACCAGTTATTGGAGGAGGCTGCTTCAAAAAGCAAACCTTGACTCCCTCCCAGAGTCATATGCACCCCGCTTGCAGACCTGAGGCACCTCTGGAGCATGACTTAGACTCTGTGCACATGGTGAAGAGCCTTGGCTTTTCAGCAAATAGTGTTATGATGTTGGTGCCGTGGCGTTGTTCCTTGACAGACATCTACGTTCTGAAGAAACAGTTCCAATGTCTTCAAATGCTTGTGAAAGTGATCAGCAGTGTATTCAAAATGCAGGAGACAATTGTGAAGGGGATGAACAACTCTAAGTGTGTAGATGTTTGTTAGAGATTTTCATAGATAGAGCCACATTTACGTATAAGATCTTATTTTTAGGAGTTTAAACACTGAAGTGGGTGACAAAAAACAAAATTCTGATAAGATCTGTTCTTCTCAGTAAGATCTTAAGCAGCAGCTTTGTGTAGTGTTGGTTTATTTAATTGTGGTGAGTTCTGGGGTCAAGCTAACCATAGGACAAACCATTCATAAAACTAAGTCATTTTGCTTTCCTTCATTTAAAGTCAGAAATGCCAGGAAAGCAACACAAAGTACAGACAACTATCCTTGTTTTTCCAAGCCTTAGGGTCTGCGTTAAAGCTTATTGGAGCCATGGGAATTCTGCTGTGGATTTCAGTAGCAATAAGGTGGTAGAAGTATTTAACCAATTGGGAGCAGACATGCTAGCTATTGCATGGTAATATAATTAATTAATAGTGAACAGAACTGAAAATAGTAATTAACTAAGACTTTACTAATCTGTTCATTATCAATGTGTATTTTAATCTGCAGTTAATAAGCAGTATGGTCTCCTAAATCTCAGGAAAGACAAAACAATATGACTGTCAATTGTAGGAAGGTTGTCCAGAGTACATGGCAGGCATCTGTGGAGACTTCTTTAAATAGACGACAAATGAATGGAATAAACTGTCCCAGCAGAATGCTCTAATACAGTCCTATTTTACTAGGAAGCCGACTGTTAATTGAAAGTATACTATTGTATTTTTACTTGTCAATCCACTTGTGTCTATTGATATTTCATTAACTGTAATTGTAGTGGTTAAGAAGCTACACACTTTGTTACCAGACCTTCTTTCAATTACTTATTTGCCTTCAGGTTACAGTGGGTCTTGGTCATCACTGCAAATTGGACAGATGAGAATTCCCTCTCTGGACCAAATCAGTGATCTCTTAGTCTTCTGACAGTGACCTGTATGAGGTGCTTCAAGAAAGGTGTGGAATATCCCATGATGGATAACTCAAATGAAAGGCACGTAGGACAGGATTTTTCGAAAATCGTTTAGCTAACATCAAAGTATGAGGCTTAACTAGCTCCTAGGGTAATGAGATCCCAGTGGATTTTAAAAATTGTTGTACATGAAGCTTTTTGTTCTTAGTATGTTTCTTTTTGGTGTTTGTTTCTCATCTCTGATCCATTTCAAACATAGACACAGATGTACAGAAGGTGACAAGAAAGAATAAAACAGTTTCTCTAAAATACTGGTTGAGTTTATTCAAAATTCTCTATTAGTGTTAGAGTGCTGAGATGCCTCTACCAGCTAGGATGTCTCAGTAGGCAAGGAGGCCTGACTAGGGAAAGGTCCCTAGATCTCAATATGCTCCGCAGTGTTAGGTGCCGTGGTGGAACGGATGCTTGCATGTAGCCAGAGGAAAGTATTTATTAACAGTGTTTAGCATAGGAGGCTTCGCAGATTATGGAGTCGCTCAAAGAGTTTAAATTGCAAGGTTTTACACGTCTGTTGTGACTGTGTGTGATGTGCCTCTGCTGGGGGGAGGTCTGGATACCCAGACACTTCGGGACACATTGCTGACATCATTCCCTCAGCTAACATGCATCACTGTAAAGCATCCTTTGGATAAAACCGTACACAATGGAGAGGACCATGATTTGTACTTGTCCTCACAGTGTTTGCTTCCGAACAAGGAATTTCCTTGTGACTCTGTAAACTTAAGTGCTTCTTTCCCCATGGTACCTGTGCTTCATTGACATTGTGTGCAGATAGTTGGAGAAGATGAATTAATATACATTAGATTTAGGGTTTTTTTGCTTCCCTCATAAAAGGTGTTCTTGTACTCCAGATAACAGCTTGTATTAGTTGTCAATGAAGTCCTGGACTTTCAGGTGCTCTCCCTTATTCTGTTCTTTTTTTTCCTCTCTCTGTGATGGTAGTCACAGTTAAATTCTCTTCTGTCAGTTTGCTTGTTAGCACTTTTTCTGTTCGTGTCTTGTCTGTGCCTTGACAGTCAATTTTTCCACCCTTCATCAGTGAAGGGAATATCCATTTAGATGGGATCGCAAGAACAAAACATGAAGAGATTGTTTTGTTTTAGGAGATGATGTTTTGGCTTAGCCATTGTTTGCAGTATTTTATGAGGAGCACGTGTCTGGGGACAGGGATGGAGATCAGGTTGTAACCTTTTCTCTTTGGGTTAAGGCTGATGTTTGGCTGCCATTCTGCTCTTTTTCTTCAGCCCTGTGAATATTAGCGGCCTCTGTGTATGGCTTCAACAGCAGCATACAGCACATCCCCTAGCCAAACACATTGTTGCAAGGCAGTGGGTGCTGTCCGCCTCAGATGAGGGATTGATCCTGTATCTTTCACTTCCTGGGGAAATGCTACAGGCGCTTCCTTCTTTGCCTTGAGCTGTATTTCAAAATACATGTAAAAATTAGGCAGTTGCAACTATTTTTATGAATAGCCTAATTTTGTTGCCTGTTTCAAAGTCTCACTGAGAGCACACCTCAGTTTGACTTGACTTTCTATTTGGGACATTTTTTTTTTTTTTTTTTTTTAGTGAGAAGCTCACTGAATTGTCCAGGATTTAAAGTCTCCCTCTGGAACTATAGGGATGTACCTGCGGGTGCTGGTGCTTCTGGTGAGGTGGATATTGAATAGGAGATATATATATATTTTTTTTTTTTAAATCACAAAGTTAGATTTCAATGCTTAAGTGTGCCTGCACTATTTTGACAGGAGGTGGGAGAGGGGGATAAAGTGTTTGTTTCTCTTTAGTCTGACTGCTGGTGTTAACTTTGCCTGAACTTGCTTCAAAATATGTGCTTAGTAGGGCTTTACCTTGAATTAACACTCTTCTTCCATTTCTCTACAGCCTTCTGCTGAAGGCAGGGCAAGGTTTAATCTAAGGCCCATTTGGGGTTAATTGCATAAGAGCTATGTTTACATAGTGCTACCTTAAGAGAAGAGGGTGCTTAGCGACTAAACCTATCCATCCATCTCTCTGAGACCTGTACTTGTTCTTTCTCCTGCTGTCTATGCAGGCAGAGTACAGGAGGAAGCAAGGTGAAGGTTACTGTACCTTAACTGGCCAGGCAACCAGTGTGAAATCAGCCACTTGGCCGGTGGGTGGTATCAGGGCTGCCTTTGGGGAACTCATCTCCTTCAGTTCTCACCTCAGCAAGTAGTCACACCTCCCCCAACAGTCTGGGGCAATGCACCCACTAACGTTGCATTTGGAGGTTGGCTGCATCAGTACAACTGAGTGTTCAGGCCACGCATCACTTACCTAGTAAGGTGATACCACCTAACTGAAGCCCTTAACAGGGAAGAACAATACTTTGAACACGTTTATCTCCCATCATCGCCTTGTTTTCATCATGCTCTGCAACCTCCAATTAAAGCAGCTTCAGAACCACCAAGTAGTAGCACTAACTGTAAACTTTTTTTTTAAACTAAACAGAACTATGTTCCATGAATAGCCCTGTTGCTGTATTTTTTTTCCCAATACCTTGCCTAGCCTACATCACCTCCATTTCTGTGTAGACCTCTACTATCATTTCATCAGTGGCTGGACAAAGGTCCACATGTCTGCAGACTGTCCAGCCAGCAGAGCAAATAAAACAGATAAGGGAAGGGCTGCACTATAAACTCAGTTGATAAGAATGCCGGTTTAGACTTCTCTTTACTGTCTAGTTTCCAACAGACAGATTTGTAGAGAGCCTTGCTGCTATTATCAAGTTTGGCTGAAAAGTTCTATGCTTAGTGACTAGTTAGGTGGGGGAGAGGGCAGAGGCAGGACAGCAGCACCTCTTGTACTACTTACCATATTTAAGATAAGGGCTAGGTACTTCTTGAATAGAATTAAGGATCTCCTGTACACACAGTAACTGAAGGATGCAGAGCTTTCAACGGTAATAATAATGTGCCAGCACTCCCAAAGTTAAATAATGCTACAACATTTAAGATAAAAAAAGTTCTAAGCCTTTTGAACCTTTATATATTTTGAAGTGAAGAAGTGGTGGCTGAGTTGCTGCACAGCTGAAATTATTCCTCTATGTATGTATAATATGGATTTTCAGAACAAAATAAGGTATTAATCCTAGGAACATAAGAACCATGTATTTTACTGAATACAGGATTCAGCTACACCTTTTCCTTTTAAAACTACCATTTGTGAGAACAGCCAATTGTCTTGCCTTTGGCAGATGTTCTCTTACACATTCTTATTTTGTTGTCCCTGCCACTAACCCTTTTCTCCCCTAAAGAAGTAACATTCCACAAGGACAAGAAGGTTTTATGCTGTATTTGGTCACATGTGGACATACTAAGAGTACCTGTGAACTGCCACATTAAAAGTAGACAACAGTAGTTCTAGATGTCTCCCCTAATGTGCACAGCAGTATCTGAATGAATGGATATTTTGTACTATCAAGAGAACTGATCCAGCTGATAACTAGAAGACAGCAAGCTGAGTCAAACAACATCCCGTATTTAAGATTTGACAGGCTAGCGTAAAGCAGACAGGGGTATACAGAGATAACCTGGAACAGTTTTCTTCCTGAGCAGGAGGAAAACAATTTTTAAAATATTACTTGCTTGTTACTGAAAAATTTCAAAGACAGAAGAAAAAAGGACTTTTAGAAAGTTAAGAGTTCTATAGCAGCATTCTTATGCATTCTCAGTGCGAGAAAGTTGGAAGTGATGGCGTTATGAGTGTTGCAGTCTGCATGATTCCTGGAAGGATTACTCTAAACCTTATTATCCTTGTATCTCATTGAGGGAGTAGCTAGCCTTCTTTCAAACCTACGTTATCCAACATTATAGAGCAGAGACTCACTGTTCTGAAGTCATTCTAATGCTTTAAAAAGAAAGCCCACAGCCCACTCCCCCATTTTGCTATAAAAAGATCAGTGCACACAAACTGAGATCTTTTTTGTACTTGTACAGCTAAAGGCCTTTATCTTTTGCTAAATTTTAAAAACAGTTTAATATTATAAAGCTGTGTGAAAATTGCTTGCTTTTTTTCATGACATAATTTTTATTCCCTTGAGTAGTTTCTCAAACTGAAACTAAACAGAGAAATACACAAATATCTAGAGCAGTGGTAGGTGAACACTGACACAAACCAGGTATGTTTCCCTCAAAAGAGGGACAACTTATTCTGAAAGCACATGACAAAAATAGCACATTCACACCCTCACAAGTGTTTAAGATACTTAGATGCTCTGGAAGAAAGTTGCAATCTAGTGTTTATGCCATGTAAACTTGTTCTAAGTAAATCAAGACTCTTACTGATTCTGAGTTGCTTACTGAGTTCTTTTCATACCAGAAGCATGAGCTGTATCAATTACATAGGTAATGGATTGTTTAATATTATAATTTATTTGTATACAATCATAATGTATTCTGCCTCTAGGTACAGAAAGTTGAATGCTGCACGTTCTCTCCAGCCACAACAACAGTCCTGTATTAATGGGACTATCTGAACTGATGAAAATGCGAATGAAAAGAGAAATACCACTTCCTAGCAAACAGATTTTGAAAATAATAAAAAAAGGTATCGGTCACAGTTGTTAACTGAAGCAAATACTTGGATGGAGTTGGTAGCAGTTTGATTAGTAACTAGCAGCTGGCTGGCTCTTCCACTGCATGAGCACCTTCAACGACAGCTTTCACACATTTGGCCATTGTCTGGGATGCTCTACTGATTGAATCTGGAAGAAAAAGAAAAAACACTTGCGTGTAAACTGTTAATTTTCAACATAATACAGATATACACAGATAATATAAGAGATTTAGTACAGGACTGCATACAAAGATGATACAGAAAAATGCTTAACTGAAAATATAGCCCTATGCTTTATGCAAATTCTAAGTCATTTTATCAGAGAATTTTGTTCGAAGAAAGAGTCAAATCTTACATATCTTAATGGAAAGCTTTAAATGCCTCAAAAATCATACTGTAAAGCAAAGTAAAACATATTGCTGAATGAAGAATGGAAAGGCCATGCTATACATACCTGTCATATAGAAGTCTTTTATTGTGAGCTGAGGTGGAACAAGAGGATCAGCAAGAAGCTGCTGCTTCACTAACTGTAGCAGGAAAGTTTAAAAAAAAAAAAGCCAGCTTTATGATAGGAACTTGGTACAAAAGCATTGTTTAGTGAAGTCTGCATTCACTATTCAGTGCAGACCAAGGTATGTTTACAGTACTATGTATGGAGAAGGCCCATTTCTTTAAAAAGCATCAAGCTATGTAACAGCTTGAAACCATGCTTAAGTGCTTTGGTTTTGGTTACCTTTGATAATTCATTTGCCTGCTTGAAGTAGTTAGCCTCTTCCACATCATCGTATCGTACCAGATTAGGAGATACTTCTTCTAAACGCTTACGTATTTGATCAAGGTTCTCATAAGGCAGGGTCATTCCAGCCAGCTAAGAGATTCACAGAAAGAAATGCCATCAAGTCTAGGTGTTTAATATATAGTATTTTAAATTACCAATCCATTAACACACCTGAAGTGAAAAATCAGGAAAAATCGACACTTCTGAAAACATAGGCAATTATAATGTAAAACCGAAGCAAAGTCAAAATATTCTGTTGGGCTTTTGATGCCTACAGTTAAAACTACCCCGTTAAAAAGAAAATCAGACTGCCTTGTTTGCTATATAAAGGAAAAAAAGAAGAAAAGACAAGAAGACAAAAAGTACTCTTCTCCTTCCATATAGATAATCTCACTTGTACTTTTCCTTGCTTACCAAATGTTTTAAGTTGATGCAATTATCAATGCATGTTTCCAGTGACTTGTAAGCATGCATTTGATCTTACCTGACAACAGATCCTCTATACTAAGCATTAATTTTTTCATTCTAAAAAGCAAGAAACTGTATCCTCCTGCCAGTTTGTTCTAAAGCACTTCATGAAGAGCAGCAGAATTTGCAGACTAAGCTTCACCCATTATGCATTCCAATAGCATACAGCAGCTACAACATTAGTGCTAACCCCAAATGGTAAACAGTGTAATTTAACTCACAGAATTATGAAAGGATTCAATACAAAGCACTATTACCTAAGACTACAAGCATGCATTTCCCTGAAAATGTACCTTTTTTTGGAAACACTTTTCAATATAAAAGGAACTTAATCACTTGGTATACTTTTATTAGAAGCAATTTATGGCAGAAACAGTACCTCAGAGACAGCTCTAATAATTCTCCAGTCTTCCCTTGCCATCCCAGGAGGTGTTACTGCTACTCTTGTCTGCTGGGCCCTACCCTCAGTATTGACGTATGTGGCTGCCTTCTCTGTATACGCTGCTCCTGGCAGAATAACATCAGCCATGGGAGCTCCCACATCCCCGTGATGTCCTAAAATAGATGGACAAAGGAAACACTAAACAGCCATGTAAGACATAAGTAAGTCAAACTAAAGAGGAATGTTTTACTAAGGCCATACACAATTTGTGTTCCCAGGAAAAAAAGGAGTTTCTGAGATTCGCTTAAACAGTGACATAAAGCCTGTTAGGCTCTGAGGTCTTACATGCCCATTACTCTGGGGAAAATGAACAGCCAACAAGCAGTAGTAAATGGTGGTTCAGCCTCTGTAGTCATTCAGCTTTGGGGGGACTCCTGGAACAAGGATGCTTAGTGAATTAATGTAAGACCATGTTTTGGTATGATAGAACAGCTGGGAATGAACATAATTTTGTCTGCCAGGTTTGAAGCTATGCTCCAGAACGCCAAACCAGTTTATATTCCCATATTAGTCATCAACAGTTTCTTATTTTTACCTAAGAGATAGATAACCAGTATCTCAGTTGTTTGTTGGAAGTTTCATGGCGGAAAATAAAGGCCATAATTTATCAAAGGGTCAGATATGTTTGTAAGAGTATCATACTGTTTAGGCTTTCTCTCCAGATTTTAGATGGCAACATTTCTAAATTTACATCTACTAATTACCTTGATAGATGACAAAGCAATCCTTTGGCAAATCCTGCCGTGTTATACAACCCGAATCTGCTCCCAAGAGATACAATACTTTGGGAGGATTTTTCCTAATTGCCTCCACTCCTGGTTTGAAACCCAGATCCAACGCAGCTACCTGGCTTGCAACCCTGTAGGAACAAACATATTATGACTGCAAGTCACTTCAGATTTCTCCCTCTCCCATCAGAATAGGCCTAACTTTTTTTGATCAAATATTTTGGAGTGACGTAAGAGGTCTCTAACAGTAACAGGACAAAAATGAAGCATAAAGGCAGCTGAGAATTTTGACAAATTATTTGATGGAATATTAGGTTGGTTTTGCCCTTTGACAAACTGATGCTGTTTCAAGTCTTCATGGGGAATCTTGCCTATTTAAGATGGGATAGAAAAATAAAGGTAGACAGTCTGGGTCAGGGCCTAGTGGCAGACAGCTCACTTGTCATTTGTAGCACAAAGGTTCACATTCAGCCATGTACTGAGCCCAGCAGAACTTTAATTTAGGGCACTAGCATGGCAGATGAAACCAATTACTGGACCATCAGCCACTTTGAAGCATCTTAAGTCTATCACTATTCATTTACACACATGCACACACACACTTTTAAAAGAATGAAATTGTCATTCTTGTTTTCCAGCAGTCTTTTTCTTTTTCCAAAGAAACAGTTTTGCATAATCCCAAATAATCCGGTGCCAGGTCTGTAATTATATTTCAGAGGAAAAAGAAAAGATTGTCTGTAGAATACAGATCTTTCAATGATACTGCTGTAATAAATCAAAAAAAAAGTTTCATACAAAATATTGTTTTTTTAACCTATTAGTGTTCTTCAATCAGTTTTGCATTTGACTCCTAAAAACAATCAAAATGTGGCTTTTACACCTTTGAGTCCTTTGCTAGTTATGTTTTTCTGATACAATCAGGAATATAGGTTCCATTACATTAAGTTGCTCTTTACACTTAAGGCAGAGAGATGACACATCAACAGCATGAAAATCTTGATAGTATGGAAGACTGGCAAACCACACATAAAAAAGGTAGCAGGAGTATTCTTTAACTAATCAGCATTTTGGTATTAAATGTTCCAGTTTCAACAGTAGGGTTTTACATTCAAGTTTCCTTCAGAGGACCAAGCCTTACTCTTGCTATACTAGTTTTACATCAGCGAAGCAGCTTTTGGCAGGACTTTCGCATCTCTGAATCTGAGAGCAACTATATTTGCCAAAATCATTTTTCCTTTAGAGAGGTTGTCAACTTGACAGTCAGAGTTTCAGAAGGAGTGGGGAAGGATTGTCACAAGAGAAGCTTGCCTATTAAAAAGAATAATAGCCTTAAGATGAAAAGCTTTAAAGCACACCAATCACTCAGTTAAGAAGCTGCACAATAAAAGGAGTATTATAAGAAACCGTATTACTTAGATACAATTGCCATTTTGTTTTTCTTCCTCTAGATAAAAAGCAATCATTTAGCAAGTGACAGTGGTCTGTTGTGCCTTCTACTGGGCACGGTGGTATAAGCTCTCTTCTATACTGAATATCTAAGTTTAAACATTAAATTCTGCATTTAAAAATAACAATAAGAGGATCTAATATAATCTCATTAAGAGCCTAAAAAGTTTGCCACGTCAAGAAACCCATTTTAATAACTTTTTGCTAGTTGTATTCCCTGCAGGTTCTAACCTGATATGGCACTTGTGCGTACATAAAGAAATCTGTACACATATTACAGTAACTTGTGCAGGCCCAGCATTAAGTGAATGAAAATGGCTCCCAAAAAAGCTTTAAAGCAAACCTGTGAAGGATGTTCAAGACTTTCCAATCAGAACCAACACCGCTCTTAGTCCTGGCATTTTGTGCAATGGTGGAAACTGCAGCATGGATAGCTGCTCCATCGTTGCGCTGCAATGCTGCGCTACCTACCACAACCACTGGCTTTTTGGCCTGGTCGAGGACCTGTGCAAGTTAAGAATCAAGACATGAATTTCAAGGCTCTGAAAACAATTCTTGGTGCATATAATGTAATAAATCCCGTAATTTCTACATAAGTCTTCCATGCAAAATTACAGTTCTGAAATAGTCATTGTTTCATTTAGAGATAAACCCAGGAGAAATGACTATAACAGTAAGCTACCCTGTCAGTACAGAACTATATTCTTGACAACTAGACACTTAAGTGGAAACAGCAGTGGCTGAAACAGCCTGTTTCACATCAAGAAATATTTCAGGAGTTTCCTGCCCTGGAAAGTTTTACGAACTTGAATATATTAAACAGTCACACACACCTGGTGCAAACCAATCATTACCTCATCTCCACATTTGACTAAGAGCAAATAACCCAATATACAATATGGTACCTCTGATCAAATCTGTGTCTGTGAGGAATTCAGTTTATTATTCAATGTATCTGAACTTTAACAGTCACATTCTTAAGTTGTGCATACCTTACAGAATGCATGTTTTCCAGAAGCAATGTCCTGGAGTATCTGTGGGGACTCTCCTAGATGATCATAGGTGTAGGTCAAATTCACAGCAGAGCCAACAAGGGCCACTTGCAAGTCATTGTGAAGCCAGCTGAAAACACAGCAAACATTTTATAAAAATCAAACGAAATAGAGAGTTTTAGTCAACCAAACCTGCTAATGTAATTTCGCAAAATAGGATACAAATTCTTTCAAAGCAGTCTAAATGTCATTCACTGTTTTGGTAACATGCAGCTTAGCATTATTTTGACTGTTAGGCAAGCTCATAGGTTTTGAAACTGTTTCTCTATGTACATTCTGGGACCAGTGCTGCAGCACACCTAACATTAGAAGTTCATGACTCAGTTCCCTTCTCCCCTCAAACTTTTGCCAGTTCAGTGGAAAAAACAATGCACAAAATGAGGTGCTACAACTTTAAGCCATCTTTTACAGCTTTTTGCCTTTTAAAGGCAAAAACAAACAAAACAAAGAAACACCTACAGCTAGTATTAAGTTTATTCTTTTGCTTAACTCTCAGTTACTTTAGAATTGAAATTAAAATCATTTGTAGAAGAAAAGAGTTCTGAATTTGACAATGCTCACAGTTTTAGAAAGCCATGTATTTCTTTGATAAAAAACTAGCTGGTTAAAAATTTCTCATTTTTTGCAGCTTCTCATAGCACAGTCCTATAAAAGACAAGTCTTTCATAAATTTAATTGCATCTTTCTTTTCAACATTTTAAGGTTATCATTGTTTAAAATCATGTATTTTGGAAAATCCTTGCACATTAGGTAGGACACAGCTTTTTTAAACCTCAGTTATCTCCTGCTGACACATCTTGATAAAGATGAATTAGCAGCGTTCAAAAGTTTGGGAAATGGCCCCATTACGTGACAAAGAAAAACATTAAACTTGAATTATTGCTTCTACATCGGCAAGTCTGATTTGTTATAACAACAATATAAAAAGCAACAAACTGATGCTGAAAACTATTCTTTAAAGAAAATGTTTTAACAAACAGCTGTAAGACAAAGTCTGAGGTGTCTGCATTATGTAACAAAGGAATAAATGAGTGTATGAACCTGTGTAAAATGTCAGTGAGAATGAACAAATTATAGCTATACACTACAGGGAAAAGAGCCCCGCTTTCTCTACGCATGTATCACCATTCCCCTTTACTAAAAGGGTGAACTAAAGCCACTGAGTCCACCTGGATGAATGCTCTCAACTTACTGCCCGCGGCTCCATGCGAGCCATGTGCCAAATCCAGATGCATTTGCATGCTTATTCACCACCAAGGGATACAAACCTCTTTCGAATTCTAGCATTAAAAAGCGGTGCCTCAAAGCGTGGATTGGTGCCAACCAGAAGCAGGACATCTGCCTCCTCCACTCCAGCAATCTTGGTATTAAGCAGGTAGTTAGAGCGTAAATCTGTGCTATAACAAAGTGATATAAGACAGAAAGAAGCAAAGCGATGAAAATTCAGTAGAGGGAAGGAATGAAGAAATAAATGCAAAATAACGATTTTAGATCCCAAAATATTTTTTCATCTCAGGAAGAGAGAATATTTTTCAATCTGAATTACTAACCCAAATACAATCAAGAGCTTCTCTTTCCTGATTATCAGAGACAACAAAACATTAAAAGAATTACAACACAGGTATTTCCCACATTTAGTTATTGTAAGCCTTCACAGACTCCATTTGTTATTACACAGCTTAAAAGACTGCAATTGTCCTATAGTTTTCACAAAACTAAACAGAATTAGAATGACTGAATTATCAAACTTACAGAGCATAAAACTAGCTTTCAGTAGTCTACTGTTGAACTGTAGCAGCCTCAACACACATGAATTACACAAACCTTGCTGTAGTGAAGACTTTGGCCTCCACTTGCCTCCACTCACAATCAATAAGTACTCTCTACGAATGAATGTTATGAACTCAAACAAAACTTGCTAATATATCCACAATTACTATCCTTGGTCATTTCAGAATCTTACCATACGATGATTCACAGACTGGAAAGTTTATTAACATAGTAATTACAAACTTTGCCTGAATTCTTACCCAGCTCCAACAGTAGGAAAGATCTCTTCAGTGCAGAGCATATCGCAATTTATTCTATTCAGTAAGTCTTTCAGAGCTATTAGTGCTTCTGCATCCACCAGTCCTCCTACAATTGCTGCCACATCCCTACCTTCAACAGCCTGTAGCTGAAGAGAAAGTATAAACATGAGCAAAAGAAACCACTGAAAAATTCCCTTTGGACTCAGGTAAACGTTTGTTACGTTAAGATGAGCCAAAGCCAGCAGTGCAATCGGCTAGCCCAGAGTAACACAAACTAATCAGCAGTATCTGACTTCTGAAAGGCAGCAATTCCAGCTCCTTCAGAATTCACAGCTGAATCAAACAACAGCTCCTTATTCTATGCAGATCTCTCTCACTTGAATTATTGCTCAGATGTGGCTGATTTTTATTTGGTATGGTGAGGTGAGGAAAACTGGTTAATGCTTTTATTTTAATGAAGCTGCAGCATAGACAGAAAAAATTCCACAAGACAAGCTCAGGTAGTAAACTAAACTCAAAGATATTATCTGAGAAGCAATAGCTTTCGTAACAAACCCTGCTACTGTACCGCAGGGAAAAACATCCTTGAGGAAAGTTCAATTACAGTTATTCAATTCTACTTCATCCCACATAAAATTTTTAATCAAAATCCAGAGCAGTCAGGCAGCACTTCATTTGAGCACCAGAATCAATCACTACTCAGAGAAAGCAATGAGGCAAGCACAATTCAGATAAGTAATACAGAATTAATGGCTTTGATGGTAAGTGTTGATAGCACAATTTCAATAAATTTAAAGATTCAGATAGATCAGAGTAATTCAGGAAAGTCACTTCCTCCTGGATTCCTGAAGGAGTAGTTTAGTTTCCTATTTAAATAAAAGTCCCAATGCCCCAAATTATGCACTGCCTGCATGTTCTTGAAATCGTAAGACAAAGTTCTTCAGATGGTCTAATCCACAAAATAATACACCATATTCAAAAGATAAGAGATTTAAGTGGAAGTACAATAGAGGTCAAATTCTCCCTGCCAACCTTAAAGGAAAAAGCCCTTTTCTATGTGGCTCTTCTCCTATTAATCATTTTAATATGTCCAAATTTAGAAATTAATTTTACGCTACATATATTGAAAATTGTTCTTACCACACCAGCAACACGAGTTAACACATCCTCCCATGAAGCATAAACAAATAGTCCTTTCTCATTTCTGATCATTGGCTGAGTAAGTCTCTGACGCTTCAGACCATCATAAGCGAACCTGAGTGAATACCACTCATATCAGTAAAGAGCAAAGACAAAAGATAGCTGCGTATACTAAATATTTTGTAAGACTGTGCTTTAAAAAAAGCATTGCAATAATTAGAAAAAAGAGCTTGCAATGATTAGAAAAAAGCACGAGAAAAATTTCCTCTGAAAGTTCAACTTTTCCTTCTCAAAAACATGCAGGATTCTCACATACAAGTAAAAAAGTTACTGTGGAGAAAAAAGGCTACAAAAATGAAAATAGTGCAAAACCTAATAGCTTCAGTTATCATATCAAAAGTATGTTTTACACCAATTACTCTTCGCTGTATCTTTACAACAGTAACAATGGAATTCAGAAGTCAGTGCTACTGTCACCGTTTTTGATTCTGTGAAGTTTGCCTTTAGTATGTGAATAAACACACATGTGCAAACACCTCCCCCACACCTTGTTTTGTCAGATATCCATTCCTCATTGATATCTTCATGCAGCCTTGGCAAAATTCTCATCACTTCTCCAGTCCTTGTGCTTACTACAATGTTGCTTCCAACTGCATCAAGAACATCAATTGACTCTACCTTCCTGTTTAGGAGAACAAATAAACTATTTGCAGTTTTCTATGTGTTAGCAACAGCAGACTGTAACAAACAAAAAAAATCAAGTGATACAGGTTTAGCTTTAGTTATACAGTTAAGCTTAATTTCACAGATATTTTAAATAATACCCTCAACAATTACTAGGTTAATGAATTTGAATTTCCCTTTATACACATTTTTGTAATAAGCCATTAGCATAACCTAGAAGATTAAAAGCATAGTTTACAAACTATAACATTTTTCCTTCTTTGAATGATTTTTGAGTCAATAACAGAATTTGTGTTAGATTCAATCTACTTAAAAATCTACAACGAAAATGCAGAGAATAAAAATCAGGGAAAACTCTTGGTATCAGGAATAGACATTCTTAGATAAAGTGTATAAGAGAAACTGAGAAAGTTGCATCTTCGGTATAAGAGAAACAGAGAAAGTTACATCTTCAGTGCGAGTTAAGATGTGTACCTCGTCTCCCATGGGCGCGCAGTAAAGGCATATGGCTTGGAGGTAAGAGCACCAACTGGGCAGATGTCAATAATATTTCCTGATAATTCAGACATGAACATTTTTTCAACATAGGTACCAACTTGCATATCATTTCCTCTTCCGGTTGTTCCCAAGTCGTCTACCCCTGCAACCTCACTAGCAAATCTGGTAGATACAAAAAGAATGAAAAACAAATCTGGAATGTACAACAGCAACACGGCACACTTTTCAACTCTAATTTTCTGAAAATACAATATTAGCCTTAATTCATACACCTGAAAGAAAAAAACAACAATTTAGATATATTAGTCAGTGCCATCCCATACAGGACTATACATCTGCTGTATTTCATTTAGATGGGGCTACAAAAAGTAGGTGTAGTTAAATCAAAACACAGTGGTTCAGTGGTCATTGAATTTCACAGTCTAAGTACAAGATTAGCTTGGACTTAAAACTATAATATATATAAAATATATATAACTATATACATATATAGTTATATATATAGTTATTTTTATAACTAAAAACTTCTTTCTAGAACTAGGCAGGTACATTGCATTCTTTTCCATCAGGCTCAAGTTAGCTGGTACTGAATCTCAAGGACTACAGAACAGCATAAATACAGCTACCAGAGGCTGTCAAGAATAAATAAATCTTGCAGCTATGGCTGAGAAAGTCACTGGTTCTGCCTTATAGAATCTGGACTTCACTTTAATGTTTCGGCCATCTCTCTCTACTTCCTGTATGACAACTGCCTGGTAGCTCTGGGAAACCAGTCAACAGTCCCCACCAGAAACAAAATTCTTAAGTACAATCAGGAAATAAAAAAGTTTGACTGCCCCTCGTGTTTCTTTCACAAGAAACATTGATCTAGATATTTGTGCTCAGCACTCTCTCCAGGGAAAAATAAAGGACATTACCTGATACATCGAGTGCACTGTATACACCGAGTCATGATCGTTTTGACTAATGGGCCAATGTTCTTGTCCTCAACAGCGCGTTTTCCCTCTCTAAATCTACTCCTATCACTGCCAAACATCATTGATTGATCCTAGAACAGACAACAGAAAACAGATGCATCCAGGCTGCTGGACAGCACAATTTCACCTAAGGCAAGAATATTAATACATGTCTACATAATTTAATTGGATGTTGTACCTGTAGGTCACATTCTCCACCCTGATCACAGATAGGGCAGTCCAACGGGTGATTTGCCAGCAGGAACTCCATTACACCCTCTCTGTTGGGTTCAGGAATATAGTTAATATCAGCTTTATATCCTTAGCAGATAATACAAATAATCACTTATAGGAGGCTAAAAGAAAGGTACCTTGCTTTCCTGGACTTCTCAGAGTTTGTCAGTATGTTCCAGCCCTTCATAACTGGCATGGCACAAGCAGCTACTGGCTGCAATCATCATAAAAAGCAAGCATAAACACGTTTCTTCTCAGTATAGGCACAAATCCCTGCCTCCCCCCCACAAAATTCTTACATGGGCATCTGTTATGTTAACACATTGCAGAAATAAAAAGGTATCTGCAAGAAAAAAAACATCTAACCAATACAGAGTCACTAGAAGTCATACTTATTAATAATTTGCTATATAAAAAGCTGAATAGTTTATGTAATTTATTTACTTTGAAAACCTCTAGTAGCAAGGTTTGGAGGATGCATCATTTATTGACTGAGTATTTATTTGGACACAGGATTTCCCAAGAGTCTTAGAATAAAATTCTTCACAAGAGTACTGCAAGATTAACAAGAACTCCTGCTCAGAAAATGAATCCCTCCTACTTTTCTCTCACATTATGACTTCAACCTTTAGTGATGACTCATTTCCAGAGATGCAAAGCTCCAACTATTGAATTTGACTTGAGGTGAGCTAGAGTTTTACAAGTGTGTTTTAGAACATGTAATCCAAGATTGCACTCTAAAAGAATGTTAAACTATTTAACTAATTAACTATCTGAATACATTTCTTAGAACAATACTGCTCTATTCAGTCTTAAAGTTAATTACTATTTTACAGCAGACTTCAATGGCACATAATGCATTAAAATACAGAGTAATAACTGCAATCTCTACTTCACTAGAACAAACCTGCAAACACTAATACTACAGCTGAATTCAAACAGTATCCAAAATTTACTACTTGTGTCAGTATCTGCAGCTGAAGCCTAAGTTACAAAACAAAAACATATCTGACTAAAAATACACAGCTATCAAATGCTCATCTCCAGTAGCAAGATAATCCGTAAGAAACTGAGTGACTTTGATCCATAGATCTAAAAGTAGACAATCACTACAGTCCAGCATCATAACTTCATCTGAATGTATATAAAACACAGAAATGAACTCAAAAGCAGGTAAAGGGAAATACCTGCTTGCAGCAGCCGAATTACAGCAGTTTGTGTGCTAATGATAGTGCAAAAAATTATTTACAAGATTAAACTATGTCCTAAGCAAAGCAGGAAATTCTAACTCCTATGAAACACATACAATACCTTTGGAGCTTTCTCTATTTCCACAAGACACATCCTACAGTTTCCAGCAACAGAGAGACGATCATGGTAACAAAAACGAGGTATCTGAATTCCAGCCTTTTCACAGGCCTATAAAGAATAAGAAACAGGAAAACTAAATTTGAGCTAGATCTTTCAGTTCCACCTCATAAAACATAATGGAGTTTTTCAAACAATAACAGTTTTAGTGCCCAGGAATATAGTGCATTCAACCTTTCAACTTAAAGTGACTAAACTTTTAGCTTTTGTAGGAATAAACTTTAAAAACTGCAATCAAGCAGAAATATGTAAGGTTATCAATTATAAATATGATTTTTTTTTTTTCCAAAATGCGTAATTGAGGAAATGAGAATTGATCTTTCTTTCATTCTTTCCTTTCCTCAAAGATTAGAGAGAATTCTTTTTATTAGCCAGGACATCAAAAATAAAAATAAATTTTTAAAGAAAGTATGCACTATTTGAAGAAGAGTGCATAAAAGAGAAAAAATTGAAAAATATAAAAGAAACAATGGGCATAATGCTTTCAGATAATTCAACAACATTGATACCCCGCATAACGATACTAGTCAGTCTTCAACCTTAGCAGAACCCCAAGCCCAAAGAAATACTCTTCCATGCCATGTCTAAAAAGGAGACAGGAGAACAGAGACAAGAGAACAGATGAAAGCCTTTCTTGTGTAGAATCACCCTGTCTAATGGGATCTATGCTACAGAACTAGCTTCACCTGCCAGGAGAAACACCACTGAACTCAGGAAGTGGGTATGTGCTACCACTTAGAAGTCAGCATCTAAGTACACTCAGGTTAAAAAACTAACAAGATCTAATTTTTCTGATGATTTCTACAAAAAAATATCATATGCAAGCAAAAAAAAAGCTAACAAAAAACAGAATTTAAGAAAATATTACACTAGACTCCAGCTGGGGGCATTCTAAAACCTAAATAAATTAGTAACCTGTATCCAAAGAGTGAGGGTTATATGTTGAAATAAACACTACGTACTTTAATGTTCTAATTCATTATACCATGCCTCCATTGAATGGCTTCTTAAAAGGAAGGCAGACTGGAGAAAGATCTACTTGAAATTTTGGCCTGAAAAGCAACAAAAGTGAGCACAGGCTGGGAGTTCCACGTTCTGTTTCTCCCCACAGCAAAAAGAATAAAAGCAGTACAGGAGCAGCATTCTGAATCCTAAGAACTAATAACCAAAAGGAGATAACCCCTTGTTTGACTGAGACACCACTTTACTAAGGCACAAAATTAGCAGATTCTGAAGCACTGTGAGCTCAGGTCAGATCAGACAATAAACTGAAAGCTACCACAATTTCTAGACTCTAGAGGCAGAAATTGTGGTTTATAGAATTTGCCATATTTTGAAGAGTTCAGAGCTAGAATTTCAACCAGAACGTATCCAATTGTATTGCTTAAGCTCTGCAGTTTGGATTCAAGCTGTATGCATTTTCTTTCAAGCAGAAATTGCAGATGCTTCTTTATGAAATTCTGAATTCTCCCCAAAGGATTTCTTCCACATGAAATTGCATCACAGTCAGTGACAACACCCCTACAGAATTTCAAGAAACAACAGAAAGAATTTTTTTGCTACTGAGAATCAAACACAATGCAAAAAAGTGAGATGGGGAGTGCAAGAAAAATTTGGCATGCCATTGCTCACACCTGAAGTACTGTGGTTCCTGGGTTCACCAATACAGGCTGACCATCCACAAACACCTCTATTTGGTTGCTGGCTGCTGTGGCAGTTGTACGTCCTGAAAGACGTGGAAAAAATAAAAGACAAAAACAAAAAGAAGTCTTTCAGTTACTGCTAGATGCAAACTGGTAGACCTCACAGTCCTCATCTTACAGTTGTACATTACTGATATAATTCCAGTTCTATAAACTACACAATATAAAAACCCAGAGCTGCAAGTGAAATATTCATACATGCCCTCCAATAAGTCAATTAAACATACATGAATTTTATCACCACGTATACACACATACGCTAGAGACACATACCACATACTCTGGAGGACTGGGCAACCCCAGCTAGGGTCTTCCGGATAGCAGGCAGTCGAAGCATGGTGCTTTGGTAAGAGAAAACAGCACTTCAGTTTTATCAGTTCAAGTGTTTTCTGACAGGTTTTAAATAAGCAAAGTAAAGGCTTCTATATGCATAGCAAAAACGTATGTATGTACCTACATGTGCAGAGGAATAAAAAGCTACTTTCTTAAGCTATAAAAGATGTTTCTACTTTTATAACGAACTACACCTTGCTCATACATAATTCGCGTACGCACACGCGACCGTACGTAACAAGTGGTGAAAACCACCGTGACGAGCAGCTGGATTAATTAACTCTGCAAGAACTGACAAAGGCAGCCAGGAGCACGGAAGAACGAGAAGCGAACACCGCGAAGTGGCGGCAGCCCGGCTGCAGCCGGTTCTTGTTTACAAACAAACGCAACGAAAGAGAACCGAGCGGGCGCCGTGCCGGTGGCCCGGGCGGCGGCCGGGGCCGGGGCCGCGGAGCGGAGGCTCTCCGCCTCCAGCTGCCGCCCCGGCACCCCGCTTCCCCAGGGGC
>VXAL01012824.1:1253105-1274762 GCA_013399475.1 Chauna torquata
TTACCTGCGCGCGCGGGGCAGGCGGCGGAGGCAGCTCGGCCTTCACCCGCCGCAGCACGGCCGCCCTCAGCCTCAGCCTCGATGGCGGCCGCTTCGGCCCTTTCCGCCGCTCCCCGGAGCTCCTTCGGCAATCTCCGGGCGCGGACAGCCGCAGCAACGTCCGCCGCTCTCTAGAGAGCACGCTCGGCAATCTTCGGAACTAGCTGCTTCGGGGGTTTCCGCTAGGCCGCTCTTATAGGCGAGAGGGGAACTCGGCAATTTCCGCCGTCCAGAGCGAGCCCTCTCGGCCACCGTCAGACACGTCACCTTCGGCAATTTCCGTCTCCTTCCGCTCCTCTCTTCGTCCAACTCCGGCAACTTCCGCTGGCGCGTGCGAGGTGGGGGGAGGGGGGAACAGGAAAGGGAACGTTAAAATACCTTTTTAACACGAAAAGCCCCCTGGACTCCACGCGCAGTATTAAACTTCCTACTGTCATCCTTCTCCGCCCCTTTGATGTCCAGTCCGCTGCGCGCCCTGAGCTGGAGCAGCGCAAAACCCGTGAGGAACTATCTCGCGGTTCCTCCCTGCGGAGGGACACCTGTGCGTGCGATGCCGCGGAGGGATGCCGCCGCTATATAAGGGGGGCGCCGTAAGTGCCGCTCCTCTTTGCGCGGCGGTGGGGTGAGGGTGAGGGGTGCGTGTGTCGTGCTGCTGCCGCCGCTATGGGCTTTGGGGACCTTAAGTCCGCCGCCGGCCTCCGTGTCCTCAATGATTTTCTGGCTGACAGGAGCTACATCGAGGGGTGAGAGGCGGCCGGGGGGCTCCTGAGGCTCGGGGGAGGCTAGCGTGGCCAGGCCGCGGTGAGGCCCGCTGGCCTGGCGGGAAGCAGCGGGGGGGGCCGTGCCGGCGGGGGGCCTTGAGACACGCGTGTGCTTAAGCCTTGGGCGGTGCGGGGAGGCACCGAGCCCGTGGGCCTCCAGTGCGCGCCCGCGGCGCCGAGCCCGCCTGGCTTCTCGCACTTTCTGCAGTGCCCGTAGCCGGACCTAGCCGCAGCCCGGCGTGGCGCGGTCCTGTCTGTGCTCAGCGGCTGATGTTTTACATCCTCCTGCGTGCACCGGGGAAGGGCGTTAATTTCGTCTTAATTTTGCAGGTATGTGCCCTCTCAGGCCGACATAGCAGTCTTTGAAGCCGTTGCCGCCCCACCTCCTGCAGATTTGTTCCATGCTCTTCGGTGGTACAATCATATTAAGTCATATGAAAAGCAAAAGGCAAGGTATGGTTAAACTACAAAACGAATAGATGTGCAAACTGGCTTACAAGTATTGCAAGCATTTTTTAAAACAAACATATGCAATGCAAACGTTTTTGAACAAAATTGCGGTTTTTGCTGGTACCGTGTGGTTTTTGTTTTACTCTTGGAGCAGGGACAGTTGTAGAAGCAGAGTGGACCTCTTCTGTCAGTATGTTATGTGGGTCACTTAAAATTTCAGGAAGCTGAATCCACCTTTGTGCAGTTGCTGAAACTTCTGTAGAAACTTGTAAGAAAGACTTGAGTTTTGTTGCAGCCTTCTACACAGCTCACTATGCTGAAAGATGGAAATTACCAGTAATAAGCCCTATAAGGGCAACACCAGAATGCCTTAAACACTACTGAAAGAGTCTTTGAAGACAAACATACAGGAAGTAGGTGACAAATGAGGAAAATCGTTTGTTCAGATTTTTAATGACAGAAAGTGAAACTAAATCAAAAATTTACAATGCAGAAACACATACAAAGGAGGGGGACTATAAAAGCAAATGTTATCTTTTTTCTTTTTTAGTGATTTTAGTGTTCATGAAAGGTGCTGTATTGACATCCATGGAGACTGCAGGCCTCTCTAAAAAGGTACAGCATAGGTAGTGTCAGTATTGCTACACTGCCTCCCTTATGTGCCTCAGTCCTGTTTTGGAGGGAGCTCTTGTAAAGTTGGGTGGCTCCGTCACCAGTGGATTTTTGAAGCTCTCTTGATGCTAAGTGGGACTGAGATTATAAAGTTGCTTGGAAAAGTCCACTTTGTGGAAACTACTGCTAGTTACTGAAAACTAAAGCTAGTGTTATGACATGTGTGAGAGCAGTTCACAGTAACAATAGAACTACAGGCTTAGAATGAGACTACAGTGCTATGTGAACTACAGGAGATTAATTCATGGGATTCTGGTCCCTTGTGCACTGTCAACATGTTTTGTGTTACTGTTAATTTTTAAATAAAATATTTTTAGGGAAAGAAGTTGATAACTTCCTATGCAAAATATGTTGCAGATAAATGATTCCATTATGAAAGGTTTTTCTATTCATACACTCAGGGCAGCGAAATTGTGCAGGATCCATCACTGCTTAGACAAGCAATTCTTGACTATAGGATTTGCTGTAGTTTCAAGTAGTGTGTTTTCAGGAGCATTGGTGATTGTTTTGGGGGAGGTTTTGTTTTCAAGTAGCAGACAATGTTTTTAGTTGTTATCACAACATTTTTGACATGGACATAGCAAAACTGGTAGTATTTGTACTACCACTAACAAACTGGTGGTATTTGTACTGACATTTGAGCAGCTGCTTAATACCTGCTGTTTTCCTTTAGCTTGCCAGGAGTAAAGAAGGCTTTGGGGAAATACGGTCCAGCTGATGTCGAGGACACAACAGGTGCAGGCACAGACAGCAAAGATGATGATGACATTGATCTTTTTGGATCTGATGATGAAGAGGTACTGGTGACTTCCCTGTGTTATATTTGTGGGGGTTTTTTGTTTGTTTAAGAATTACCTGGATATGCAGTTTTTTTGCCTTACTAGTTTAGGTTACCATAATTTATGACCTTGGTAACAGATCCTGCTCGGGATCCTCAAATTCAGCTGTCTTTACAGAACATAAAAGCTTGGAAGGTAAAAACTCTGGATTAGAAAGGAATGTGTTGTGATCGGATGAAATGTCTACTTTGACTGGTTACATGATGAATAAAACAAAAAATCACCATCTTTCGGCTGACAGTTGTGATGATTTGTTTTTTTGCTGAGTATATGCCAGTCAGTCTGGTAATGCTTTAAAGATCCAGAGTTGTGGTACTTTTTCATGACTTCGTATTTCTCTTTATCAGGAAAGTGAAGAAGCAAAGAAACTGAGGGAAGAACGTCTGGCCCAATATGAATCAAAGAAGTCCAAAAGTATGTCTGTGAAGAACTTTTTAACCTTTTGTGCATGGGGTTTTATGCGTTTGAACAGGATGGCTAGAAACATGAACTGTAATAGATAAATGTGACTGGAGTGAGACAGAAGTAATTAGCTTCAGTTGAGTTGTCTGTGAGCTTAGTCTTTCCTGTAGCAAATCACTGAAGATTAGCATAACTTTTGTACTACTGAGAGGCTGAGCTTTCTTTGTGAAAAGAGAACCCCAGGATTTTCTTTGAATACAACAGATGTAAAGCTGGTATAAAATGCAGCTGCATGAGAACCTTTGCAGATTACTATGAAGGATGATCATTATTTACTAAATGTTTAGAGGAAAGGCTGCAAGATGCAAGTCCTTCCACAGTTACTGGTCTGAAACTGTTCAGAACTGTAGCAGTTGCAGTATTCCCTCTGTGGAAAATAAACTGTTACCTAGTATTAAGCTCCTTCTCAGATCCTCTGAGAAGGACTTCCTATGTAACAAACAATGTCAGCTTATTAATGTTTGTTTTCTTTCAAGTATTTCTCAAAAACATGCAGCTACATGTTAAATATCAGGATATGCATGTCTTAAATACCCATTAAATGTATGTTGGTGCATGAGGCCTGTCACAGTTGCCTGGAGTTTTTTTGATTAAACAGGAAAAGTTATTCTTGTAAAGCTAGTTTTGCAAGTATACTCATGAGTTTCTGAAAATTTCCTAGCTGTTGATGATTCTTCTCTTTTCCCCCCCCAGAACCAGCTGTTGTTGCCAAATCTTCAATCTTGCTTGATGTGAAACCTTGGGATGATGAGACAGACATGGCCAAACTAGAGGAGTGTGTTCGAAGTATTCAAGCAGATGGCTTGGTCTGGGGATCTTGTAAGTGGGAGAAAACTCAAAGCAGGAAGGGGGAGATAGTGCAGTCTGCTAAGATACTGTATGAATAAGTAGCCTTGCCATCACTGTTTGCCAATCTGTGAAAATGGTAGGTAGCTAAATCAGTGAATGAATTGCCACACTACAGTATGTGTAGCATGAGTTGTGTGCGGATGGTGTTTGGTGGACTGGCACCCTTCAAATAGCAAACTGATGTTTTTCTCTGCAGAATCTCATGTAAGTGATAAGTTAAAAGGAGGTAGTCAAAAAGGTGTATTAATGCAGCAACCAGCTTAAGATTCAGATAATAACCACACCTTTTGGACCAGCTTGTGATGAGTGCTATCAGCCAGTTAAATCTTTGGTTTGCATTTTAAGGAATTCTACCAGTTAAGGAGTACTAAATGCTTTTTTTTTTCTTTTTGCAGCCAAGCTAGTACCAGTTGGCTATGGTATCAAAAAGCTTCAGATTCAGTGTGTTGTTGAAGATGATAAAGTTGGAACAGATATGCTGGAAGAAAGAATAACAGCTTTTGAAGATTATGTACAATCAATGGATGTAGCTGCTTTCAATAAGATTTAAATCTGATATATCTAGAATAAATGTAATAGCAAAAATTGGGCTATGTCTGTAGTTAATTCAAAATCATGGTGTAGTAAATTTGGTTGATGGGTAAAATAGAAGCTAAAACTGAATTTCAGGAGTGCCCCAGCACTGCAGTACCCTAGAGCAAGAGCAGAGGAAAGAAGTTTACATTTACCATCAATCTGGGCTTAATATTTACATAGCTTTAAATATCTAAAATGCTCTCTGCTCTCTTTTAGGGGAAATTGCAGCTTTGGAAACTTGTAATTCCTGTGGAAGGAGAGATGGCTTTCAGGGAAAACCATAGGGCTTGAGCAAAGTGGAAATAACTTAGCACTTAAGCAGGATAATACATTTTATTTAGAAAGATTGGTGAACAACCAGTTACATGGTATCTTTTTTTTTTGAAAGCTAAAATTTTAGCTGTCACTAAGGGAATGGAGACAAAGATAAGGAAGTTTAAAGCAACAAGGAGAACTACAGTGCACTGGAGATGATGCGGTGAAATTGAAAGTAGATTGTTTTTTTTATCTGACCTGAGACTGCCATGGTAACTTCTTACCATCTGTTGTTCTGTGGACTTGGGACTTTTTTCCTCTAACGTGTTTTTTTTAAAAAAAAGTATCAATTATTTAAAATGTTGCATCTTTTTCAGGGCTTCTTAATTAGTACAGCAAATAATGGTGATGAAATGGTGATAACTGTTCCTGCTTTCATATTCCAAGATCTTGGTGTGTCCTGCACCTTAATCATTGCAGACAAGCATTGGTTTGCCTGAGAAGCAGGGTTGTGATCCTTGAAAGGTGCTATTAACTTACAGGCGACTAGGGGGCAGTGTGTCCCTTGAAGAAGGCGTTTTGAAGGCATCGGCTGTCGGACTCGACATCTATCTGACCTACACTGGAATTTTTCATTTATGCTTAGCATGCATGTACAAAATCTTGTTGGTGGGGCTTTTGTGTTTGTGGTTTGGGTTTTTTTCTAAAGGTAGAAGGAAACTTGCTGCATGGGAACAATAACAAAAATAGCTTGAGCACAGTTTCTCCAGTTAGAAAATAGGCATGTGGGCAAGAGAATTCCACGGAACCGATATATATACATCTCAAGGTTTTTTTGTGTAGTGGTTGGGGATGTGCTGGTACACTAGTGTCATGCCCGTGTAAAATCAGGATCTTGGAGTGAAAATTTCTATTTCTTTGAGATGTTTCTATCTCAAATGTAACCTATAACAGGAAGATCAACAGAAAGTTCAAGATCTTAAATATGTCATGCATATTATACTGGGGAAACACATTGGTTCATCTTTACAAAGGGATAGCATCAAGTGCTGCCAGTTGTCACTGTTAAGGAGAAGTTACAACAAAGGTATCAGAAACAGATCTACATAACCTTCAGAAGTACAAACTTTACCAAGCAGGTAAGAATAACTAGAACCTGCTGCTAGGCCTACTACTGAATTTTTCAATATCTATTATTCCTGAATAACTGGTCATGGATCCATTTCCTATTAAGTTTTTTTCCTGCAGTATCTTGTAGCATAATTGGATAATATCCTTTCTCTGGCTTTTTTTCCATTGTAGAGGTTTTGAATGAGCATTCCTCAGTCCAAGCAGCACAGGAGAATTTTTTTTATTCTTCTTTGGAAGCAGAAACCTGGTATGCTATCTGTTTTGTTTAGGTATCTTCCATTACTCTTGCAGAAATGATTCAAAGATAATTCTGTAACTCATCTTGGTGTGAATGAGGTAGTATTCACATAGCAAAGTTGCTAGTACATTTATTTCTATAGACCAGGGCTGATTTTGGCTTTATTCAATTCTGTTCTGTATCTCTGTTGTCTAATGTAGGGGAGGCTTTTGTTCAAGGTGGTGGTTAGATGTTGGCACTGTAGTTTTTATCCAGGGAGCTGGTCCTAGCAAAGCATTGTGAAACACTTTGTGATTATTCTCCCATTTGAAAATCAAGCTTTTCACTGTATATATCCATATCTGTGCTCATGTAGCTGATAAGCAAGAAGAAAACTGAAATAAACTTTTTTTAGTAGAAAAGGTCAGGATTTGCTTTCATCTTCCAAAATTGTTGGGAAGGTGCTGTTCTAAGAATGGACAGTCACTGCATATCACTGCTGAGAAAAGCAATGAACACGCTCTTTGGAAACAACATTTTATTGCTTCACTTGGAGTACAGTCAGGAAAGGAGCACTAACACATCATTCTTAGAAAGATGCCAGGGAATATGTGGAGAAAAACTGCAAACAGTTGATTTAGGCACATTCAGCTGCATGGTGCCAAAATGTTACGATGAGTCACAATGTACCCAGCAGTGTATGACTCAAAGGGAAGAATGCTGTTTACCGACTTTCCAGCCTGAAGTTAAATACATTGAAATTCCACTGATTCTGCCTCACCCTCCCAAACTGGGAGACCTGAGCCCAAAGAAACATAGTTACAGCCCACAACTGGACAGTTCCTGTATGTATAGCTACCAATACTGGATGTGTTCAAGCATACATATACGCTTTTGTATAAAATATTCACATAAAAAGCCTCATTTACAGTATAAATGCTACTTATGTGTGTTGGTACGTAGATTGTCTGAAAGGCAGTTTTATTCTAGATAACTAGGCCAATAACATGGAAAAACAAGTTTACCTAAAGCTTTATGCTTTTACTTTTAGCAGAGTTTTATCCCATGTACAACTTCTTAGTTAAGTGGTATTGCCTCAGAAATTGGTCTGCTCTACTTAGCATGTATATTTACATGGGTGTGTGTGTGATTTACAGCAGGAAGCTAGGTGGAGCAGAATATAGCGTAACTGGGACTAATGCTTCTGTCTTATGGGAGTGGACTTCATATCTTGGATCTACTGTCTTCCCTCTAGCTTGGTAGAGAAGTCTGAATTTGGCTACAGACTTGCAAAAGAATATTGTTGAATTCACTCTACCCCTTTTTAGAAGATCTTAGATTCTATAGGAAACATTTCTGCTAACACTTTGTGCATTTCAAATGAGCCAAAACCCTACATGAAACACCTGCTCAGTATTTTGCAGCCAGCATATTAAGAGCACAAGAGTAAGTGACCAGAAACCACAGCCTCTTGGCATTGCTTTGAGTGTAAGACAAAGAGCAATGGGAGAAAACATTTTATTTCCATGTTTCTCTTGATGAGAAAAGGCAGCAATTCAGTATTCTCTGTCTTGGTATACTTCTCCAATTGCCGAGTGGAGCTACTGACAGCTTTACTTGGCTGGGATGCAGCCAGATGATTCCTACTTCAAAAAATACTAGATAATCTGGATGCTCAGAAACCACTGATGCATGGCCATGACCTCTTGGATGAGGATGCCTAGATCAAAAATGTTACCAGTGATGATCAGAGGAATGTTCTTTTGATATCAGTAAGGTATAGAACCACAAAACAACAGGATTACAACAACATTCCTGATCAAAAATCCAGTTAGATCAATTCCACTTATGCTGACAACTTTCAGTTCAGGCTGTCCACATTGCAACCACACCACACCCAAATGATGTGTCCTTTAAAAATATTTAAAGGAAAGCAGCAAGCACAGTTAAGCCAGTTGTTTATATAAAACTGTATTTGCAAAGATGCACTTCTGACTGGCAGATGTGAAGTCAACACCACCTCCAAATCTGTCAGCTATTTTAGAGATGGATGGTGATGGGCAGTCACTGAACAGTTTCACAATAGTGCACAGGTGCCTGGGTGTTGTCCGAGCTCCATAGCTGCTCACTGGCAGTTCCTGAGCGGCTCACCTCCCACAGTGCCAGTTTTAGCACCTCAGAGACTGTTATCTTGACCTGGGCCTGGAACTTCTTGCTAATGAGAACATAGAGGATTGGATTGAGGCAACTGTTGATGAAACCAAGGCCAGTGGAGAGGGGAATGCCATCCTGCAATAAGTCGTGCAAGTTTTCATCATGGTGAGCAGACAGCTCCACAATGCTGAATATGTGATATGGTGTCCAGCAAAGAAAAAAAGCTACAACTACAGCAATGATGGTCCAGAAAAGTCTGCTGGAAGTCAATACAGTTCTCCTCTTCACTTTAACGATCAGCAATGAGTAGCAAATGACCATGGTCACTAGAGGAAAGAGGTAACCAAATGCGAGCCTCACCCAAATTAGAATGTGATGCCTCAGCAAAATGAGTTCTCTATCATGCACATGGAAGTTGTTGTAGCAGATGGTGACATTGTTGAGAACTGTAGCTGTGTCTCTGAAGTATAAGGCAGGGCCACCAATAACTGCAGCTGATATCCAAATGATCCCGCTAAGAATGAGGGTGTTCCTTATAGTCCGATACTTGTAGGAAAAAACTGGGTGGACTAGGCGGATGTAGCGGTCAAGGCTGATGAATGTCAGGAAGAAAACACTGGCAAACATATTAAGTAGTGCGATGAATGAGTTCATTTTACAAAGCCACCTCCCAAAAGGCCAGTGGAAGCCCATTGCTACATATGTGATGTAAAGGGGCAGAAAGAGAACAAAAACGAAATCTGCAATAGCCAGATTGAGGAACCAGAGTGTAGAGACAGATTTATCCCACTTGAAGCCCATAAACCAGATGACAATGGCATTACCTGGGACTCCCAGAAGAAATGCTACACTGTAAAAGGAAAGGGAAATCATATGGGCAATGCTGAGGGTGGACTGGGGTGATTCTTCTTCGTCAGGCAGGTCGTAGAAATAAGAGTAGTTCTCAGAATCTTCAAATGTCATGTTGCACAGCTGCTTTCTGGGGAAGAAAAGAAATGGAACAATCAAAGGAGAACTGTTTTATTGCATTGTAAATAGTAACCTGCAATTTCTTTGAGCTTAGTTTCACATACCTATCACTTCTTAGCTGTCAACTGCTAGTACAAAGCTTGTGGAATTTAGGCTGCAGACATTTCAAGAAATACTCAAATCAAGACAAGTATCACTTGAAGTCTTCAGGAACTGTTTTCCTTGCATTCATTTCTTAAGAGGGAACTGACAACGATATCACTGGTAGATTTCTGCAAGACCAGTTGCAAAGTAAGTTTTACTGAAGTGCAATTTGTATTCTTTTCTAGTTGGGTTTGGTATTTTACTGCTCTGATCCTATTTAAAGCAAGTTTTATGGACCATATCTGTGTCAGAAATCAGAGAAGCACCAGGCATCTACACAGTGCCAATAAGCCCTTTTTTTTTTTTAATTGATGTCCATCCCCACACAACTAAAATTATAGTTAAAAAAAATATAGACTGTGGTTTCTCCAGCAACCGAAAGTTCATAGGTTTATTCCTGCCTATCATGTATCTGTCTTTGTATCAAGGAATGCTGATTCTCAGACCTACTCGAGCTGTTAGATTCCCTAAGGTTGGGTGTTATTCTTGTCACCTAGTGGTGTTGCTGACTTCAGCAAGACTTCTTTGGGACACAGCCCAGCTATAATGCGACAAAGGATGTAGAGAAGGAGGATTAAGGAACACTTTTAAGGGCAATGCACACAACTGTGGTATTCCTCCATTAGTGATGTGAGAAACAGGTAGCAGATGAAAGAAAATAAAGTTTCCCAGGAGAATAACACACGCTGTAAAAGCTATAGCTGGAAATGTGCTGTGGTGTTTGGTTTGTATGCTTTTTTTCTAAGGCAAAAAGTCTCAGTTTTCTTCTGTTGCAAAAACTTCTGGAACTTACAAGTACAACACAATTTTTCAAATAGGAATTGTCCTCTAAAACCGAAAAGCATAAGAGGGAAAGGAGGAGTAAAAAGGAAAATATAAACCAATAGTAAAATCCAGAAGAAAGAAGAAAAAAAAAGAAACAGGAAAACATCAAACAACGGTTGAGCAGGAAAAGCACTTAGAAGTTCTATATTCATTCCACATTACAAAGAATAGCACAAATGACCACATTCTGACAAAAGTATATGCCATACTCAAAAGAAATATTCTGCTAAATTCTATCATCGTTTAAAGCTATGTTGCTTGGCTGGACTCAGCTGCACTGAGAGCCTGTCACTGAGAGCAGGGTATGACCAACCCATTGCTGTACCATGGATGAGCTCAATGGTACATTTCTGAGCACCAGCTCCATTCAGAAACTGAGATTCAGCCTACACTTACAGAACCCAGCTCTGCATTCCTGTAATTCCATTAATTTTATTATCCTAAAGGACAATGGGAGCAGGATGTCGGGAGTATGCTGCCTGCAGAAGCACATCTGCAAACTTGTATTCCTGTACACAACTTTCCTCCAGAAAAGTAGTTTGCTTATTTTGAAAGGATTACTCACATAAGTGAAGCTATGTATGTGCACATGCATTGGCAGGATTAGATTTCTCATTTGTAAATGGATGGGGCAAGGTTAAAGAAAAAAAAAGAGTTGTGTAATTTTATATCTCTTGATAAAAATATATATAATAAATACGTAATAAAGGTCAATACAGTCTGTTCTACCAAGAGGCTATGATAACATTTGCGCTTTGCAATTTACATCAGGCTGAAGGAATGTTATTTGGTTTGCTGTCCTGATAAAATGATACTTACTGGCCTGCATTTATGTAATTACATGCCCCATGAGGGTAGATTCTGCATCAAATACTGGTACCACCCATCTGAGTAATTTTTTTCAAATAGCATAACATCTGCTGAGAAATGGTATAAACAAGAAGCAGTACTACTAACATCTGGAACAACACTATATTTGGACAGTTTCAGAGGACACTGTGGTTAATAATCCGATTTTGAAATGTCTTTGCCTGTATACAGAATTATACCTTCAAATTGAACATATGCAATTAAATAAACGAACGCAATTTTTCAGTCTCTTGCTGATTAACATCCTGTATCCTAGTCACTAATCAGTTTGCTTCTAAGTTTCTCAATAGCTAGCACATTGCAACAATACTTGGATTCAAGCATTTCCTCACTATATGTGTAGTCCCAAAACTTTTTTTCTAACAGTGCTAAAAATAATGACAATAACAAATGTTTGCCTACTGCCCAACAACATTCATTTAATATTTAGAATTTCTAAGATGATGTATAGCAGGAGAAAGAAAACATACCTAAATAAATATCAAATACTTACAAGTCTCCTGTAGTTTAAAATTCCACTGCTGAGAGAGCATGCCTCTAGAATGCAATGAATTATTTTTCCAAGCTTATCTTTTTCCTTATCTCTAACTCTTAGTCTTCCAATGTGGTAACTCTTTAGCAGTGGGGGGAAAAAAGCAGGAGGAACATTAGTTACTATTGCTCCCAGAGCACAGAAACTGAAACTAGGCTCAATGGCTAAGGCTTGGCAAAGATTGACAATTATATTTGCAAAGCCCAGAAACTTCTACATCTAACATATATACAAAGCACTTCTTTAACAGGACTCATGGCATTAGGCTCTGCCCTGAAAAAGATAAGCAGTAGGGGATTTTCAGTGGAGCTATGCTGGTTTACTGCAGTAAGGACACCATCATTCAGCAGGGACATTTCTTTGTGGTACACATAGTCCCAAATACATGATTTATTAATAAATGTTAAGAGGCAGAACTGTCTTGCAGTTCAAGTCCAGGTCTTTAAAATGAAGAAATTTAATTCTATTCCTTATTTTGTTTCTGATTTTCTGCATGATCTTTGACAAATGGCCTAATTTCCAGGCTGGGAAGACACTTTCATGAACCTGTCTGCAAACTGAGGTCCAGTAGAGAATACAGACTTTTTGCAAACAGTTTCCATTTGGCTTTCAGGCCTACTGTTAGAAAGTGTAAGGGAGACGATGCAGTTCACTGTCTCAGTCCCTGATGGTGCAGGGTTGTAAAAAGGGGCCACAGGTTTGAAAACATTTTTCAATAAACAGGAAAGTGTGGTCAGAGGCCTGGCAATAGGACTTGGGGGCAGCTACAGGTTACAGAACAGTGTTGTGTTGCATTTGGATGAATGTAACCAAGTTTAGACTTCACCTTGTCTTCTTTTTAAATAGTACACAGACTGTGCAAAGTGTATGCTTAGAGTTGTCCTTTGGCGTCTGTTCCTGTTTGCTGAGGTCACAAGCAGCTCTGAAAACTGAGCCTCCTTGATTCGGTTGCTTAATTATGAATATAGTTGTTTAATTTTAAGCAAATAGGTTTCAGAATGTTTGACCAGGAGGCTTCATTTCCTGTCCCCTTCTGTAAAACTGAAATTAATGACTAAACAACTTCATAGGAATATCACAGGCTGGCACTCAGTGCTATTGCTTTTTAGATCCCAAATAGAATGGTCTAAAGAAACACAGATTATTAACAAATTTATCTAAAATATAAAGCCACTGGGAAGAGATTTTACCACGTGCAATGCCTTTCTGCACATTTCAGTGGGGAAATCCGGAATCAGATCTCAATTGACAGATTCACAGCTTTTTATTACAAGTACCTGGAGCTTGTTTTCTCTGCAACCATTACAGTATTTTAGAAAGCTGAGCCATAATGACAACTCAGACAAACAACTGAATCTGCTTATAACAGAACAGTTTTTGTCACAGTAAGAATGGCCTTGCAGTTATGACATGGGAGAGGACTATGGTCTCTATTCCTGGCTATGCCGCATATGCATCCTGTTTGACCAGGGGAAGTCTTTTGACCTCTCTGTGCCTCAGCCCTGAGGTCAGTGGAATGGCTTTGGAATTAAATTAGATTGGGTTTTCAGTCTAAAATAGAAGACAAACAAAACAGTTGCAATTTCCTTTCACCTCACTCGATGTAAAGTCTTCCTGGGGGTTCAAAGTTCTCTGGGCACCATGCAAGTTAGGGTCCAATTTAATTACACTGGTAGTTTATGCCACATGTTTGGGCTGCAGCCCATGCAGCCCCTACCTCACATTTGGCCCTTATTTCTTTAGAAATTTACAGAGGGGTCCAAGGGAAGAGCTTATTCGTTGTTTATGTTAGTTAAAAGTTAACACAAATATTTGACTGGCGGTCTCTAAATCTATTTGTTCAGTATGAAGAATGGTGCTCAGAGCCTTTGGGCAGCTAAATTGATTTCAGAGGTCACAATGGTGGACCCTGACTTAATAACGAAAATTATGGTATACGGAGTTGGCTGTCTCAATAGTTAATTTCACAGAGGGCATGTAATGCACAATCCCTTTTAATGTCTTCATGAATAATTCTGAGCATATCACATTCCGCATGTATGATCTGTGGCTAAAGGAAAGCTTGTTTGATTGACTCACTTCAACATTTGCCATTTGCAAGAGTCAGATGTTGGAGAACAACTAGCTTTTCAAAACGTCACCCAAAGCCTGCTTGTCATGCTGTGTCTCAGCAAGTTTGCCTGGAAATTGAATTCATTTGAGACCCCTCAGGAAAAAAAAAACAAAAACAAAAACAAAAATAAGGGAACTTTTGAGATGCTAAATTTTGAATTTATGTAGCTTCAAAAACATAAACATGAAATTCACTCAGTAGTTTATCTGTGAAGTTCAAAACACAGATGGCTGAGCAAGTTTCTTAGAAGTATATATGCATTTCTGGAAAGTATTTTACAAAGACATAAGATCCTAAAACTCACAGGAAATACTGATGAGATTACAAACTGCCAGACTCCTACATATGTATTTCTCTCTCAAAAGAACAAAACCCAAGATGACCACCTGCCTCCACGCAGAAACACTCTTATAGCAAGAAGCACCTGATACACCCATACTACCAAATTAAATCATAGCTATGCTATAATTTAAGCCTAAAGTTAACCCTGCAGACAAAGCTACTAGCAAACTGGCATTTTAATCTAGTACACAAAAAAGCAGAATCAAGCCTTGTGTATATGTTTCTCTTCCACTGAAATGCACAATTGCTCTAATGGTCAGTAGACATATGGTAATGAAATGACTTTGTAAGCTGTTCTGAATTCAACAACTAGAATGGATCATGATAGATATAATATGTGACTGGAAACCTTCTCAAGCCACGATATAGATGTATTTGTTCTAGCAGACACGACAAGAATGCAAATATCCATCATTCTCCATTATGTCTCCCAGTGAAGCAGTGTTAGAAATGCATATGCAATGTGCTAGATACATCTCCTAAAATTTATGCCAAAAGCAACTGTCTTTGAGCAAGGCTAAACATGACCCTACTAGTCATAATACACCACTTCATCTGTGGTATTGAAGTCATCTGACCAGATAATAGCCTCATAACATTTTACACAGACAAAGTGAGTGTTACAGCAAGATTAACAAACTCTCATAGAGCAGACACGGTTAATACTGGTAAAGCAATGATTTCAGACCAGGATTTTTGCTGCCACAGAAATGTTAAACAGCAAATGGAAAACCCAACTTTGTATCTAAATAATGCTGTTGTAATAGGAAAAATATCTACAGTACGTCTGGCCTGAATATAACAAATCATCCGGACAACTGCTGCAATTGAGCAGCTTACCATTTCCATAATCAGGTAACTCATAAATGCCTAGAACCAGCAACTGCATTTTGTAAAAAGTTATTTATTTTGATGCAGATCCCAAGCACCAAGATTTTCCAACCCCAAAGAAAACACAGAAACTCAGGCGTCCTTGGGATATGCACTGGGGAATGACCTGGTAACTGTGTAGTTAGCACTGTCTCCTGCTCTCATTCTCTCCTGTTAATACAGCTAAAAGTACAAATATCTCTTTTAATATTCTTCTGAGCATAAGGGGTTGCTGTAATCTCTGTAAGTCTATCATGTGACCATAAACATTTTACAGGGCCAAGCAGAGTCAAGAAAATGACAGTGATATCTGTGGAACACTTAAAACTGCCCGTGTTAGGAAAAAAAAAAAAAGATTTAGGCATTCTTACAAGCAGGCAAAAACAGAAGTTTAGGGAAACAGTGACCCTTGAGTTTTAAAATATGGTCTTATATCCTACATGCCAGCACTGTGTGACTAAGTATTTACATAACCAGTCATAACACCTAAGCATTCACAGGCTGTAGTGAAACCAGACTCACATGGGAACTGTCATCAGTCTGGTTTACAGACGAACAAGGCTGAGAATGACCTATAGGAAGTCTCTGATCAAACCAAGTGCTAAACCTAGAATCCCTGCCTAGTTCCTCAACCACAGCCCAATCCTCCTTTCTTAAACATAACACTGTCCCCTCACTCACGATGGAGTGGAGAAACCACGGCTTCACCTCTGGGAGACCTTCCCCTTCCTGAAAAAGGGCTCTGCCCTGTGCTGTCATGCTCACTGTTTTGGTGGGAGCCAGCATCTGCTTGGGCAGCCTGTGCAGATTCTGGTTGGTTTTCTCTACACTGAAAAGGAACCTGGATCTCTGTTATTTGTCTGTTGTATACATTACATTGACTCTGTAGGTCCACGACATACCTCAGAGCCATTTAGCACACCCCGGATGACAAAGTCCAGCAGGGACACCAGATACTGCATGGCTGTGTCCTTAGTATGTAGGATGTGCATACAAATGAAATATTGTTCCAGGGAAGTTTTGTATATATCCTATTCCTCCCCAAATGCCACCAGTATTTTCTTTAGCTATGAGCCACCGTAATAACTACACGTGTAGAGTAATGGAGATACCCACTTGAAAATTTTTGAGGTGCCTCAGCTTCACAGTGACTGGATTTCTAAGATAAAAAATGCTTGTATTTCTAATGAAGCATGACTTTTTATGTTTTTCATGCAAAAGTTATATGCAACTTTTACTTTGCAACTGTTGCATATGTTTGTGATGGAAGAAGATTTTGATTAGCTTTCCCATGATCTTTACATGATCATGCAATTCTGAGCATGTTTTTTAAATGGTTGTACTCCTTCAGCAAACACCTGTGTTAACAATAGCTCCCTCCTATCACAAAGGAGCAAATGAGCAGAGAATAAAGTGAATGCCGAGATTTCTTTCACACTATCAACTGTTGTCTCAGCAGACTAATTAAGGCCGATTAAACATACGTTAGACAACAGCCATTCTGAAGTTACTGCAGAGTGACAACAGGTCATTACAGAAAAACAAAAATAATCCTCCCCAGCAAGATACAAAACCTCTACCAAATAACAGATAAAAACAACTTACAATCTGCTATACTTATAGTCCCTTTAACAAGAAGAGTTAAGAGCTAACCCCAGGAAAAATAAGCAACACAACTCATGGCTCAGATATGCCTTCCTGTACCCCATTCTATTTTACATATTAATTTCCCAGTCACTTCTGACTGTATGCTTGGTTATGTACTGCCCTCTAAATTGATCTCTGTTCTTATAATTCTACCAGTCATTAAATCTATGATAGCGATTTCTTCTGCCTATGGTTGTATTACTCATGACACATAGTTTTGCACAGGTTTATCAGATCATTTATCTCCAGTCAGTGCTACTATATAATCAAAACATTCAAACTGATGAGATAACATACTTTATTTTGTCCTCACAGTTAATACACTAGGATCACTGTGTCCAGTAGATTAAGGGTTGTCTACCTCTGTATCAGTGTACCTTTAATATTCATAATCATACAAAGAAAATTCTTTTATTTACTTTAAGCTCAAGTCTAAAATAAGCACAGCCTGTATTCCTGCAAAACCAAAAAAATCATATTGTTAAAACAATTTCAGGAGGGCTGGATATTTATCTATTTCCCTTATATGGCCAGGGAACACTCCCTAGCAGTGATAAGAATAGATGGCACCTATGATTCAGGAGCTTGGAAATACTGGTTTTACAGGCTTCCCATATTACCTTTGCAAATCACTTCTATGTCATGTTGAATTTGAGTCCACCAGATACGGCACAACACCCTCCAGTAAGAGTTTAGGACACCAACAACATGTTACTCAGTTTTCTTAAATGGAGAATGGTTCTTAACATTTCTGAAACATCTCTAGAGTGATGTGAGGCTGAACTCTATAAAAGAGGATCACCAGAAAGACAAAATGGGAATGTAGAAATGGTATTACATTGATGCTTCAGGGCTCACTACTCACCATTTTCTTCTCTCCCTCTCATCTAGATGGCTTCAAAAGAGAACAAAACTTGCTGTGCCAGGCATATACTTGTTGAAAGAGGCAAGTATTTGGTGTTGGGAAAACACCCGAAGGCACTAGCCTTTGAGATCAAAGCCTCACTGGATCTAGGCACAGTAAACTCATAATGAGAGAATTCCTGCCTTGTTTATAATTAAACCAGAATAAACAGACACAAGAAAAATAGGGAAAGGAACAGAAGCAACTTGTCCAAAGCCAAACAGTAGATTCAAACGTAGAGTTGGAGGCAGAATCCAGACCTTCCAAAGCAACAAAAAGGCAAATATCTTTTGTGGATAAAGAAAAAAGGTGCTGGTTCTTCATACTTGTGTCTTATAATTCTTAAAATATATTCTCTGAGAAGCGCCAGAAAGGGACAGGAGAGAGATATCAGGGTAGGAAAGAAAGAAAGAGACAAAGCTGTGGGAAAACAAACGAGGTTAACGGAGACAGGTATACATTGCCCCCTGTCTCCCAGATAACCTTTCTGTGATTTCTATGATCTAATGAAGAATTCCAGAAGTGAAATTTAAAATGTTAATTCACTTCCCATTAGATTGTGCAAGTTTTTCTCCCTGTGTATAGACCATCAAGCAACCCCTGACAATGCCTCCTTTCTCTGTGTATGGTGTCCGAAAGTTTTCTAAGCACCTTTGATTGGCTGACCTGCCCAAAAAGGAAACAAACAAAAAGAAAATTCAAGCCAAAAGAAGTAAACAGATAATGAAACTTTGGGGTTAGCTATAGGAAACTTCAATGGTTTGGCTTCCATTCTTGTGCAAGTAAACTTGGGTACTAGATGGCCTATGGCAGTGAATATGTTAGAACTGCATCTACGACAACACTCAATGGCTTTGGGGTCAGACAAATATAAAAATAAATATACTAGTCTTTTCTTCTCTTGCACTGATAACTGATGAAATGCTAATTTGACCAAAGAAATGACCAGAAGAATTCCACACAAGAGAAGAAATGCTCAATTTTCTCTGTGTGTATTTAAGTCATCTCTGTAAAATGACCTGGAGCTTTGTAAAGAGCTGCCAGAGAAAGAAAAATAGTTGAAGATACTGGGAGCTGAGGGCATGGGAAGAATAATGGTTTTGACAAGTAACTTAGAGGAAAGACCAAGTAGTCATGCTGATGTATTGAGTGGTCACATCTGAGGAAGGAGTAGGGAAGAGATGGGTAACAGACAGAAGGACACAGAGCCTAGGCTGGTGAACAGAGATAGGAGAAGGCTGCATACTCTTTGGGTTCCTGGCAAAGACTGGAGACTTCTGGAGTGATGGCCTTTGCAGATACTCTTGAAACCAAATCTGACTTGTAGTAATGGGTTTTGTTAGTTTACCTTTCAGCCCACTAATGAAAATGTATCATATCTGAAGCATGCCTGTTCAGTTCCTCTAAAGAATTGTAATGCAGTATAACAGTGGGCCAGGTGAAAAAGAGCTGTGACAAGCCACCAAAAATTCTCTCTGGAATTTTCTCTGGAAGCAGCCATGGGCTGATACAAGACTTTTTACTCCTGTCTCCAAGCCCACAACCTCTGGAACATATTGAAGATAGAAAGAGCACAGAAGCATATGCTTTGAGGATGCCATTTTTTTTTGTCTCAAGAACTTCAAGCACACTCTAAAAGTAGCAGTGAGTCTTGGAGAGTTGATCTGTTCATGATGGTATCTTCCCTTCTAAAATCGAATGTTTCTTGGTCACTGCCCACTCCAGTCTCAGCAGTTCCTTCTGGTACCATGCCATGAGAAACCGTTCCTCCCACTCAGTTCTCTTTTGCAAAGCCAGCAACAACAGAGCCCTGCACTGTTATGAAACTGCTAGCTTCAAACTGAATGAACACAAATCAAACCATTATCAGAAATAATGAGTGAAAATTAGCCAGACAACCAGCCACCACAGTGAGAGAGACAGCTGAACAGTTGGCACATTCCATGAGACAAAATGAATAAACAAGCCAATAACAAAAGCATTCAACAGACTGTAATCTGCAAAACTAACTCCTTACTGCTTGGAACAGCAGAGTTATTCATAAAAAATTAGTATCTAAGAACAGATCAAAATTGAAATTCAAGACTAAAGTTTAAATGTAAAATTATTCAATAATAATTTTATTCAGTTGGAACACAAATGTGTTTTAATTCTTAGAGAATCTATATATCTTTTGTAAATCTACAAAAATAGTTCTGCGATATTGTTTGGTTTTGCAAGATAGCAAATAGAAAGGCTACAGGGCACTATGACATGGTTATCACTAAGTCTGAATAGGAGGTGGAATGCAGACCTGTATCATTATGTGACGATAAATGAGGCTTCAAATCTTGTCCCTTCCTGGAAAACACCTTTCCATGCACTGAGTGACAGCTAGATTGACATCCTTCTACCTTATTTCATGATGGCTAAGGGAAACACACACGTCTTCCAGCTCAGATCATAGGAACCCTTTTTAATTCTGCATGACTGTAACTATTCAGAATTATTTTGTTAGTCTGTTAGTAATTAAAGATTTGTTAATTGTTAACAATTTTTTTACTTGAAGTTGAAATGATTTCCAATTCCTGCTCTAAAATCTGTTTAGATCAGAAGCAATGTACTTACTTTTAATAATACTGGAATTTGCGATAGCTGAGGGGGACATACTGTTCCTAAGCAAAGCAAACAAGTTAAAACCAACACGGTGGTGGGAAGATATTTCAGCCAAGGTCAGTTGGCATACTCTGGCAGGATAAAAGACTTCCTGAAGTTTGTTTAAACACATTCAAAAGTTATTAAAAATTATTCACACCTACTTTCATATCCTTTCTTGCTGCAGGTTTGGTTCAAAATAACCTTTGAAACAAATGAGTATCACATTCTTTAGTCTAAGAAGCTCTTTTAGCCAGTATACGCTACACTATCTTACAGAATTTGCCTGCAATTGTTGTTTTGTCTGTAGATACGCATTCGGAAGGGAGAGAAAGATTTAAAACATAACAGAAAGATTGACCTACCTTCTTTAATTCTTCAGAAGAAAGCACACTGTAAGTTAGGACGTGCACTCTGCAGGAGAAGGAAGAATGAAGTGATCTGTAGAGTTCAGAGTGACTTCAGTGTGATTCCAGCTGCTTCACTTGGCTACTGCCTTCCTTCTAATAAAGCTGCAGAATGATATAACGACGTGTTTGTTTTCAGCTGTGAGGAAGTTGTTTCCAACTTCCCTTGGTTTGCTAAACCCAGTTTTGAAATATTGCCTTTCTGCATAATCCCAGTATTTCACCAAAATAAATGTTAGACATGTGAATGAATCATTTTGGCCAGTGTCCAAGCAAGCAACAGATGTGGTGGCTGGTGAATGGAAGCTGACCTTACAGTTGCAGGATGCTTTTTGTTATGCAGAGAAGAGGTTGAACAGTATTTCTTTGTTCCTGAACACTCTGGTTTATAGAAAATAATGTTGAATGAGCAGAAAGATGCTTAAAAAGCTACACTGAAAGCATTGTTTTGTAACTGTATGGTGAGATAAACTCATTTTGTATTTATGATTAGTAGATTCATCTCCTTTTGTATGTAAGAGAGAAATGAACTTCTCAAACCACCAGCCATTAGTCCCCATGCCCATCAGTCCATGCAACTCTGTGGTCAGACATTTGAACTGGGTTTTAGGAGACTTGGCTTGAATCCCAGTTCTGTCAAGAGCCTACTGAGTGTTTGCGGTCAGGCCTCATGATCTCCATGTACCTTAGTTTCTCAGTCAGTAAAATGGGAATGTTATTCCCCTAGTATCTACATACAGTAGCTTCACCTAACTCTAGTGGCACAGCACTCATCATACCATTTTAAATCAGCTGTGGATTTATCTGTCCACCCTTACCCCCCCCCAAAAAAATCTTCTAGTGGAAGCAGTAATCTAACAGTAGTACTCATCTGTCATTAATGCAAAACACCTAAAACGTTCAGCACTGACTGAATATAGTCAATTGCAAATTTTCCAGATATCAACTCTACTGATTCCAGTGAAAATGGGCGGGGGGGGGCAGGCGGGAATAAG
>VXAL01012824.1:1275090-1286994 GCA_013399475.1 Chauna torquata
GGGGCAGGCGGGAATGAGAAGGGAATAAGAAGAGGGAAGTGCTTAGTGAGAAATGGCAACGCTGAAATTTCAGCATCTGGTTAGCAAGGCTATCAATTTTAAACATCTCTGTTATGGCCCACAGGTTATAGAACCTCTTAAGAGGACCTAAAAACTCCTTCCAGCAAATTTACCCTGCTTTGTCCTTCTTCCATGCCAGCTCTTCCTGTTTTGCCAATATAACTTAAAATACTGATAGCTTGTATGTGAAGGGAAAAAGCTATGAATGAAAGGAGGATGGAGATGATGCTGTAGTGGGACACAGAGTCCCTGGACCAGGAGGAAAGGATGGCGGAGGGACATGATGCCTGTAAATATGTAACACAGGAGACAGACAATGGGGTTGCCTGAAGAAAGAATACAGAAAGACTTGAGCACCTCATGATTTGGCATCTTGCTTGTGTATTTCTTGCTGTTAAAAGATTTCTTCTTTTCTCTAGGTAACTGATAGGTGAAACTTCGCTGATAAAAAGCTCTTTTAATAGTAGCTCTCTCTTTTTTTTTTTTCTTGTAAATATTGGGATAGGGTAAATATAGGCAACATTTAACAGCAGATCTGTGGAGTATTTTGCTTGTAATGGCATGACTCTGTCTCGCTAGGTACTTTGCCAAATCCAGTTATTGTAAGGCAGTTAATTCAAGGTCTTGCTCAGCACTATTTCAGTAAGACAAAAGAGGAAAATACTGGGTAGAAATGCCCACATATGATCTGCACTAAACAAAAAACCTCAGCAGGCAAAGTAGAATTACATATATGCCAATTGCTCTTCACCTTCCTGGTGTAGGGAGCATTCTGGAGAGTGCAATGGATTCTAGCAGTTTTGGGGTGGTGAGGAATTGTCTGTAACATGCTGTTTCCTTCACCATAAACAAAAGCAGATTGGGACTGCTCTAAACAGGTACTGGCATGATAGGTCAAGTCCTTCATTCTTCTGAAGCAAGGGAGGATTAAACCTCACACGGCAATTTTCTTCACCCTTCCTACTATTGCGGCAAACGTGAAATCACAGCTGCTAAGGATCCAGAAGAAATTTTGTGGAGACAAGTTTTCATGGAAAAGGAGATTTCTTTTCTCCCCCAAGAACAGCAGGTCACTACATTTCAAAGAGATTTTTTTTCTGCCAATGTGTTCTACCTACATTTTCTCCTTTTAAATTGAAAGGGACTTCTGCTCTGATGAGCACAGTATAATCAGCATATGCAATGTATCTGGGAGCAAAAAATAGAACAGAATTTTACAGACAAAATTGCATTTAATCTGAAAGGATTTTGTTCTGCCTTTTTTCTGTTCAGAGCTAAATATATCACTTTATTCTACAGTTTTGATCAATCGCAGTGGGAATCTCAGGTCCCTGAAGAATGTAAGCTTGGGCTCTAAAACTTCCTGTGTTTTATTTCCTTCTATGCTCAGACAGTAAAAACTGGAATGGTGAGTCCAAAATTACATATTTTTTTAATATATACTTTCATGCAACCCATTAACCATTGATATTTTACCAGTATGATCTTCTCAGATAATTTTCGGAAGTTATATGCTTGGAAGAAAGTTAATGAAAAAATTGCACCTTGTTTGCTTTTGTCTTCTCCGTTTTCTACCTGGAAGTTGCATTTTATTTTGCCATGTCATTTGTGCTTTTTCAACAGGGTAAGTTAATGAAGTTTGGGGGTTTTTACTCTACATTTGGGTAAGTGTGAAAATATGCCAATGCTATTCTGAAGAGGGACACGTGTTCATGAGCATACAATGCTTGTAGGACTTGCAGAGCAGAGAAATAGTAATTTATACCTGATGAAAAAAGAACAAGGGAGAACATTTTCATACAAATAACAGATTTTGGGTTGCCCAGCAGTGAATAAACTAGGTCTACTGAAAAGTAAATGAGTTTTAAAACACCTCTGATTCTTTCATTTTTTTAAACCCTATAAAACAAACCAAAAGCAGAGGATATCTGGCAGAAAAGATACAGAGGAAAAGCCTTCAGAAAGAAATACTTAACCAGTATTAACCAAAGCACAAATTACAAACCAACTAACAAAAGCAGCTTGAATTTTTCAGGATTACAAACAACTGTCTGATAGTTCTGACAATTATTTCCCACTGGTAGGAACCACTGGGTTTTACCAAGCTGCCTATTAATATGTGCAGATGATCTCAGCACTGGAGAACACCCCAGTCTAAATTCAATGTCCATTAATAAAATGAAGTTGTACCAACCACGAATTTATAAATTAAGTCAAACAGAAGAAGTTTAGTTTTTCACAGGGTTAATTTAAACTGAACAACACAAGAAGGAAGCTACTTACTTTTTGAGGATTCAGCTGTTTACAGTTCTGTTTTTTTTAATTCTTCACTGTTCCTTTGTCATCACAGTTTGAATTAACACCTCATCGATTAAAATCCACTCTGGAAAGACAGAGTTTAACTACCTGACAATCAGGAAAAGAGTAATTTCCTCCCTTCCTGTGAAATTAATGAATATTCATGCCTATCGTTTTTGTAAAGCTGTAATGTTTACTTGTGGTTTAACTGCCCACTATATACCATAGTCAGCAACTTAGACAACATTCTCCAGCGACACATTTAAACCAAACCACCTGATGAAGGGAGGTTTGGCTCATTTAGAAAGGTCCACATCCTCCTTCTACGCAGATATTAGAAATCTGAAGACCTTCATGTATAATGTGTGGAAGAAATTCAACAACTGTGCCAAAGGCAAAATCCCTTATTTAACTGTTACTTTAGTCTGGTAAAAACACACAAGCATAGGAATGAATTACTGTATGTAGGTATATATGTATGTATATACATACAAGTTTGAGTAGGATCTTTAAAAGCAGCACTCCATGCAACTCCTGCAAACAAAATGAACAAAGTGTTACATTCTATGAAATCATGAATATTGGACAGTAATTTACAAGGAAGTGAAAAAAAAACCATATTTTAATGATGAAGAATGATACCTGAAAAAAAAATTACTATTAGAAATAGCCTGTTTTCCACAGAGTTTGCTTTTATGCTTGCACTTTTTCTCACTTTCTACAAATAAATAGGAATGGTTTTCCACATAACTTTCAAACCACAGCTATTCAGATTTTGTATTCACACGACAATAAAATAAGAGATTACATCTGCCACTCAGATAATACTTGAAATTAATGGAATTTTCAAAGTGTATCAAAAACAAACATTCTGATATGTCACTGAGTGCTAAACTACTATTATTCAATGACTATAAATAGCCAACCTGACAACAATATTTTTCTATTTTAGCCAAAGTGCTGTCTCCTCCCATACAAAGGAATGTTAGTGTTTGAAAAAATAATTTCAGAGAGAACTACAGAGATTACAGAAACAAAACAAAACAAAAAAAAGACAAAGTAAACTATAGTTGTTTCATTACTTTCACAATCTTCAGTACTACTATAGGAAGGAATCAACTTGCAATTTTTCACCTTACATAAATTACCAGGAACTACAGAGTTACTTGGAGATCTTAGGAGACAAACTCTCAGAAAGGAAGCCAGAGTTTCCTGTTATGCATCTAAGGCAACCTGGACTCATGTCCTTTATGGATTGAGTCAAATGTCTCAAAAACTGCCCAAAGCCTAACCAGCCTAAGTTAGAAGAAACCTGAAGCACGGAGATGAACCTGAGCCACACCTCTTCAGGATTTTAGCTACCTCCATTCACTTGAGATCTAAGTCACCAGTATAGTTGCCTACACCTATTCTTTCAAAGAACTGAAGTCTTATTTTCCATGCAAGGTTCTGAAGGTTCAGTTATCCATCTTTTATATAACAGGGCTTTTGATTAAAACCCCAAATCCACAGCTCAACTGGGACTATATACTCCTGTTGCATACAATGAACTTGACTCTGTGACCCAGGAGGTCATTTAAGTTTCACGTTCTGCAGTAATCTATTAACAATTCACAGCTAAGTTGTTGAAGCTTGTCATGATGAATAACAACACAGAAAACAAGCAGGTTCATAGGGAAGAGAGGATAACAAGTGCCAGTCCCACACTAGACTGCAGTTAGACTACGGCTCTTAGCTACTGTGCTAGCTGTGACAGAGCTGCTCTGAAACATTAACAAACTGCAAATGAGGAAATTGAAGAGGAGTTCTCATCACCTGAAAACAAACAAACAAACAAAAAACACAAAGTAAGGCTGAGGTTCAGTACAAAATTAATGTATATTTTCAGGGAGCTCTCCTTAACAGACAGGGTGCCTATATAGGACACATGGTTGATCAAGCAAGGTTGCTGCTTTGCAGCATTTCTACTCAAAATCTTAACAAAGAGAAACATCTAGGCACATATGGAATCGTGGAGCCTGCTGGCTACTCTCTACAATACTGTCTAGCCATTGACATTCCTTAGGATTTATGGAGATACAAAGGCTTTAAACTGGATAGTAGCTCCTTGCATATAAATGGAGAATGGTTCCTGAACTCCAGTGCAAATCAAGCCCAAATCAAGCTCAATCAACTGTGGATGCTCCAAGAAATTGCGGTCAGTGGCTTAAGCACATATTCATTTGTATTTTTAAAGATTCTTTTTATAGTCAGTTGCATTTGTCAGATTGTTTTTCTGCTCAGTGGATGTAAATGCTTTTTGTGAAAGGCGCCAAGTGACCTTGACTCCACGGGTATTTAAGTTATTTATCCACAGCAATGAATGTGAGACAAGGAGAAGCAATGCAAGCTTCTGCTTACTGCTCTGCATTGCCCTCTCATCTGATCACTCTCAAGGGAGAAAGCATAGTTTTGCTTCTAAAGCCTACCCAGTCCTCAGCCTCTCTAATGAGAAGGGAGCTGATAAATCCCAATAATTGTGCTGCTTGTGATACAGGTAAAGCAAATTGTTAGAAGCTCTGAAAAACACTTCGGTAGTTAAGGGCTCAGTCCTCTCTACAAAGTCAATATTAACTCTTCCGTTGCCTTCAGTGAAAAACTAGCACCATCTCTAGTAAATTGACAATGAGCTCAGGGAAGAAAGCACAGGAAATCAGTCCAACCAATCAGGCAGCTAAAAACCCAGCATTTATTTGTCCATTCTAGGTCTACTCCTTAAGCTGTATCAAGATACACAAAGGTTAATTTTAACTCCTTCTTAATTCAAAATTATTAATTTTTTAGAAAGACTATGAGCTCCAAATTCAGCACTTAGCACGAATGTGAAAGTAGTATTTACATGAACAGAGACTAGAATTGCAACATTTTCTGCAAAGGCTATTTAAGTAGCAATTTGTCTATAAATTGGGTGCATATTACAGTTTTTCTGCAAAGATGAAAAATATATTCCAGTTTTCTGAAGATATTACTGAAATCGTTTGAGGAAGAGAGGAACAATTTATAAAATGTTTAGAAGTCTACAGCTCAGCTGTCTGTCATTCAAGTATAAAAGAACCCAACACGGACTTGCCGTGAGAAACCAGAGTTTAGTACAACATGGCTCAGACATTACTGGCTGAATACTGTGCTCTAAGGACATTTCCATGCTGTGCATCACTCTTATCACTCAGGTTTCCAGGAAAAGCCAAAACAGACAGCAGTGTCTTTCTCACATTTATTTGCGTGCTCACCATTGCTTCAGATTACTTGAGTCTAATGGCCATATAGTATTAGCACTGTATGGAAGAATGAAGGATCTGAATCTTTCACTACCAAAGCCAGATGCGAAATGTATAAAAATAAATACTCCACATTTTCTTGGAAAGCATGGTGAAATCATTGATGTATTTAATTTACACACATAAACAGTCATCAGAAAGTATTTTTAATTCACAATAAACGCAGGTCAAATTTGAAATAATAATATACTGGCAAATAGCTTCTTGTTGCAGAATCAGTCTCCAAAAATATNGTGTTTCTAAAACAACGTACTTTGATGGGAAAGAGTAGAAGTTTACTCCTGCCTCTGTTTTGATTGTCCCATTAGTGCTGTACCTCTACACTTTATAGCAAATAATAAATCTATTTTCTATTTCTATTACCCTTGTAGAGAAGGAAACTGCCACTTCTCCATTTCAAGGTGGGAAACTAGGCAAAAGGGGATTACACTAAATGCATATAGCTTGGGTCCAAAACAGAAACTGAACCCCGATTACTTCAGTACTACAAACATAGACCATCCAACAATGTGGAAGATTCTTCTGGTTTTATTGATGGACCAGAAAACTGAAACGCTAAACTCTGATCCAAAGAACTGCTACAGTTTTGGTAACAGTATGTGAAATGCTGAAGAAACACAAACCAAATAAAAAGCTTTTTGTTCAAAAGTTCTTTTTCTTTCTCCGTTTTCAAAATTTTCCATGAGAAAGAGGTTTCTTTCAATGGCTGATGTTTTTACTTATCAGCTTTGCTAGACTAAAAGTAAGCTTTGTTCTTGGAGGGAAACAGAACTTCTCTATTCCACCTTATTTAACTTTCTGCTTTTTTTTCTGAATAGGATAAAGAAAGCTTTCTTTAAATTACTCCCGAGGTAAAGCAAGGTAGAGAGTCTGCTTGCTCTCAGATGCAAGAAAATATTTTACGTGTTTTTTTGTGGGAACATAAAAAAATTAAATATAATTTAGAACAGCCAATGTGGAGGAAAAGAACACTTAGTTAACTATCTTGGGAATACATTTAGACCCCACCTTAAATTGACTGCAGAACATCCGCTAACTCAACATAATAGTATATATATTTGCAACTCCCTGACTCCTATAAATTACACTATAGACAATGAAGCTGCAGAGGTATTTTACACTCAGGGTCATCTTACATTTGTCCGGATCTATTTAAAACTGGAACAGATCCATTGAAATTGATGGATATAAACATTTAAATCAGAATATTCAAAGGAGTCAAGGCAGGTAGTCAACTTCTGGGAGCCTGAAAATTGAACATTCTTGAAAAACAGAACTAATAAACCTCCAGAAAGCTTTGAGAAAATTACCTCTACTGGAAATATATTATTCCCTGCTTGAATAATGGGAATTAATACTTTCATGAAAATGCCTTGGAGCTCCTACTATGATAGAAAGTGAAGTGAGCTAGAAGGGAGTATTAGTCATCTAGTCATCTACCATTCTTCTTTAAAATATTTCAAGACACATAAGATTCTTCTGTAAAACCTGCATTTGTTTTGTGCCATACCCATACTAGAAAAAAGGATGGTTTAAAACATGCCAATCAAAACATTTTGCCATGCAGATGAGAATAATTCTGTTCTAAATGTGTTTCACTCCTGTTATCTGGCTGTGGTTAATACTAGAACCCACTGTTCTGCTTCCTTCATAGTTCAAGGCTCTCAGGTTGTAGAGCTCCCTTCAGCATGGGGAAATGGAGTCACTTTACTACTTTCCACTGCATTTGCTAGCATGTACATTTCAGAAACTATTGTACACTTCAGGGTAATTTGGTAATGAACAACTGAATGAATACTTGAAAATGCTGTCAATTCTCAAGGGTTAACCTGACTATATCAATCAGACAATTTTTAAATTATGTTATTTTTGAAAATAAATATAAAACAAAAAGAAAATAGGATTAAGAAATGTTAAGGGACTATTATTTCTGAAGCTAAAAATACTTCCATGCACAAGCTGAATGTGAAAGAATATCCTGCAATTCATGACCAGTCCCCACTGGCAATCCCCAACCTACTTCCTGACCTAGTCATGTTCTTTGTGTCACATTTCTTGAAACAAAGGCACAGTTATTTCAGAGAGATGAACTGGCTGAACAATTATTAGCAGAAAGCAGAAATAACTGTGAATGCAATACTAGCCTATTTAGCATTTTATGATGAAAGATGCATTCTCTGAAAGTGAATGTTCTGTCGGGTTACAAACGGGAAAAGGATCCGGATGTGAGTTTCTTTACTTTAACTCAAGCGAATTTTATTTTGCTCCACAAGAGGGCTGTCTGGACACCTAGACAACATTTTCCCCATGTTGTCTTCGGTAGTGTGGTTAGTTTTGGTCCAGTAAAGAAAGAATTTCATGCAGTGCTAGAGTAATGCATACAAACCTCTCAACTGCTGATTTAATTTCATTGCAGAAATTCTGTTCAGAATTTCTGTTTTAGGACAGAGAGTCCTAAAAACATGTTAACTTAAGCTATTGGAAAGAATTGAAACAATTGAGCAGTGTTTGCGTATGGATTTGAAAAGTAATTAAGAGCATTAGTAGACCATCGTACAGAAACCTTCTGAAAACACTGAATTTTGACAAATTTTGTAGCCTCACTGTTTAAAGTGACACTTTTTGAGTTGTCTCATCAGCTGTTCCTTCTGGATGACTTGCCAGCAAACAAAGAGCAACAGCAGCTGTAACAGCAACAATAATAGGCTCTGGAATGAGCGTGAGTATCACAGAATTTTGCTAAGCATTATTATAGTCAAAATCTCTGTATTCTCTAAAGTACCCGTGTACAAAAATACATTATTCAGAGCAATTTTAGTGCAAAAAACTGAGGGGTTAATCTAATATCCCATATATTTGGGAAGTTTTTAATCGTTAACTCAGATAAAGTTTTTATTTTAAAATTTACAGAACCTTGAGTTCAACAGGGAAAAAAATCCCCCCCCCCCCCTTTTTTTTTTTTAACAAAAGGTTATTTTTTCTTTCTGGCTTGCATTTAACTCCAGTGCCATACCAAGGTAAATATAAGACCATTATTCTTTTTTAGAAACTTATTTTTCATTTAAAAATGAGAAAAAATATAATAGAGAAAATGTGTAATAGCAGTCTGCCAATGACCCAGCAAAGTCTAAGAAAAGTAGACCAAAGAAAACAAGCAGCTATATTTTGATAAAAGATTGCATTTGTCTTTTACATATAAGAAGAATTATTTTCTTTTACTTTGAAAACACTATTATAACTGAAGTGATTATACAAGGGAAAAAATACCACAGAATATCAGCTCATTCCTCCAGTTAGTCTGGTATATGATATTGAACAGTGGCCAGCACCAGATTCTTCAGACAAAGTTACCAAAATTCCTTTAAGAGAATTTTACACTTCTTAGTAATTAAAGGTTTTAATAGAATACCATGTATTATGGAACACTCCTTCTGCTACAAAGTTGAAGAGATCCTCCTTTTCCAAGCTGACTCAGAACTGACATGCTCTAAAACCTACACGTGTTCTTGGACTGTCTTGAAATTTGCCATACTTGTTACAATCCAGGCTAGGTCTAGCAATCCACCTTTGTGGACATTTGGCAAAAGTACTCTCTACATGCCTAGAAGCCTAGCCCTCAACTGCTGTTGAGTCATTCAACACTTTGCTCAGATCCTTTAAACAATTTTACTAAAACATCAATTCAAGGATACATTAGGCTTATAAAACTAGAATGGAAAGCACGTATGCAACAAACTAAAAACTTAGGCAAGTTTCCTCCCTGGTAGTTTTATCAACCTTGATTTTCATTTGCTACTTTCTCTCTTTACAATCTGAACCCAACTTCTGGAAGAAGTTTGAGACTCTTTTTAGGAAAGTATCGACTGTTTACCTTTGTCAGAAGTTACTTTTTCTTAACGTTTTTCATGGATATAACCTTGACATGCACTTGGCTAACAGAAGTGGAAAAACATATCAAATCAAAGCAAAAGTAGAAAGCAAAGCAGTGAAAGGTGTATGGGACAGTTTATGGAAACTGGACAGACGAATATAGACACCAGGAAAGGGAAAAAAGTGGGATGCTTGGATTAGAAGAGAGTAATTTTTAAAAGACGAAAGGAAGTTTCAACGTTCATGCACATATGTGAGGAGTAGGTCAGCTGTTCCTACGGTTAAGAGGAAAATGGAGGGAAGGGATCTCTCTCAAAACCTTACCTGGGCTTGAATCAAGGTGCAGCGTCAAGTTCATAAATACAAAAAGAGTAGGAAGGCAAGAAATAGCAGAACTTAGACTTTAGTTGTCAGGTATCTTTGTGTGATAGTCCAAAAGATAGAATATTCCATTCTATCCTTGCAAAAATATTCAGGAACATTCCAAGGACAAGCTACATGGCACTGTAGGATGGACTCTATGACCTTTTCTTTGTCAGTACTTCAGCTACACTGAAACCTCAGATATGCAACTGAGCTTACTTTGTTTCAACACATTATGAACGGTCAGTGGCCCATGGTAACTCACAAAACTTGCTACAAATCCATCACAAAGGTAAACTATTTTAGCCTGAGATAACATGTTTCAAAACGTGTTTGCCACAGATGGAGTACACACCTCTAAACAACGCAACTCTGCAGACATGAGAAAATTTGGACGTGTGTCTGAGCTTTCACATATATGTCTTCTCCACAGAAATATCGCATCTGCAAGATTTTATGACTGCTTCTTACAAATCTCCACTCCTACCCACAGGATTCTATCTAAAACTAGGTTTTCACTTGTCTATCACTGAAATCAAAAATCATTTCCATGTTACTGAAGTCATTGATTCCCCCCACGTATGCTCATATCACAACCTTACATCTTCCAAGATGCCTCAGCTAATCCATTATCTTATTCAGTTATGTCCAACAAAATAAATGTAGCTAAAATGAGTATACAATGATTGATGGATCCTGTCAGCCTTAAGAGGCAAATACACTATGCTATACATACTTAAATGTTGTATTCCCTCCTCCCACACCCTTTTTAATCAGTTCGAGTTTTGCCAAGTGCTGTATAAAACCAGGCAACAAAATATCACCAGGCAACTTAAGTTCTGCATTAGCTATTTCTTTCTTGGCAACGAAAATACATTCACATCTATGCACATATCAAAAGAATTCAACAGAAATTAAGGTAGTTTCCCTCCTAAAGAAAAGCCTTCTCCTGCTGTTCTTCCATTTGAGATTTTTCTGTGTTCAATTACTTGTTCAGCGTGGGTGGACACTTCTAAGCTATGGTTTCATAATCACACATCAGCAGCCCCTTTTTATAGCAATCTCTGTCTAAATCTTCTATATTATGGTGCAGTCAACTTCTTTTTCCCCCCCATTGCACAATCCAAGCCTGTGTCTGCACCTGTCTTCACACATAAGTGTTGGTAATCTTTGCATCTGCCCAGATTGCTTAAAACAATCCTGCTTCTTCAGCACAACATGAGAGAAATATGCAATAGCTACTTTCCCATGGGAGATTATAGAAACCCTGAAAACCTACAACTGAAAACAAAAGAGAACGTGAGCTATGGTCATACTCTTAATCTCATTTCTGAGGAAAACAAAAGCTTTCCATTGCTTCGGAAAGAGAGCAGATCTAGCACTAAATCAAAAAGTCAGACTAAGACCTTTCACTCCCTGGTAAGAGCTAGCTAAACAAGGCACATCATGGAAAGCAAGCTGTTTTGTAATGACAAAGAATGAAAAACGTATAACGATCAACATATAGTCACCCCTCAAGTATGTGAAGCAATGTGCTTTGAAGGAGAAAGTGACTAGTACGTTTGGTAGAACAAAGCTTTTCCAAGATACTACCGCCCAGAACTGAAAAATTACGACTTGAGCTTACAAAAAGCCGCAAAACCCCAGTTTGTTGGATCAGGTTTCCAGCGCCTCGGCTGGAGGAACGAAGGCTTTTCGGGGTCCGTTCTAGCTGTATGGACGCAATTACACGGCAAGAAAACCTCCGGGGCCGAAGGGGAGGCGGGCGGCGCCGGGCAGCCCCCGCTTTGCTCAGGCAGCTGCCGCTAGAGACGACCGCCACCGCCCGCAGGGCTGGGGGCGCCGGCAGCGGGGAAGCGGCGCCCGAGGAGCAGGAGCTCCACGAGGGCAACGCTGCGCCCCGCTCGCAGGCCCGGGCAGGGCGGCTGGGGCTGGCCCCAGCCGGGGGCGCTCAGGGGCCCGAGCGGCCGGAGAGAGGCGCTGCTGGAAGGGCAGC
>VXAL01012825.1:0-52123 GCA_013399475.1 Chauna torquata
TTTTTTTTTAATTGTGGCCTCATGGAACATGCTGTATTCAAGCAACATATAGTTTAGAAGCCAGCACTCTGTAGGCACTAACAGTGGTGATACCTGCTGCTTGTCTTATCTGTACTGTACTGTATAAATTATTTGGGAGGTTCCGTTTTTGCCTTCCTATCTTACTTGTTCTGCGCAACTTCCCTGGCAAATTGACTCAAAGTTTTTGAATAAAAAGTGAGGAAAAAAATCTGCTAGTGCTGAGGGTAAAAAATTAAGCTGTGAGATGAAAGATTGCTAATCCGGTTGGTGGTATCTTCTTGATCAGTAATCTAGTAGTTGATGTCGAGGGGGGCTTCACAGGAACTAGGGATTAGACTCCCCAGGGAAGGCTGAACTGCCTCCCTCTTTGGTCAGTGGAGGAGAAAGATGCTTCTCAAGGTGATAGTTCAGACTGGGCAAATTCAGCCCTTCTCTCAGTATCAAGGGCAGTGGAGTGGAGTAAATCAGCACGACTAGGTGAGTGAAGTACAGTGGACTGGAGAGGTAGGTTAGATTTATTTATATTGCATGGAGATGAGTTGGTGGGGACTTGGAAAGATTAACTTCGTCTCAGTATTTGACAGAAGGAGGTTCCTCCCAGCCACGTAGCCACATAATGGTTGTTTCCTGCTCGTCTCCTGAAAGAGTAGCTTTCTCAAATGGCTCTAGGGAGAGATTCCCAATTAAAAGCTGTGAATAGGCCCCTGATCAATTATATGTATCAGGGTTTACAAAGCTTTTGATAGTACAGGAGGGATCCTTGTGGTTATTTAGTCTTACCTGAGGCATAACACAGGCAAGGAAGTTCCCTCTCTGCTTCTGCAAAGGAGTTGCAGTCTCTTGCTGCATGAGTGAGGATAGACCAAATTTTGTAACATGACTATTTTTCGAAAAACATCCAGTATTGGTTTGAAGCCAAATGACAAACTGTGTTTCCTCACTACTGACTAGATTATTTTTTATTTTTTATTTGAAGTCAGAATGATTCTAACTCCCATCCATTAGATGGTTATCCCTTTGCTTATTTAAATGTAACAACTGTTATGTATGTTTGTAATGCACAATGAATGGATTCCTAAGTTGTTCTTTGAAAAGTTAAGAGTTATGTAAAGTGCTGCCTCTAAAATGCAGACTTTGTTTTGTGGCTGTTGCGGTGCTTGCGTGCTCTGGTGAAGACTCTTTCTTTAACGGGTAAAAACTATGAAGAGTTATTTTCCAATTTCTAACTTGCTGTGATAGCCAAAAGCTTAAGAAGACAAGTCAACCACTGCATCAGCTCTTGGAAAGGAAATCAGCAGAACATGTCTATCTGGTTTAGCACCAGATCTTGGCAGAGAGGCAGCATTCTCGATAGTAAATCGGTTAATATGGATAATAATGTTTAGCTTGCATAGATTGTTTTTCAGAGTGTTACAAACTAATGACAGTCATTAGTCCATTGCTAAAGTGAGTTTTAAGCTCTTCGTTTTCATCTCTATTTTTGTTTTGTTTACTTTATAGATTTTTAATGTGATAATGGCCAGATTGTTTTTTGATAGCCTGATGTCATGGGTGATTGAACTGCTAGCTCTGTTTCTTCCATTAGCTCTCGTCTGCTCATCACTGCCAATATTACACTCAGTAGCTTCCCTCCTCCACTCCAACATCAGTTGTGTGGGTTGGTGGACAGGAGGGTTGGCGTTCGGGGGTTTTTGGTTGTTTTGCTGTTCCCTCAGAGTTTGCTTTGAATTTTACGCTTTTTGTGTTCATGTTTCTGCCATTAAATCATAACACTGTGGTGTGGTTTTCCTCAGCTATGCTGAAGACATGCAAATTTTATTTTCTCTTAATCCTCATCACCTGTCCTCTCCCATATTCTGCATGAGGAAAGCATTGGAATCGTTGAAATTGCGCTTTGGTCCATAAGAGTTAAGCAGTAATACTTTGGGGAGGATGGGGGAGCAGTCTGTAAATGTTGCTGGGACTTTAACCCCATAAACCATGTCAGCTCTTACTCAGCTCCTGTTCTCTTGGCAGTCTGGTACACCGAGGCATGTGGTGTGTTAAAGTGCTTCTCCAGTTGTGCGCTGTCAGAGCAGACTAAGCAGGGGCGATGCTCCCCTCCAGCTGGGGAGGCACTGGGAGAGTCGAGGGGCGATGATCTGGAAGGGGTTTCTCAGTGAGCTCACAGGCGTCTGCGGACACACCGAGTGCCATTTCTAACTGGAGAACTGGGCAACGTCTTACCTAAATGGTTTCGGGACAGTTACACGAGGCTAGTTGTTCGGAATGAGAATGTCATTTTACCTATTTATTTATTAAAACTGAGCTTCCATTGGAGTGCAGTAGCTGAGCTTTAATCCCTCTCCTTTTTTGTTACCGTGGGACTATTGTCAGCAATACACCCAGCTGCGCTACTCCGGACTTTTCTCCCCTGCTCTTCCTCCACTCGGTTCTGCTCATTTCTATTCACCTTTGCAGCATCTTGTCCTGCAAGGTTGTCACCGCTGTTCTGAATTGCTGCTGACAAGAATGTTAACACCCATGGCATTGAGCCCTTTTATGGTAGCACTCCCATTTTATTCTACTTACCTTGGCTCCCAGTCAAGCGCTGCGGTGACCCTGATGGTTTTGCTCCTCTGCATGCAGGACTCTAGCAGCACTGACGCTTGCTTGCGTTTGTATTTGATTCTGCAAGTTGCTGAGCACCTCGGGCAAGTGTTTTCAATTACTCAGATGTCAGTGGGAGATGAGGATAAAAATGGTGCTGAGCAGCTCCAGCATGTTGCTGCTACGTTGCCACTGAAAATAGATCAGCCTGCATCACTGTCAAGTTTATTACTTAAGAGGGAAGGAGTTAACTTTGGGGGTAGATGCTGCTGGTGAAGTTTAGTGCTGGGTCACAGTTTTTACTGCAAATACACATTTCTTGATTTTTTTAATTTTCATTTTGGTAAACTACAGTGCTTTACAACAATTTCCAGCAAAAGCAAATAAAAGTACTACATCTATTTACATCTTCTGACTCTGCTAGGGTAAAGAACTCTCCAGCTGAGTAGTGTGTTCAGCAATATCCAGCTTCATTCTGATACATTTCATCTGCAAATCTCGTTTGGAGTTATCAGAGTAGGGTCAAGTGTTTGACAGCTTTGCAATAATTACTCCACAGCTATTGAAAAATTCACTGAATATGTTTGGTTCTATGGGACATCCAGGGTTTTCAGACAATACCAAAATCAATTTAAGATGCTTTTAACATTTAAATTAATATATTTTATTACTCTCATTTTCATAGTTGTCATTAACATTCATATTTTTCTTAAATTCACATTTTGCCTTTCAAAAAGTCAGACTTTTATGAGGTTTTTTTGTGTTTGTTTTTTAGAAAGAAGGTATGGAGCCTGCATACAAGACTTATTATTCTTTCCTCTCAGCACGATAGATGTTATTTTTTATAGGGTAGCAAGGAATTTGAGTATTATAATTTATTGTATGTGAGCATTCACTTACAACTTGCATAGGAAAATACTAAAAAGGCAATTTCAGAGTTCTTCCCTGTATAGAAAGGGGTTTGCGTCAAGGGGTAAATGTATCTGAGTGATCCAGAAAATCTCAATGGCTTTAAAAATTCTTGAATAAAATTTGTTGGAAAGCACTGTTCCTATATTGTTTAGTTGTGCTGTGAGTTTTTTATAAAGATGTGTCAGTTCAAGTAGAAATCAGTTTCCATGCATGAAAACTGTTTCATAAAATTGGCTTGGACAGAAAAAAAGAATGCTAACATTGAAGGAAATAGCTAATGATTGCCGGAAGACACTTCATCACACAACCTTTGCGTTTTTAGGTGTTAAACAAAATTCCTTTTGCCTTCTTTGAAATGTTCAAAGCCACAATGTTTCTTTGTCCCCCCCCTACTTGTGAAAGATGGATTAGAATTATCTTTCAGTGTCTAGAAAATCAGCTCTAAGCAAAGTTGTGGAATGTTTATTATAACTGTATTTCATCATTTCTATAGAAAATAAGTTTTAAAAATTCATTCTGAACTGTGATCTGAGGTCTGCCCTGATCCTATTAACAGAACAGCCTTTAGAATCCTTTTTTTGTTGGTAAATATAGAATTAAAAAATCATTTTAAGAAGCTAGCCTTAGGAACACCTAAAAAGCTTCTGAGGGCTTGGATTAAATCTAGGGACTGTGTTTGAAGATTAAAAGCTCTTGCTTAATTATTTGCAAGGTGAAAAGTATTTTGTGTCAGTGCACCATACTAAAAGCATGAAGTTTTACATAGAACTGTAAATGAAAAGCCTTAGAGGCAGCTGTTATTGGTTTGTGGTGACAGCAGTCCATAGGTTGATGCAGAGCAAGCAGCTGAGAAACGCCCTCGCAGAGGTGCCCGTGATGCTCGGGGCAGGAGCCTGGACCTGCGCCTTTCCACCAGCACAGCGGTCCTCCAGAGATATAGCAGTTCAGCAGACCAGAGCCAACCCTCAATATTTTTTCTCAGACCATAATGCATCAGATCTTACCCTCTGGCTTCTAACAAACAACTCTTTAATACAATTTTGTAGACCATCAAGTTACCACTAAGCATATGCTGTGGGAACCACTGTGCTAGTTGACAGGGCCAGAGGTTTCAAGTCCCGCTAGTTAGCCAGGCCAGCCATTAAACACGGCTAATGTTTGCACAGAGCTTGTTGGTGTGCTTTAGGATCTGCATGGGATGAGCAGAAATCTGAATGTGAAGCATTTTATTATGCTTGCTATTTGCAGGAAGTCAAAATAAAATAGGAATTTGAATATGTATTGGAAGAGATACTGTGGGATAATGTCTTAAGCAGTGACTGAAGACTGGAGATGCTGGTAGTGGTGGCTTGAGGCCGTTTCTGAATTTTCCCTGCCACGTTCCCTCTGTTTGCCAGTATTTCTGGAAGCAGAAAGGGATGTGGGGGAATGTTGTGCTTGCGTGGTAATGTGCCTCAGTATTGATAACCTGAGAAATTCAAAAATCACGTCAGACCTGATCGCAAGTTGTTGCGGTTCAAAAGTTCAGTAACAATAAAGTTTCTCTTTGCTTACTTTCTGGTTTGTGAGCTTTTAAGATATTTTCACAGTGTACTTGCAAATTGTCTCTAGAGCTTAAACTAAGTTAAATATATGTATATACACCTATCTGCAGCTACAGGGGTTAGATAATTTCCCTCCTTTATATAACTGCTATGGTTCTCCTCTCCAAATTGATTCTTTCATCAGGGCCTACCTTAGAGAAACACCAACAGACTCAGAATCATACAAGCTGGTAACTCGGTTGTGTGTGCTGAGTCTCATTAGATATGTGCTGAGTAGGAGCTCTCCACAAGCCATATTATCACGGCGACAGTTTTTTTAAACTTCCTTATTTAATTACTTTGGCACTTGAAAGCAGTGATTTCACTTGGCTATTGTAATGAAAAAAGAATATACATATATGTGTAGTGAACATACATATATTTAATTCATATATATTAAATATGCATATAATAGTGTATAGGTGTATACATGTACATATTTGTATGTATGAGTGTATGCATATATACACATGTACAAGCCGAAAATACAGTGCTGCTTCAATTTGGGACATGGATTCTTAATAAGAGCAGATGGCCTGAACCAGAGCAGTGATGTGAAATGGAGAGGGCAGGAATCAAATGGACCTAATGTCAGAAGGATGGGTGGAATGATGCACAGGGCGCGCCTGTTGCTTGGCTGTAGCAAAGTTCTTGGGAAGCCAGGCAGAAATGCAAGTATGGATTGGTAATATATGTAAATATAACTGAAGTGTAAAGAAAGAAAAACTGTAAATGTAGAACCCTTTTCTTTTCCAGAAGAGTAGTGAGTGGAATGATGGTAAATCTACCAAAAGAACTATGGAGATTAGTTAGAGAAAAGCTCTCAGTTTAATTATCTTTGCTTTACATAATCTCACAGCATTAAAAACTGCAGAAAGATCAAGGAAGTGGATAAAGTACACTTCTTGGCATGCGAACCAACTTAAAAATAATACAGAAAAATTACACCAGCGGTCCCTGGGTAACAGCTGGGAGTTTGAGCTGAGGGAGACAGACTCTGCTTCAGGCAGTACAGTAACGGGCGCGTGCTCTGTATTTTGTAGGCCGACGCGTGGCGTCTGGGTGAAAGTAAAAAGTGAGTATCAGTGCTTTTGAGTTCTTTTAACAGACGTGACAGGTACGACAGTTTCGCCATTGCCGTTGCGATAGTCGCTGCTGGTGATGCTGTTGAACCGATTTACAACATGAAGTAGGTCACGGGGAACGGGGCAAGACCGCAGCTCTCGTTCCTCGTCACCGACGCGGAGTTTCACGTTCGCGGAGTTGCGCGAGGCCAAGCGCTGCACAGCGGCCTCGCTGGGGGGGGGCACGGCAGCCGCCGCGCTGCTGGGGCGTGAGGCGGCTGGGGCTGCGGCCACCGGACCCCCTTCCCTCCCGTTGCCGGGCTTCGCAGGGCGTTTGCCCGAGCGCTTCCGAAAAGCTCTCCCGAGGCACCCCGGATCGCCGGGCGCCGTCGATGCGGACTCGTCGGTGCCGGCTGCCGTGTCCGGCGCGGGCCTCGGCCCTGTCGGGCCCGTCGTTGGCAGGTGGGCCTCGGGGCGGTCGGGGCGGGCGCCGCCTGCAGAGGGCTCTGTGAGACCGCCGTTGGGGCGGCGTGAGGGGGAGGGAGCGCCGGCGTAACGCTTCCAGCGCTCTGCTCGGAGTCTGGTAAACAGACTAGGAATTGTGGGCTAAGTCCTTTTCCTCAGGCTTTGCACCAAGCCCGAGATCAGATGACTCAGTCCGGACTCATTATTTTAATAGCCTACAGCTAGTTCACATAGCAGCGGGAGTCCACAAAAAAGGCATTTAATTGTTGAAACTCAAACTGGTACATTGTAACTGCAGATTATAGTATTCAGATTTAAGTGATTCAAGTAATTTATAAAGCTTTTGCACAAGCAAACTGAAAGTTAAAATGCTGATATTGTAATAAAAAGTAAATAAAACATACTTTTGTACATTAAGACCCAATTAAGGAGCATGATTTCATTTAACAAACTTAAAACAGGCAGGTGATATTTGCCAACATTACTACAGCTGTGTTTTACATTAGGAAATTAATTAAAATAGTCATTTATACTTTTTTTCCACTTACAAGCATTAGGCCGTTCTGTATTACACCATATATTTTCTCCTCAGTCTTTGTGTTACGGTGCATTTGTAATCTCACTTAGCAGGCTGCATCTTAACGTTGTTTTTTCCTTACCTAATGAAAAACCGGCTTTCTGCAATAACGCCAGTGAAGCAGATCAAACAGCGCTGAAGGAACTTCCCTGCTGTCTGCCTGAGAGGCAGCGCATTGTTAGTTATTCAGATGTCAGGCCTTTCTTCCGCATCCTAGCAGGGTTTCACTGCTTTCAGCAGATCACTCCGAGCTGGAGGTGGGAGGGTGGCTGCCAGCAAGGCAAGCTATGGAAATGGTTTCTGTTAGACCGAGCGAAACCAGGGAATTTATTGCTTTCATATACGTGCCTGGTTCTGGTACGATAGCACACCCTGAGACTAATGGGACAAATGGGACAAAATTCCAAAATGCAAATCTCCTTTTGTACCTCATAGGTGAATAATGGGACCTCGGGAGTTATTCTTGATTCTTAGGTACTTTTTTTTTTTTTTTTCCCCTCCCCTAACTACTAATACAGCCATTACATAATGAACTGTTAACTTTGCCAGTCATTCGTTCCTCCAGGCAAATCATCTTGAAGTGTAGAAAGGTACATTTTAAAAATAGCACAAAATTACAGAAATGAGAGTTCTTTCTTCTTTTTCCATGAAAGAGCAAAAACATGAATGATGGCTATCTTCTTCCTTCTCCACCTTTCCTTGTCTACCTTCACTTGAAGTTTCTTGCCTTTTAGGAGGAATCTTTTCACATCAGCTATTTTACAGATGTGTGACTAATTGCTGCAGAGTCTGATGCATTGGGAATGTTCAGTTTGCCATTTCAGTGAGGGTGGGTTGTTAGCAAGTTGCTATCGTCCTTCTAAACAACTCACGATGTCTGAAAATTTGGTTTATTAAGACCAGACATTTCACATTCCTGATGTTAAGATTGCTGCAATTTTCCATTATAAGCTTCACCCCACCCAGTCCTCTGAATACAGATTTATAAATCAGTTTAAAAAAAAATGTTTTTCCATCTAAATCTTCAGTTATATTTTAAGCTTGGGACAGCATCTTTTGAGCTAAATGCTCTTTCTCAATGGGAGGATCATATTTTGTATCAATGTTCTCCCACATAGATGCAGTGTTTGTTTAAAAATGAAATTAAACAGTGACTTCATTGTAAGAGACTTTGGGGTCTTTGTTTTTAAATGACAACCAGCATCTATAGGTTTTAAGAGTTTATTTATTATGCAGGTTATTATTACCAGAGTTTCTGTCATATTTCTGCGAGTGGGTATCCTGATTTCTTGCTGCAGCTGGTGGAGCCACTCTAGGCATTACGTGATACACTGCTGAAAGACTGAAAAATGTGTTGGTTAGCGTGTCGACTAATACTGTGTAAAATATTGAAGATTGGCTTATTTATGCAGATGGTATTAGACATCTTCATAGCTAATAAGCAGTGATTTGTGATAGGATCCATTTTTAAATTCTTCCTTGATGAATCTGTCTTTGGGTGTTGACTGGAATTCTCAGAAGAACTTGGTATGAAATGACACAAGAATACCATGATATAAATGGAACATTACGGGAAGAAAATATTTGATGTTTCAGCTCCCGGCTTCTTGAAGTTAAAAAGTCCTTGAGGCATCAATAAAACCAAACCAAGTTCAACAGTAAAAGTAGATGTCACGAATACACAGATCTATTTCTCTGTAGGACTGACTTCAAGAAGTTGTTTTTACTTAAATAGTTACAATAAACTCTTCAAGAAGGAAAGAGGGTGGACCAGTAATGGAAAAAAAAATGATATTTTAGGTTAAGCACATCTGAAAGTAAAACGTCCTACTGGAACTAGGCAATTTGACAATACTCGAGCCTGTGTAGTGAGCCAGAGCAGGGCTGGTACTCTACTTAAGTCCTACATAAGAACTATTTTGAGATTCAAGTCACACTTAGGAGATACAGACCCCTTATTTTTTATTCTATGAGCATCTTAATTTCATCTTCTCCAAAGAGCCTGGGCATTCATTAAAACTTAGAATTTCTACAAATAAAAAAAAAAACAAACAGAATTTCACTCCCCCACGCTTAATATAAATGTTAAATTTTCATTCTGCCTTCAAGAATTTTGCACATAGTTCATGTTAAGGCGCAGAGTAGTCTAATAAGTCAAAAAATGCAAAATAACGATCTTTAAAATATTTAAATTGAATAACTGATAAGTTAGAGTATTACTGAAGATATCATCAGCGCTCTTTCATGTGACATCATCTTCAGTCATTATAGTGACTTCCTGCTAAGAAAATTAATTTGTTCTTTTGTGTATATGATGCAAATTTAAAAAGTGACAGTGTGCATTTTTATATTGGCATTTTAACAAATACTTTAAATGTATGTATATGCCTTATTGGAAAAACTCTTATTAGTAAAACTTTGTATTTCACATTATCGATGTCTACTAAAATTCTCATTTGGGGCACCGTAACATTTTACGGCTGTGCCATTACATTATTCTTGTATATTAACTAGGATATGAACTGCAACGTAAGGATTCGTGAAGTTGTATTTAACAATTAATTAAGCAATAATCCATAAAGTATCTGTTGTTAGAAGAAGGCGGTGACTGGTTTGTTCATTAATGGCCATAAGCAAAGCCACGGCTGGCGAATGCCCTAATAAGCCAGTTAGTAAATGCAGGGAGGATGTTTTCTGAAATGATGACTGCTACGTTACGCTAAAGGCAGGGGTTTGCTGCAGCGTTTTGAAAACCTAGCCCAAATGCGAGAAACCCTGCAAGTGTTTCATGCCACCCAAATGCTTCTTTTTTGCCCAAGGCAAAACTTGGAATTAGCTTGATAGCTAATAACTTTTCGTGGAGGTAGCGTGCAGCATAGTTAGCACGTTGATAGGGTATGCTTGAGAGGGTTATCACAACTTTGTAAACTCATTTATTTGTGGTAGAGCTGACAGTATCATGACAAACAGCAGTTGCCTTCCTGCTTCTCACTCTACAGAAATTACAGAATTTCAGAGTTGCAGATAAGTTACAGCTCTTTCTGTAACTCACTCATTCGTTTCAAAATACAGTGGAAAAAAGTGGGAAAAGAGTCGGAGGGAAAGGAAGAGATAGAAATATGTTTCTAATGTTTTAGAAATTACTGTTGCTCTGAAGATGATTTCCGTGAGCTCTAATTTTGTTCCTTTAAAGCACAGAAATATTATTTGTTTATTTTAACAAAGGCAGAAAGCCTTTGTGGACTCTTCCTCTCTTCCTCGAGTCCCCATCATCAGTCCATGGCGTAAGTAATGAATTTTCATTATGAATGAAATATCTGAAATAAGACTGCATCTTTCCTGATTACATTATTGTTCTAGTGTTTTCTGTGCAGTGCGTATTTTGTAAATGTTAAAAAAAAAAAAAAAGAAATAAAATATGGCCCTGGATTTTGCGCTTCCTGCATGACCTACACAAATTGAAGGAAGAAAAGGCCAAAATACCATTTTTTGCTTTAAAAAATAATTAAGTAAAATAAAATCCTTCTTTGGAAGGTTGATAACAGAATATTTATTTTTAAGTAAACAGCTGTTTTTATGGTGGGGAGACATACAATGCTGTTTTTTTTTTTTTTTTTTAAATTCAAGATTACTTTGGTGTCCTGTGAAAAGTACAGTAAGTGTAACTGTCCTACTAACAGCATAGAGGGAAAGAAAGCAGAAGAAAAGTAAGTCCTTGCAAAACAGAAAATATGAATGTAAGAAAAATGGGAAGGTAGGCTTTATGTCCAGTGTTTGCTATTTCCATTAACCTAAATATGAAATGTAATTCAAACTGAAGTTTGTCTGTTTATTCATGAAATCGAGAGACACTAAATTCCTTTCCTGTACTTTTAACCCTGCTTGTATTGACCAACGGCAAATAAACACACATTTTACTGTAGGCAAGTATATGGTTTGGGATGATTAGGTAATTGCTGCTTTATTTTTATTCATTTGGAGTGATAATAGATTATTTGACATGTCACCGTCCATTAGCTCCACTTACGTATGTTTAAATACGAAATTACTCAATCTTCTGAATCAATTTTCCATGCTGGAAGCACAAAACATGTACTTGGTGGATATTTTATTGTATCTTGTAAGAATGTGTGACGAGCGGACAATTAAAGTAAATATACTGAACTCTTGCTCGTACTGAACAGATATTCCTAAGGTTGCACCCGTGAGTCTACTGACAGCAATATGAATAAGACTGCATCTTGTGTTTCAGTCTTATCAGTGCTGCAGCAGAAATGCAATGCAAAGCCTGCTTTTCACCTTTTTTTAAGCTACATGTGCATCCTAATAACCTGTAATATATCTGCTGAAGATGCACATATTCAGAAGAACGTGTATTACATTACATCTGATTTTGTGGTGATAATAATTTTAACATATTGAGAAAACAGGCTGAATAATGGAAGTGAAAGAATTGTACTAGCAATAAATTGTTCTTAAGACTAATAATAAAAAGAAATCTGATTCTGCCTTATCTAAGATAGTCATCAGTTTGTCAGAAATATTCCTTATTTAGGGCATAGGGAAAGCTTTCAGTAGGTCAGTCTGAGTAAGACTGGCACTGAGAATGAACACTGAATTCCTTTGTAAGACCTGATCTTGTGAATGTGCCATGCTGAAGTCCGACACAGATGCCTTGTATTTCTGTCATGTATCTTGAGCTGGAAGAGTTCTTTTCCTGAAACTTAGAAATGTCCTTTAATGATTTGTTTGGTCTGGTTAGGGTGTGCTGTGAAATACAGGTTTTGGGGAATAATTGAGGGGGGATTATTATTTTGTTTTTTCTTCCCCGTTTTTGGATTTTTTTTTTTTTTTAGTGAAATCAGAAAAAAAGAAGACAAGCAAAAGGGATTTTTGTATAAATCATACATTTCAGCACTGCGCAGATACTGGTGGAGGAGTGTGTGTGATTATGCATGCATCTTATTTGGGCTTTGTCACACTGACGTTTCTTTTTAGGGTTTTGCTAAAACTGTAATGGAAGATCTCTAAAGAAAAAAATGGTTGGTAGCTTCTGTGAAGCAACAGAGGTTTTCTTACAGAGTGTTTTTGCAGAATACTTCTGTTTCCCTCAGACTACAAAGAATGGTATGTGATAGTGCTCAGGGAGGTTCATCAAATAATTTGAGTTACTGTATGGTATGAAACTTGCTCGTATATTTCGTTCCTCATTATCACATAAATAGTGTGCAAGGCATTACTGGGGACATGGGTTGTCTTTTCTTTGGCCCAGTTTTGTGAAGTTGAGCTGAGAAAAGCCCTTCATCTTTCCCAGGAGATGAGAGCGCCGATTGCTGAGCTCTCGCAGTTTCGGTTTCACCAGGTTTCTACTTAACCCAATAACAGTTCAACTGAACAATTGTCTCCTCTTCCCAGCATTAGCTAAACCAAACCTCACTGCTTTGTCTTTGCTTGTAAAGGCAGCAAAGGGTGTGGGGGACGGTTGCTGACTAAGGGGTTTCAGGATCTGCAGAGCCCCACACTGCTGAAATAGGGTCTTGCCTTGAGAAATGGACCCTCCTAACCTCTCTTTAAAGTAGAGGTCTCCTAAAGTTTTAAAATATTGTACTACTAGAGGTGCTTTCCACCTAGCATTTTTTTTTCCCAAGCAATACTAATGTGATAAGGAAGACTGGGAGCTAAACTTACCATCCCCAACTCCTCCTTTCTCTTGGTACAGCAGTGACAAAGAATTGCATGAACATCTGGAGACAAAAGTGGAACAAGACTGAGGGGAAACGCAAATATATAACCAGCACTTTGCTCTGGTAGGCGTAAAGCCTAGCAGGAGAATTAATGTGTGGCTTTCAGTATGTAGTTACCTGACACCTGTCAGGTAAATTTGACCACTTCTGACCTAAATATAATACAAGCAGAAGGTAGCACAAATGTGCTATAAAGCACCTTGGATTTTTTTCTCCTCTTTCTAATCAATCTTGAAGTTGACCAACTGTTGGGTTAAGGACCAGCCTGCTGAAATGCTAGTGGTGGAAGCTCAGCAGCATGATTTCTCATGTTCTGGGAAAGGCAATGGGCTTTTCCCAGTGTAGGTTAACAAAATTAGGCAAATGTGAAGATGAGCTGAACGGCAGTATCAGCGTTTTTCCATAATAATCTGTGTGATAATGAGAAAAAGGGTCAGAACTAATTCTGTTCTGTTACCTTTTCCCGTTATGGTCTGGTAGAACATATCATTGGTGAGGCACAGAACAGGGTATGTATATTACTGTTAAGTAGCACTGTTTTTTGTGTGTGTGTTTGTTGTTGTTGTTGTTGTCTTTTTTAAGCTTATGTGCAACTGCAGAGTGTTATGGAGCAGTCCTGGGTGTGAGCATCTCCTCAGCGTAATCTTGTTCGGCAAGCTCAGAATATTCACCCTCCCCTCTGTCGTGTGGGTGTGCAATAGCTGGAGAATGATGGATTTCTGATTGTGTCGTCATCACTGTTGGCATATGTTTTAGAGATTAGATCATGAAGAAATCAAGTGTAGGACATTAATATTCACTTGCACAAAGTCGCTGTAATGCACCTTTTTCACTGCCTGTATAAATGTCTGTGGACACAGAAACAGATCTGACCAAATGGGGCTAGCTTTCTGCATCAGCAAGCTGCAACAGCGAGGAAGAGGAGGAAAGGGCACCTCTTACCCTAATGACCATTAGTAAGAAGATACTTTCTGTAGAGCAGCCTGTTTCTATGACTGCCCTTACCCTAAATCTAGGTATATGAGTACAGAACATTTAAATTATCTCAGAATTGAGCTTAGTAAGAGTTTTATGATGAACTAACTCCGATATCATGATGTGAGTCATACTCGGGCATGAACCTGAAAGAGTACATGCTAGTATATTTAGATAATGGCTCACGGAAATTTCTGGGAGCGTGTGTTCTGCTTCTGTTCGCTCTTGATTCCAAAGCTGTTTTTTGGAGTGGGGGTTTGGGAGGGAGGATGATTTATGAACATTGCAAAGGTTTGATTTTAAACGACTTTTTTAATTTGAACGTCGCCTCTCCTTTTTTGTGACTTTTTGTTGCTGTTAACAGCTAATGCTGTTTGTATTATATTGCCACCTATATGGAAGGTTGTGCAACACTTTCCATTATAAGACTGTTTCAGTTGCTTATTATGTTGCCAACATTCAGCTGTTTGGGCTGAAATTTTCCATGCTGGGTGTCTCCTTCAGGCAGAATTTGTTGGGAAAGTTTCAATAAAAATACTTGAACCATTCCAGGGAATGAGAGGAGGGGGAAATACTATATTTTGCTCATGTTTATTAAAGTTTGCTGCAAGCACTTGGTTCAGAAATCATTGCACCTACGTGTTTTGGAGCAGGGATTTGAGTTACTAAGAAGGTGAAAGGGAGAGGAAAGAAAAAGTGGAGGCAGAAGAGGTTTCTTTCTAAGGAATGGGTTCCTTCCTGACGTTGTGAACCATCTGCAAGGAAGCACACAAGCGCCATGCTTGTCAAAACACCGTCAGTGAATGGATGGAAATTGAATGATTATTCTCATTCCACTGCACCTGTGTAGTGTATTGGCTTGGAGAGAGGATTGTGAGGTGCAAACACAACCCTATGCAATAGGGAACATGACTGTAAAATCTGTGTAGTGGTGGAACTGGAGGGCAAAGTTATCGAGTTGAGAATAAGACTTGAAAAGAGCAGGGGGACACTTGCATAGCAAGGAGATAGTGAGAGAGACTATTAAGCAAGGAGGTGAGATATAACCCAAGTAGTCTTATGGCAGCCTTTTTTAGTTACAGTTCATTGTCTGTTTCCATACCTCATGTGCATTTAAATGAGGCACGGAAAACTATATGCAGTCATGTAATTTAGAGACCAATATTCAGCATTAATTCCAATCTGTTTCATTTCTGCGCACTTGATGTTACAACCGTAATGTACTTTCAACATGAAAATTTAAGCTTTAGTCAGAAATGTCATTCTATACCCATCATTAAAATGCTTATATTGTAGGCTTTGAAGAACACCGCCATTGTTAAGCACAAGTATAATATTGCATTTCAATTAAAATACTGAAAAATGTTATATTTTAATCCATTTAGGCAAGCTTTCTTTTCAAAAGCTTTGCACTGCCAGTGCTTCAGCAAATGTGTGAGGGACAATTTGGATCTGAAAAAGTTGATTTCATACTTCCCATATCAGGAACTGAACTTCTCAACAGACTCTGCCTTCCATTTCTCCCAAGTTCACAGTGTATACAACAAATGACATTTTGGAACGTACCCAACATGCTTAGCCCAAATGGGAGCGAGTTAACAGGACAGGGAGAAGTTTCAGCTATAACTTCAAATTTTCCTGATTTTTATGGACTTCAACCAGACTGGTTGTACCTCAATATTATTTTAACATTGTTATTCGTGGCTGAGTTTATTAAATAACAGCGTTCATGCTGGTGCTTTTAACGTCTCACACTTGAGGTTATCATCCAAGTTTTCAAGGATTTATAATGTTGCCATAACATTTTCATAAGAAAGAAGGCTTCCCATCCAGAAGCAAGCACACATCGTACTACAAATTCCAAAAATAGTGAATTAGATGTTTCCTGGTTAGAGGAAAGCAAATGTGTACTGAATGGCGATTTTATTAAGATCCTTTCACTTTTTTTTTTTCTTTAATGAAGTTTAGAATTCTATTTGGGGACTGTTTTGCCAATAATATCTCCCTTGTTGAGTGAAGAGAAATTTGAAAGTGATCTTTTAACTATGGATATCTGCTTTTTAAATATTAACTTCATAAAAATGCCGTATCTGGGCTTGACATGGTGCATTGTCTCTGTTTCAAAGAAGATAAGCTGTCATGTCATATACCTGTTTATTAATGTCTGCAGATTATGTGTTGATGTTACGTATCATGGCAAAGATCCATGTATTAATGCCTTCATGGTATGGATGGACAGGATACATCTTTATTGCTCTAAGGATACTTAAATTTTTATGCCCTTGTGTTTTGAGGCTGCATTAAGGTACTTAAGTCTCTGTTTTAAAAGAGTTTTCTGGAGATACGGGCCAGTTTTTTCTTTCATATTTGGCACACGTCTAAAAGCCCAATTTTTTTCCTTCTCCCCTTCCCTGTGCGCCCATTACTCTTCCACAAGAGCTGTTTTTTCCTAGTGATCTCTCTGTAATGCTGTCAGGTCTGGACTCATGGCCAGCAGACTCTACACAGCCTCCACGCAACAGCCTGGGTGTTGTGAGCAGTCACAAAATGTGGGGTTTCTGTGGAGCCAAAATGAATTTCATATCAATTTAAACTGTTGGTTGAGGCCCGGAGAAGAAACCAGACTGTCTTGTAGCACCATGTTGCAGATTCTGTGGCATATATTATGTATTGCTGTGAGACCCAAGGTGACCTAATGGTCAAAATGACAGTGCTGGCAACGCTGGTTCTTATCTGTGCATCCCTGCTTTTTGTCATTTTATGTGCAGATACTACTGTCTGCAGAATCAGTTTGTCCAGCTAGCCCGTGGTCTGCTCCTTCGGACCATGGCAGGATTTAAACTGTGACCCGGGTGACTGGTGTGGGAGCATTCCCTCTGCCTCCCTTCCCTCAGGGTCTGCTGCTAACTGTACGTCTCCCAGTCCTGTGTTGGATTCAGGGCGTTGATCAAGGGTTGCTTCCATGTCTTCTCATACGATGAAGCATGTCAGGTCACACAACAGGCAGTTCGGTCACACAGGAAACAGAGTTGTTACGTGAGAAGATTTTGGGGGAGTGGTGGGTCGGCCCCTGCTAGCCACCAAGCACACGTGCAGCTGCTCGCTCACTGAGCCCCCCCAAGGGGTGTGCTTGCTCTCCGCCAAGGAGAACCTCTTCCTCCTCTCACCTTGTTCCTCTCTCATTCCCTGTTTCCTCCTCTTCTCTCTCTCTCTCTCTCTCTCCCCCTCCCTCTCCCTCCAGCATTTTCTGCCTCTTAAGTGTGTTTTCAGAGAGGTGCCACCACCTTTGCTCCTTGGCTCAGCTGCGTCTTGCGGTGGCTCTGTGGCAGAGCTGGCTGGAATGAGCCATGTCCTGCAGGGGGAGGCCTCCAACCTCTTCTCACAGAGGTCCCCAGAACCTCACCCTGCTACCAAAATCTTGCCACCTACACCCAATACAGCAACTCAGCATCTTCATTATTTCCTCCACAGGCTTGTTCTCTGCTGTGGCTTCCATCCATGGGTCAGCCTCATTCTCTTTCTTAGGCTCTGAGGAGAGTGTGACTATTGAAAGAAAGCCAGGTTGCCCTTACTTAGTCCAATACAAATAGTTGCCGGTAATTTTTGTCGTTCCGTTTCCTTACTGGATTGCAAATACGAGTTTCTGGGTGACAGCTGTCTCCAAGGTGACTGCAGCATACAGGCTGCACAGCAGCTTTCACTTACCTGAATACGCCCTTCACAATATTCCAAGGTTGCAAGAGCTCATCATTTAAACCTGGGATGTTGATTAAAACCTGGCTTACTCTGTATAACTGAAGTCAGACAAATGTCTGGGTGTAACTTAAACATTATTCTATATCACAAACTATTGTGTATTGTATTATTTACTGACAGGCAAGGTTTATACCTTGGCATGAAGGACAGAGGACTATACAGAAAAAGTGATTTACTCCAGGCTGTCTTTTTAGGAATCCTTCAAGATGGCTCCTTATACAGCAGAGGTGAAAGGCAAGGAAGGATTAAAATATCACTGGAACACTTGGTGCGTGATCTCTGAGTTGCAGAGATCCCATTGCGGGGGATACCCAGTTCTTTCAAGTGAGGTTTAACACAGGTGCCAGTAGTGATGCTTTGAATGTCAGCATCAGGTGTTCTGGTGTAACTGCGTATAGGCACTTTCGCTTATAATAAAAGTGACATTTTCCCTACGGCTGTTCCTTTCTGGAAGGAATCAGAATAAAAGTGAAAAAAGCTATTTTTGTTCCAAGTGAGAGATCCCATGCATAAAGTTGTACTGCTGGAATTACTACGCTACTGGCGTACACCTTGCGTTGTACTGGTGAAATTTCCTCTTAGCACCCCACAGAGATGAACCTTGAGTTGCATTAGGTGTTCAGCAGCATGTACCAAAGCTCTACGCAGAGGTCTAATTTAGTTTTCAAGAGTTGGTAACTCCTGTTTGAGGAATTACGATTTAATTGGACATCTTTTATGTCAGGCAACACTGTGTAAAAAATCTTAGAAAAAAAGTTGTGATTATCCGAAGTTGGAAATGATGTATGTACACAACATAATTCATAATACTGTTTTGATCTTCCTGTTCAATACATTTGCCCTTAACATTTGTCTCCATTAGAGCTACTCAGCTGCTTTTTCATGGAAGGATTAAATGTAGTTATTGTAATATTGTCTGCAATGCTGATCTTTGGTTGGAGATTAAAAAAGCCTGTGTATTTGTGCGTGATGCAAATGTCTAATATAAATTGTATCAAAATCAGAAACAAATGCCCTAGATCTTGAACTGTGTGAATAAAGTTGATAGAGAGGTTTGTATTCTTGAAATCTCGGTGTTGTGGAAGAACTTGTAATGGATATTTGAAGCTTCATTTAGTTACTGAGAGCAAAAAATACTTATTTTTTTCTTTACCTATAGCTTGCATGCTGATAGTGCTTCAAGACACTCATCCTCATGATTGTCCTTGTTCTAGATTTATGACTGATGCAGCTCGACGTGAGCAGGAATCTTTGAAGAAAAAGATTCAGCCAAAACTCTCTTTGACTTTGTCAAGCACAGTGTCCCGTGGGAATGTATCTACTCCACCTCGCCACAGCAGTGGAAGCCTTACTCCTCCAGTCACCCCTCCAATCACTCCCTCCTCTTCATTTCGTAGTAGTACTCCTACAGGTAAGCATATACTGTTTTGCTTATCCCCAAATCAGCTAGCAGTTTTTCTATGTGGCTTTTGGAGAACAGTAGATGTACTGAGCTATTAGGAAGAAGAACCCCTAAAAATAAAACAGAAAAGGTTAAGGCTTTGAGGGGGCTGAATTCATAGATAATTCTTCTCAAACTACAGAACAGGTAAGTGCTGAACACTCTTTCAACTTCTCCTTATTTGGAGGTATGAGCATACTCCTTCTGCTCAATCTAGCGGATGAATTCCATGAATTGCATAGTAGTATCTTTTACAGTTTTGGTTGAAATTAGCCAACAGAATGAAAAATCATCACAGATGGACTTGTAATAATGTTCGGTTGCTGTCGTCACGTAGACATGACTTTCTTTAGGAAACTAAGTATAGAAAAAAAAGCAATATATGAAAAAGTGATCTGTGTTTTTTTCAAAACCAGGTCTTCCTCTGGTTTTCCCAGGTATAAACTTCCTGGGAATTTTTTTGCACTAATTGAAGAAACTGAAAGTTACTTGCTGTGTTGAACCAGATCTCATGGCCCAAGTCATTCTGGCTTATATTAGGTAGACATCTGGTTAGACAATAGTGATACACTTCAGGTTAAATACTTTTTTTTTTTCTTCTGAAAAGATAAATGCATTTATTTGATGCTATGTTGTAATAAATAGGCTCAACATATTCGTCTTAGTAGAAAATAACGTGAGCATCTGTGTCTTGATAAACTGCCTTGCCATGAGTTTTGCATAAGCTATTTAACATTTTAGTATTAATGATTAAATGGAAAAGTTGTAGCAGTCCTTGAGACAGTCTGTTTGGAAGTTCTGACATGAATCGTTTGTTCAGTATGTCCCTGGATACGAAAAAGGGAAGCATGTTGAGTACAGCTAAATGATAAAGTCCTAATGTAATACAGAATTTTAGAAGTAAGACTTTCTTAATTATCTCCTATTTGGAATGAACTGATTCATTTCCTTTGCTACAGATGTCAAGGAATTTCTCATTTCTTTTGTTTTGCTTTTTGTTCAGCTCCTACTGAGCAGCCTAATTCATAATGTAGTCAGGTAATACAACTTTGTACATCTGTCAGGAACATTGGTTAACTATCTGCTCTTTGAAATATGCTCCATCAAACACTAAAGAAAAAAATGTCTGTCTACTAAAATAATTCTATTTTTATTATTTATATATATTTTCAAACTTTTAAAGTTATTCAGAATGTTGTTTTACCTGTAGTTAGGAGAATGAGCTTTTTTGGCCAAGTGAGTTTCTGGGTTAACTGAGTCCTGCTTGCCAGGTCATAAATAATACCAGCTTCCACTTTCTGCATTCTCTGTTCCAAGTTCCCCCTTGGAGCCATATTCCAAGGTTAGGATTTGGAATAGGCTTGGTAGCAAAAAACACGTATAAAACAGATATTTTTTTCTCAAAGATTTTTTTTTAAATTAACTATCAACTGAGTTATATTTCAGCAGCCTCACCCCAGAATTTCCATTTTTGTCATCTTAAAAGTTTTTCTGGGCCTAAAATAAGCATTGAGATTTTTCTGATAACTATAGAATTTTTCCCAGCATTTGTTTGGCACAGAATTTTGTTCCCAGTGATGGTTATAACATGTATATAACACCATATAATACACAACCTGCTCTAGGTGTCCCTGCTTGAGCAGGGGGTTTGGACCAGATGACCTCCAGAGGTCCCTTCCAACCTTAACCATTCAGTGATTCTGTGATCCACGGATCAGGTGGTCAGAGTCCTGTTGTGGCTGAGTTTCTCTCTCCTGCTTCTCCCAGTGCAGTGCCTACAGAGGAAGCCCAGGAGGGCAAGCAGGCTAATTTTAGTTAAGCAGCTCACACGTCTGTTGTTGTCTGATGTGAATCTTTTTCCCTGAAGTGCAAATGTATATGACAATTGACTAGTAAGGTGATAAAATCAAGGATAGCTAGGCAAGATCTGTTTCAGGGAGACAGTTTAGAGGTGTGAATCATCCTGCACTTCAGCCTCTCAGTGCCTACACAACCTTCAAGTGCAACACTGCATCCAGTGAAAATGAAGAATATTACTGTGTTCCTTCTGTGCGATCCTGTTTGATTTGTACTCTTAGCAAACTCTTGTTAACTCATCTTTGAATACAGGTTAACATGGGTTCTGGTGAGTTCAGAATACAAAGATGTTTTTCCTTAGGTTGTCTGAAACTGCATCATCTGGGTTGATGTTAACTGGTATAATCCAAATATAATCATTGTCCTCGTCGTCCTTCAGACCTACGTTTTAATGTCCTCCATCTAGGTTTGCTGCTTGTATTGGCTTTGCTAGCTGTGGTAGTCTTGTCTCGAGTGAAGCTGCCTGATTCTCAGTCATCTCTGTGCATGTCCTACAGCTAAGTCCTGCCGTTGCCTGATGCTGTTAGGCTACTGTTGTCATTTTTCAGCAAAGTGTAATTTCGTATAATGATCTCCCATCCGCATATTGACCAGACTCGAACCGACTTAGCTTATGAAATTTGATAAGAAACAGTTCAAGGTGGTTTGGCTGCAGAGCATGTTTGTTAAATTTCGCAGTAAAAATCTGTGCCAAAGGACTACAGGCCAAATTCGCAGATAGAGCTGAGCAGCTTCCAAGTTGACACACAAACATGCTGCAAATGTTGCATGTCTACGTACAGCACCTTCTTCTGTATAAATGGGATTATTCACGTAGAAGCAGAAATATTCAGCAAAGAAGTGTGCTCTTGAAGGCTCTTCTCGGGTAATGAGGTAGACACGTATTTATCTGCAAACTCTGTATGTGTTAGTCCCCTGAAATGGCCCATTTGTGGTTTTGGTGGGAAGTAGAAATGCAGCAGTTAATTTTCTATACCTCCCCTCTGTTCCCTCAGGGGTGACTGGCATGTGCTCTCTGCTTATATTTGGCTTTTTGTTTCCTCTCCTATAACAAGTTTTCTCTTCTGAAGACCTACATCCTCTAATAATTGCCCAAAGTTCACTTTAAGAAATTTGTTCCAGTTTTTGTTGTAACAATAGTGTCTCCCAGGAGACTTTGTTTAGTAGGCTTAAAGTTCTTGTTAGGATTCGCAGGCAGGATTTAGTGAAAGAAATGGCTTCCATCAGTAATAGACTCCTTAGGGTGCAAGGGAAATACAGCTAAGTAGCAGCAGCACATAGCTTATTTTGGAAAGACATTAACATTCTGCAAACATTGAAATATCTCTTTATTTAAGGAGTGCTCAATTAAATCACAAAAACTTGTGTCGCCTTTATTTTTAAATGTCAATTTTAAACCCACAAAACTAATGAAGTGTAGTTATGGATAAAAATGGGGCTGACATTGCATCTTTAACATACGCTGTTAATTTCTTAAACATTTTTATACATCTGTGTGGCTCACAGATGAAATTTCCACCCCTAATTTCCTGGCTTTTGAGCATAAGTCAGAGCATTGACATTCCTTTGAAGACTATGGTATCTCTTCATACTGAAAAGCTTTAAAAAAGATTCAGTGATAGTGACTTATTGGTAATTCATTATAAAAATAACCTGGTCCCGATTTTAGTTACAAAAGTAATTCATAGTAATGAGTCTCAGACTTAAAAAGTAAAATAAAATAAAGCCACTTTTGCATTGAAGAAGTGCCAAAAATCATCTGAAACCACTGGTTTATGTTTGTTTGTTTTTTCTTCTGTACTTATGACAACTTTTTTTTTTTTTTTTTCTNATTTGAAAACCTCGTAATTGGCGCTGCATTTTGCTCTGAAGAAACTGGCTCTCAGACCTCCTTTCCTGTTTATTTTGATTTTAATAGATTACAAGGTATAACATTTATGCAGTTTTAATAGGTTTATAAACCTACTTACTGCCTGATCACATTGGGCAGCTGATGGCAGCGAGTCCTGGCAGCAAGCATTGAGGATGCTATGGTTGGCTGGAATAGCTACAGCCGTCTGTCAGTCCTTCCACTTGTAAAGGAGATGAAGGGGTGAAGTTTTCATGGGTGGTCATAGGTGACCCTATGAGAGAGTTGACAAGTCCCGTTTTGATTTGCAGCTGTCATTTAAATAGCTGACAAACTACTGGTTTGTCTTACTAATTAGGATAAATGCCTTTCTGTGGAGTTACATTTGTGCAGTCATTTTTGGTTGACTGCATTAGGAAGGTTTTACTTTTCTATAATATGGCCAACTTCTTTGAAATTTCCACTAGAACAATCTCAGTATTTACAAAAATGACCCCCTTTTCCACCCACAGAAAACCCCTAACTTTTCAGCCTCCTCCTTTTTTTTGCCTTTTTTTTTTTTTAATTATTATTGTTAAGTACAACATGAAATTAATAATTATTTTTAGTTTGGAGGAAAAACTACTTTGTAGAATTGCCTTTAACATTGTAACAAATCCAAGATCTAAATGGTGATATTGTAATCAAATATGCCTAAAGATTCAAAACAGCAATATTTCTAGACATAAAGGAAAAGAAAACTCTGAGACTTTCAGATTAGTGCTATTGATGTAGGAACCCCTTATATTTACCATCTGAGGGTATTCAAGACTGCTTTGTAGCTTTTTCAGTAATCGTAAAGCTGCACCCTTTCAGCCAGTTAGAATGTACCATGTGAAAAGGGCTATTTTTTTCTAATAAATCGTACCAGCGGTGAACCATGACTTTATATAATATATGATTTTAAAACAGGAAGTGAAATTTAATATATTTTCCGTCAAAAAAAAAAAATCAGTCCTCAGCTAGTGTGTATTTTCAGAGCCTATTGTAATTAAAAGTACTTTCGATACCCAGCATGATTGAATTCTTAAGTCTGTACAATGATTTTAAATATGTTTGGTTTTGTTGTAGATTTAGTTTGTTTTAAGGCAAATCATTCCCCATTTACACCATTACAGAATATCTTCTAAGATAAAAATCACGTGTGTGTAAACTTCTATGCAATAAAATAAATACATTCTTACAACTCAGACTCTTAATCTTTACTCTTATTCAGCTGGATTTGGTTCAGTATTCAAATGCAACTCCTGACCGAACAGTGACCAAAAAATTACAGCTTCCTTCTTGTGTTAATGAGTGTTGCTACTGATGAAATAATTTAGAGCTTCATTGTTCCCTGTATGGGTGACTAACTTAAAGGAAACTCTCTGTGTTACAACTTAGGGTCTCCTTTCTCCTCCTGTCAAAGGCAATTGGGACTCCGATATGAATCTGTAAGGATCCACCTTGCTTCTGGTCCATTAGGGACTCTTCTGTTGTGGGAGCTTTGGTTTGGGGAAGATTGCAAAGCACCGTGTGGCAGTTTGGGAGTTTTCCCAATAAACTCGGTTAAGTAACGTTATCTCAGTGACACGAGATGTTATTCATACAATTCTCCTGTACAGCATTTTCCTTCATGGATAACTTGTGATGGAATCCCCAGGGCCTTTTCTTGAACCTATTCATTTTCTTTTTTGAGAATGCAAGAGCTGAAAGCAAACCACCCATTGTTTGCTGGTAATAGCACTCAAATTCACAATAGTAAACAGCCATTGGAATTGGGCACTGAAATAGAGCGAGAGACATGCCAGAAACTAATATGGTTTAGATTCTAAATGTGTGTTTAATTTTTGTTACTTTAAGTTGTTTGAAAAATATGTTGTCTTTTTGTAATGCAAAAGCTCATTCCCCTTCATAGGTATCAAAGCAGCTAACGTTTTAGTACAGTTTCCATATGTTATGCTTTCAACAATGAAGTAATCATATGGCCCAGACAGCTGTTGTGCAGAGTGCCATAACAGCACATTAAACAGGCCAGCCAAGAAAGAGATCTGCACAGCTAAGCTACTTTGCAAGTTTAAAGTGGACAGTAGAAATGTAAAATAACAGAGTTCCTCCCCCCAAAATTAATTGAGGACTGAAAGGAGGAGGAATTAGGTGCTCAAACCCTTTTTGTTTATGGATGTCCCATCAATACATAGCCAAATTAACATGAATTTGTAGCAGAACTGCTATTTATATCAGAATCTCCTTTAGTTTCTGGCAGCAGGTGGTATTTCTGAACTCCATGTTAGGGTGAATCAGAGTAGACTGTGAACCATTAAATCCGCTATTCATTTGATAATCTGCAACAGCTTTTTCTTTAAGCCATGCAGATTGGCTCAATACCCATATGAGTAGAGAGAGTTTGCTCTTTTGTAGCATGCTGCTTTTTTTAAGGATATTATGCTGCAAAATACTCTGTGATTAAGATTTTAAAGGTGCTTGAAATTAGCCTTGGGAGTCAGGACAGTCAAGTCAGTGGAAACAAGAACATGTTGACAGGTTGGGTTTTTTTTGGTTTTGGGTTGTTGGGGTTTTTTTTTTTGTTTTTTTTTTTTGAAAAGTCATGCTACAAATTCAGCTCATACTCAGTTAAGCACAGGCTTAGTGTTAAGCACCAAACTACTCGCTGAGGAGGTGCGTGCCTAACATTGAGCATTTAACAAGCGTTTTGTCAGACCGGAATGAAGTATACTGCACTTTGCAGAGTTGCAAACTCAAGAATTTATATAAGCACAAAAACCTAACTTGAGACATTCACTTCAAAAAATCTTCACCTGCATTAGCGTACTTGAAATGTTCAGGTTTAATTATTACACCTTATGTATTGTAGTATCATGCAGATGTAATAGAAAAAATAATGAAAAGTAGAAATATGAGATCAAATCCCAGGGCTCTTTTATTAAATCGTCGTTGAGAAGTGGGCTGAGTGCTACATTTTTGTGTGTATGACTTATGGGGTGTCTAGTGTAGTAAAGCACGAATCAACCGAGTTCTACTGTAACTTGAAAAAACACACTTTCAGATGTGTGAGGAACCATCTCATTAGTTGTTCAGATTGACAGAAGTTTCTACTTGCTTAATTGCCGGTTCTGAAGACTGAAGAACTTGTATGCTATGTTTTTATTAAAAAATTAGATATATAGACCCATTCTTGTGTAAACAGAAGGGGCAAGTAACTAAGCTATACTTCACAAAATGAAGACCAGACCAAATTCTGTTCTCCAGCATAATGGAAGTTTGTCTGAATGCGTTTGATATTTCAGGCCTGCAAAGTACGATAAAATATATGATAAAATATCTTGAGGCAACTGCATTGTGGTCTGTGGCAAAGCTTCCCTCGGAGGGACTTCACTGGTGCCAGGATTTCACATTTTCTGTGCAGATGACGAAAGAGAACTTTGTTTATAATTATTGGAGCCAAAATGGTTCCGTCTAATTGCAGGTTTGGGGGCCTATATTAATCCTGCACACTAATTAATATATACATATGTTTGCCCAGCATTTAGCAGTCTGAGGCGTCTATTCTAACAGAGCCTTATGAGTGTTCTTGTAAAAAGTAAATGCATAAATAATAATTAAAAAAATAATGAAGGGCATTGTGCAAAACAGTTGATCTACATATGAGTTGACTGTAATATATGTGTGTGCTGAGACTTGGTATGAGATTTTAGCACAAGCTTTTGGCTGAGGTCGTGACTGAGCATGAATAATAAGTAAAATCTGTGGTATTTTTTAGTTTCTGCCTTAAGGAATAAAGCTATAGTAGGAGGTTTCCAATAACAATGAAAAATAATAAGTAAAAGTGCAATTATTTCCTATAGGCATTTTCTTAGCACAGGTGGGATTTGTTCCCAGCAACAGCCATAAAGATGTATTTTTTTCAGAGCTTGATGCCACATTCTCCTGACTTCTAGGGAGCCAGGCTCTAACCTTTTTCATACTCATCTCTTTCTTCACGCAGAGCAAAAAATGCACGAGTGTGTATCACTGTGTTTGACTAAGTACTTCAGAAATGGATCTGTCTTTCTAGCAGTCATCTGCTGTCAAATGGCCATCCAGGTTCCTTAAAGAGGCAAGAATATGTGTTATGTTGGTTACTCACTGACAAAACTACACCAGAACAAAAAATTATGTTCCAAAACATAGGGAAACTTAACGTTGGAGCAAAGATGATTTTCTATTGCATGCACAGCACCAGTGCTTTTGTCATGTGCTTGGGGATGACTGCATGGCAAACAGTAACTAATAACTCATCTTAAAGACCCGAATCAAGCAGCTTGAAATTATCATGAAGGCCAAGAACATTATCTTAGCCAAATCTGCACAAATATCTTGGTGTCCTCTTACTGCGTCTACCAAAGCAGCTGGCTACAGGATTGCTGTAACTCTTCCTGCTCCTATTTCCTAGGAGAAAGTTCTAGGAATTCTATTGAAATTCTTGTGGAATTCTAATAAGGCAGTGGCAATGGGTAAAAGTAACTTCCAGTGACAGATTAGTTTCTCATATCTATTGCTGGAGATAAACTAGATGAGCAAAAACATCCAGCAAGATTGTAGAGGGAACTCTGGCAACAAGATGTTGCTGAGGGTCAAGAGTAAGGAGAGGAAGTGGAATAGGTGTGCGGAAGGGAAAGGAGATTTTGCCTAAAAAATCTATAAACAGGACAAAAGTTTAGAGAGGGAACTTTTCTGTATAAGTTATTTCATTTTAAACTTCAACCTACCAAAGAGTATCTTGATTTTTCTCCCTTACACCGTTTTGTTACATGGCCTTTAATGAAATGTAGCTGCGTGATTACTTGGGTATCTGTTCTGCAGTTTGGCTGGACCCTAAAAGAAGGATGAGAGCTGGCCCAGGCCTGATGGCTGTTTCTCTTACTAGAGTGCCAGAGAAGCCTACCCGTGTGTTGTTTGTTTTGTTTTGTGTTTTATCATCTCCCAGACAAAACTGGAATCTCTAAGCACTCTGCAAACTGCAGCCCCCACCTGCTTTACAGGAGTTAACTGGTTCATTTCACAGTGAGTTTGGAACTCCCCAAAGGCTACTTCTTTCAGTTGTGGATGGACCAGGTGAGAGAGGAGTGTTGGAGAAATGTTTGCAAGGAGCGCAGGGCCCAAAGCATGTGCCTTTTGTTCTTTCAAAGTCCTGTAGCTTTGGGGTATGGATCCAGCAGAGCTGCAATGTTTCTGCAGGGCTCTGCTAGACAAGCTAGCACAATCCATGAGCATTGAGAGAGGTGCGTCCTTTCCATAGTGGATTTGTTTGGTCATTTCCTTCTTCCCAGCTGCTGTTCAGTTCTTCCTTCTTATCCTGCTCCCTCAGGTTTTCTACCCAGTTTTCCTCCAAGAAGCTGTGCTGATCTTCGTAAGAAAGTATGGGAACAAGGGAAAGTTTTTGCAGTGCAGCAGTGTCTCTGTGACCCATGGGAGGTCTAGTCTGGACCACAGCTGCAATATGCCTGGCCGATGGGCTGCCCTGAGCTTGTTCTTCTGCAGAAGAAATCAAATCCATCACTGACATTTTTGGCTGGAGGGTCTGTCTGCTGCTTCACCATTTCTCCCTCTGCTTGTTCTTGGTAACGGTCACAGGTTTCGCTAGAGCAGTGTGAGGAAGCTCTCTCTAACTTCACTCTTGCTTTTTCAGAGGCTTGGGATTGCCACTGATCGCAGGCTGTAACCTTGTAAAGATGGAGCAGCATGGTGGGGATTCTCCTGTAACTTAACCCTTCTCACGTTTTCACAAGGACAAGTGTCATGATGACCTCCCCTGCTTAGTCCTGTTTTTAACTCCATCCTAAACTAACTTATGACCTAAATACAGAGAGGCTTACGCTATGTTCAGAAAATCAACTCATTTTAAATAGTTGGTGGAGGAAAATAGGGCTGTGCTGTGAGGGGAAAGTACGTTAAAGCTTTTTTTTTTTTTTTTAATCAAAGTCCTCATAGCTTTCCTCTGCATTTTCTGTTGTTCTTCCTTTCCCTNTTGGTGAGGAAAATAGGTCTGTTGTGTGAGGGGGAAGAACGCTAAAGCTTTTTTTTTTTTTTTTAATCACAGTCCTCATAGCTTTCCTCTGCATTTTCTGTTGTTCTTCCTTTCCCTGTTTTATGGGTGCATTTCCCTTACAATTCTGTTAAATTTCTCATTTTCTCTTTAACTTGGCAGGAAAAATGTGTTGAGCACAGTTTTTTATAAAAATATATTCTGGGAACACTGACAAAGTGTTCTGATTTTGTCCTTTCCAGTAGAACTCTGCATCCTGCTAGAGGAGAAGGTGCATCAAAAATTTCACATGGCATCCTATTTATCTCATCTCCCTCACTACAGGTAGCTTTACATGTAACCTCCTGTTCGTTTTATTTCCTCCTCCCAGTTTGTTTGGAGCATTCTTGCTTGATACAGACATAAAATGTTCCAGCAATTGTAGAGCTACTGTGCAGTAGAATTATATTTTAGTTGCACATACCTGTAATTAATTGTATGGGAATTTTCACAGTATTCTCCCTGAGGAACTATTTCATTGAAAAGTAACCATGTTGTCTAGACTATAGCAACTCATAAAATCATCACTAGTTTTGATTTTTGAGCTACAAAGCAGTAATAGAACTGTGGCTCATAGATTTAAAGTACTTCCAAGTGCAGGAACTGTTTTATAATCCCCATCTTAGTAGTCTAACCTGGCAAACCATTTTTAACAGGGTCAAGAACAGAAAATGTACAATAAGCTTAAAGTAAAGATTATCTCTGTGTTAATTTGATAGTGGGTTTGGGGTTTTTTTTGGTGTAGAAGTGCATCCATTTTACATGCATCTTTCCCCAAATATGTAAAAAACAAAAACAAACAAACAAAAAAACAAAAAAACATACGTTTTGTAGAACACGTCTAAATGTGACTGCCTTTCACGGCTTGTGGCATAATTGGTTTAATGTAGGAATAGCTTGACACTCAAAAAGGAACTTCGGTGGTTCTGAGTAACAATGACAGCATTCATGTTTGTGTGCTTATACTGCAAGGGCCAATTGGTGCAATTGGTGGAAGGATTTAAAAAAAAAAGCTATTTAGCTTTATGAATAATCTGCTAATTACCTTGAAAATTACTAACTGAAAACAAAAAATGTATTTCAGAAAGTTGGAAACTGTAGTTGGGCAGCTTATTTTAAATGAATGTATCTATATGCATATATACACACGTATAAAATACTACACTGCAAGATTGAATGGGATTTATTTGTACCATTGTAGTGACTTGACAACTGAAAAAAACACTCTAGCTATACTAGTGCTGTATGTCTGCATACTGAAAGCAGTTACGGTTTTCAAAAAGTTTTTGCAGTGCCTAGCAGAAAAAAATCATACTTAGGCCAGCGCTTCAATGTGCTGAAGATGGTGAAACTTAAGCAAATGTTTGAGTTTTCCTTGCACTTCAGCCAAAGCAAATCAGAAGTAGAAAAAAGCAAGGACCAACATACCATTTCACACTTGATGACTTAAAACACAGAGAGGTTTATTTCACAGGGGAAATGGTGTATTATGAGTTGATGTTAGCCAGTACATGATCACCGAAATGATGTAAAATGCCAGGAAAAACAGGGTGGTTTAGCTCTCGAATGTTACCAAGCGAGGTGAAGACTTGCTGACCCCGAAAGTACGTTTTCTTTTGTCTTTTTAGCACTTGTGGCCTTGCAAGTGAGAGACACCACCCTAATTCTTGCTGAAGATCAGACCTGGTGCTTTGTCCATGCTAGTGTAGCCTCCATCTTGTAAAGTTTTTCCATATATAGTCAGACAGCACCATTCAGAGCAGTTTCCCAACGCTTCTACCTCTAATGCCAAGGGATACAAGAAGCCAAGGAGCAATGGAAAATAACAACTTGAAAAGTACTTTTTCAATGTTAGGCCAGTGATATATCATCTGAAACAACTCACACCTGCTAATATGTTTTGTGCACCTGATTGAAACTGTGATAGCCTTAAAGAAAGATTTGTGACAGCGTACCAAGGGCAGTGCAGATTTTATTTTATCAAAAAATAAGAGAGGAGACATGACTCTCCACTGAATGTGTTCTTATGTTTGGATGTTAAAAATGCATTTCTTTTTCAGAAAAATAACGTAGGTTTAATTATGAAAACTTAACATCTCTTTCTTGTAGATTTTGTGTGTAGGCAGGATACAAAAGCCTTGATCTTGGCTCAGTAATGAACTTAGTCCTTGCTATTGTTTCCGAGTATTGGATTATCTTTCAAATTACATTGGTAGAGTTTCTTAAATCTAGATGGTCAGAGCATTTAAAGGCAGCTAGAGCAAAATGCTGAGCATATTTTTTGTGCAGAATAAATCCTGTCAGTCTTCGCTGTATCGAAGTGGCGAACCTGCTGTTGCCTCCCTCGTTGTTGGGCAAGGGTTTGTAATCCTCCCAGGGTTTGCAAGCCTGAAATTCCTTTGGCCCAAAACTGCTTAAAGAGTGCTGAGCTGCCCTGGGTCTCCGCAACTTCACTTCACCCTGGTGCTCCGTGGGCAGCCTGCCAGGGGGCTCCTTTGACATGATTCAACCCATGCACACATGAGGGTCTAAGATCCAGCCCATCTTGAAAATACGCACGTAGCTGAATTCTGCTGAAATCAACGGTCTTCACAGGGAGAAAGGTAGCTGCGCAGCGATAGCTATTTGTTGGATTTGGGGACTGCTCATAGCTTGATGCATCCTTTTTGGGTTTGCATGCTGATAAAGGGGAAGAACATAACAGTTGAGGAAGGTAAGGACTGTGTGCATTGCAAGTTTTATGGCCTGTACTCTAAGGGGCTGAATGGCTTTTGTGCAGCTGTAAAGCATGTTTAACCTGATGTTATAAAACACGTCTCAAATGTATTTTCATAGCTTCATAAACTGTAGTTCATTTATGTAGGTACTTTTTATTGTAATCCTTTATCTTAAACATGAAACTGTTTCCTGATACTGTTTCTATTTTTTTCCTTCTTTTTATGAAAAAAGGGGGAAGAAAGAGAAAAGAAAAACTGCCTTTTTGTTATATGCATCAGGAGAGTCCTTAAGTACAGTAACAGTGCCCTGAACTTGTATTTTTGTATTTCTAACATCAGAATGCAGGCCTAACAACTGAAGAGCCAAAATAACATTAATTATGAATGTTCTTCACTGTGGTTTTTGGAGTATAAGTTTGTAACAGATGTTTGGTGGGGGGGAAGAAGGATGGATTTTTTCTTTTTCTCAGCCTCAACTGGATTTAATTCTTGACTATCTTTAAACATTTGCCAGAGTTCAATTAACATCCCGTGACTAAAGGTGGAAAATGTCCTACTTTGTTTTTCTTCAAACATATACCTGCTCTCGTTGTTCATGCCAAAGCCAGAGAAAGAAAGGATTCCAGCTGGCATAGGTTTTATTACTGTTACATTAATTTACACGTTAAGCCTCAAGTTGGGAGGGGTCTGCTGGATTGATTTATTTATTTACTTTTTTATTTTCATGATTTAAAAAAATTGCCATGTAAAACACTGCCATTTAATTACAGGAAGCTTATGCTCTTTTTTGGTGAGCGTTTAATAGCTTATTCTTGTTTATATAAAGTTGTAGAAATCTCGTTTTAAAATATGTTTAAAGTAGAGATTGTGTTCTTGGGTTTATCATGTTTTTCCTGTACTATGTATAAACAGAAGATTGTACATTATTGAAAGCCCTTTTTTGTGGAAAACAGGATTGGGAAAAAAAGTTTATATAAGAATGCAAAATAACTTCCCGAGACTATTGGCGCAGTGTGACCATAAAACCTCAACAGCACATTGTGCAGTGACATTATAACAATTTGCTTTAGCACCTCTGCAGCGTTTTCAGAAAGTCCTGTTCTACAAAACACATGCCATGGTATCAGTTGACTGTTTTTTCCAGAGTTCATTCTTTACATGCGTGTTTTTGTGATTAGTTGCTGTTTCACTATTAATTGAAAATGGATTTTTTTGTTTTTGTTTAGCTTGTGATATGCTAAGCATGTTACGCAAGCTCCTTGTAATGGATTTATAATCTCCGAATTGGGATTTTCTGTTTTAGTTTTAAAAAATCTTCTTTGATATGCATATTATCAAGGTATAGATATATAAAGATAGATGTCCACCTACGCCTATGTTGGCTCTAGAGGACTTTTTTAACCCTAGATTTATTAGTTTTGATTCCCTTGTAGCCCAGAATGTTGAGCAGATCTAATGTGTAAGTAGTTTCCAATTTTACTAACAGCAAGTAAGAATATATAGTACTGATATCATACTAACAGTATTTCGAAGAAAAAGCATGATTTTTTTTTCTTTTTTTTTTTTTACCCTTGTCATTTTAGCTTTACCTCCAGGATTTTAGGGTGATTTCCCAAGTAGGCTAGCTCAGCTGAAATCATTCTACATGAAAATACAGTAGATTCAGTTCTGTGTTTTACGTGTAGTATCTGAGGTCTCTCTGTGGTTTCCAAAGTGGATTCAAACTTTGTATCTGAGTCTTGGATCACTTAAAATTCAGTATGGGCTTACACTGTGCATTTAAATGAAACCTAAAAGTTCTTTAAAATGTTGGAATAAACCTATCTACCATTTTATTTAAAACACTAAGGTTATTGGTGGGTGCATAACTGTACTTGTGGGTTGATCCTGTTTGAGGTACCACTGTTCAAACCAGCTTTTCAGGCCCTGTCTGTGACTGTCAAAGTTACAGTTACCATTTCTGTAGCTACTTTGAGTGCCTTTGAGAGGATGTCCAGAAATATCTAAACACATCCTTGCCTGCTTAAATGTTCCCCCTCGGTGGAGCAGACCCTGGTGGCTGAAAGCTACTCTTCAATTGAGGTGAACAAACAAGAAAAAGTAATTTTTTTGTCTAACATTTCTCTAGAGTTTTTTAAAGTACATTCTGCATTAAAATAATGTTAAGTTGTATTACTCTGTTTGAATCTGTATGTCCATCATTACATGAGGCACATTTTTGAAATGCTTGTGATGCTTATGCACTAACTGAGCCTTGCTTCAGCCAGAAACAATAGAAAATTAGTTCCTCTAAATAGTAATAGTTCCTAAACAGCTCGTTATTTAGCGCCTGATGCTTGATCTCTGCTAGGAGAGGACTGGAAGGAAGGGCGGTTACACTAGAAGACATTTTTCTGGCCAAATCCTGCTCTGACTAGTGTCATGAGGAAGGGTAGGATGCTGGCAGCAGCGCTGGCTGAAGGGCAGGACGTGGACTGAGCTGGCGTGAGCATGTGAGGGAGCTGCCCAGCAGCGGCCACCGCAGACCACACAGCCACCGGGACCTGCTGCGTGGGGGGCTGGCAATGGTCTGCAGAGCATGCCCCTGGCGGTCCCACAGCTTCCTGCGAGTCCAAGTCAGTAATAAGCTGTAATTGTTGTTTTGATGGCTCTTTTGTGATCGTGCGGAGGGATGGAGGTCTCTGCCAGCCTTGGCAAGTGCCCGTTTGACAAACCATAACCATCTCAAGCAGCTCCCTCAAGTGACAGCAGGGCTGCCAAGCATTCAGTTGGCTTTGAGAATGAATTTGCTTCTCAGGAACGAGGTTCAGAGATGCTGGCTAGGGTAAGAGAGAAGCCTTTTAATGGTGTGCGTTGTGCCTGTTGACTGAAGAAAGTCCAGCCTTCACCACACGGAACCTAGCGCTCGTTTCGTGTAGGTGCTTAATCCAAACGTCAAAATTGCATTTGCAGTCTGAAATGCCAGCATCTGTAGCACTACTGTCTGCTTAAACTACCCTGGTTTTTTTTTGCTTCTATTACATATATGTATACATCATTTTTGTGGACATTAATGATAAAAATAGTTTTTGAAATACAAAAAATTAATCTGAATGGACCTGTCGCAGAGGCTGAAAAGCATTTTTCTGTCCTCAGTCCCTTCTCTCCCCAGCCCCCAAAAGAGCAAGCAAGCAAAGGAAAAACTCCAGCTTAGACTGTTTGGACAATCCAGTGTTGGAAATTAATTGCCTGAGTTTTCAGAGCCCAGCTCATTGTGCCACCCGTAACAGCTCATGGCCAAAGAGTCTTGCTGCAGCCTCTGGACTAAAGACTTGCATAGCAGCTGTGACACGTTATTTAACTGTTTTGTATTTCATTGCTCCTAGCATTTATTTCCTGGGCTTTATATCAAGGAAGAATATTTTGTTTCAAATGACTCGATATGCCCTTAGATCGGCAATGAATATCAGCTGTGGGAATGTTTTCCTTGCTCATGAGCATGGAGGGAGGCTGCATGCGTCCATGGGCTCATAGGGAAGAACTTTGACAAATTCATAAATGTGCTTTAGTTTTAGATCAAAATTCCCATAATATTAATAATTCACTTTTTTTTTTTAATCAAGGAAGCTGTCACAGTATATAGGAATGCAAACTTCTTAACATAAGAAGTGCTCTCATAAAACTGTTTCTGTAAAATACAAACTGCAAGTCCCGCACGGGACAAAGTGTGAAGCTGAGTCTTTATGAGAGATCATTGGAACAACCGTGAACTTTCAGTGACACTAGCGATGTTGCTTCCCACTGCGGTAAGCTATTTGCTCTTAGTTATTCATTGTATACTTGAATGTATGCTTTCTGGTCACAAAAGTAATTGGCAAGGATGTTTTATTTTGTTTTGTTTTTTTTTTTCTTGGGAGGAGAAAGGAAGAACTCGTAATGTTCTTGATTGTAGATCAAGATAAATCATATTCTTTGTAATGGCACACACAGCTTGTACTGTTTTTAATCAGCTTTGTCTCTTCTATTTTCCAAGGCACACTATAGAAGTCTTTAGATTTAACATGTCAAATAACTACAAATGATGTGCACCTGCTAGAACCAAGATTCATGCACAGTTGAGGAAAAAATTCCTCTATAAATCTCACAGTGGAATGAATGCCTGCACGCAAAAGGCAGAACTGGATCTTGGCTACAGTGGCAGGAATACCAAATACCCTCCACAAGTTTGAAAGATAAGGCTCCAGATTTTCGGCAGTATAACTGGTCTGTTCTGGAATGTCAAATGATTAACTCCCCGCAAAGATGCTTTTGAGCTACTTAAAGTACTGACTTCATCTACTGGAAGAATGGAAAGTGGAAGATAAGCGTTCAAGAGGTCAGGTCTTTGCTGTAGGGTTAAGCGACGTTCTCGCTGACTTCAATGGCAAAACTGAGTTGAGGAAGAGGTAGAGCAAGTCTTGATGGTGCAACTTTGCTTTTCATCACACTACAAAGACTTTTTAGCACACAGGCAGTAATCATAATCCCTTTTGGTGCGTGTGTTCTCTTTTGGCAAATAAACTGCTGTGATGCAACCAGCCATCTCACTTGGGGTGGTTTTCGTTTAAATGCAGCACAAAAATTAGAACTTGTTGGCATACTTTCGTGACCCTGTATAATTTCTGCCTTTTCATAAACTGGTGATTTTATGTAATACCTGGCTCTGACAGGACAGTCTATGCCAGCTGTGCCCAGCAGCGTCCCCCTCAAGTCCATCTCCACCACTGGACTCCACCTCTTGCTTGAGGGGCAGTGGCATAGTCTCAGCATGGAAAATTCCAGGAAAAACAAACAAACAAAACCTTAACATACTTTCCTTGCCTTTATGTTGTTTTGTTTTGTCTTGTTTTTTAATCTACTGAGGGCACCACAGATGAAGTGAGCCTTTCGGCGTGGATGCTGGAGTGAGGAGAGGGGAAATGGCTTTGTGGGCCAGGACTGAAGGCAAATTGCATGCAAGGGCAGGGACAATGCTAGGAAGGTGTTATTTACTCATTGGGAAGACAAAGCATCGATTCTAGGTTAGGCTGAGGCAGAGCTGTGCAGAGTCTCAGGATGAAAGCTGGTATATGGTGCAACTGGATATGGTGAAAAGCAGTGAGCTAGCAAGGAGACTCAAAAAGAACATTGCCAGGGGAGAGAGGTGGAGAAGGCAGGGTTTTTGCTATTGCAGAACTAGTATTTGGTTATGGTAATAACATGATGTATTTGTACAACACCTTGCTGAAAGCATCTGCTTCTCTATTAGCCTTTCACTTTCAGATATTTAGACACTTTGTCTTAGAGAAGTATGTCATTGAGTTTTGGGGCAGGTTTTTGCTATCCAGACTTCTGAAGTCCAATTCTGGTATTTTTCCTTTAAGTACTGACAGGAGGAATGATGGATCTGCCTTCTGAGTGTTACGAGAAAACGGTAAGGCCACCAGCACCCGTGCTACACAAAGGGCTCTGCTCAGTCCACCAGAAGGGCAGCGTGCCCCAGCAAAGCATCCTGTTTTCCATGTGCATGGCAACGTCCTAGCAGAGATCAGTGAACCGAGTCTCCAGGAGCTCTTTTAATAGTTATTTCAAATACTTGTCTGAGTCAAACGCTTGTTATACCCTGAAACAGGCCACAGGTTAGATACAAAGGTGCTTAAACTCTTTTTTTCCTTTTAAAATTAAATATTTACATTCATTATTGTGCAACACCACCCAAGTCTTAAAACAAAAAAAAAAACAACAAAAAAAAAAGCAAGAAAGCTCTATCTTGATCAAAGTGCAGTGCTGTGTGCTTCCCCTTCAGCACACTGCTGGTACGCTGGCAAGCTGCCCGGAAGGAGCAAGCAGCAGCCGGCGGCTCGGGTTGCAGTTTGTACACCTGACGTGGAGCCCAGGGCCAGGGACTCCTGCTCGGCGTGGGAACCGCTTCACCAAGCTACCATCCCCGGCCTTACAGTACTTAATTAAAATACCTCGTCCAAGGGCTGTTTATTATGGCAGCGCCAACCTGTGTGTTGTGCTTTTTGTTTTTCCTCTTTTTTTTTTTTTCTCCTTTCTGATTTGTTGCGTGCAAGCAGTGAGGTTGGTGAGGCACCGCTTGGGTTGCTGCTCTTAGACACTGACAAGTGAGGAAATTAAATTCTGAGGCGGAATCAGTTAAAAGCCTGACTAAATCAGTGTTGTTTTTCTATGGCAACTGAAACAACATAATTATTTAAAGGATAAATTTTTATTGCTAATGAATGTTTTTTAAGACAGTAAGTTTTTACATTTTGTTTATACCAAGACCCTCTTAAATACATTTTGGGATTTGTTTTTTGTTTTTTTTTTTTTAAAGAGAGTACAAGCAATTATGTTCAGTAGGACACTGTTAGATAAGAGCAGTGATAGACTCTGCAGTTCCAGCTGGCTTAAAGTAATATGCCTTCAAGGTACTTTACATCATTAACAGTATGACTGTTCAGGGAGAGAAGGAAAGTATATTCATATGGTTATTCATACCATCCTGTTTGTAAAGTCGCTAGTGGCAAGTCTTGGTTTAAAAACTTGAGACACTGGAGAATTTACTTATACTGTTTAAACAACTCTTTTGACTGTACTAGACAAAATCTTACCTTTTTGTTCAGGTAGGGTAATTAAAATAAAACCATAGAGGTGTTCTGACCTTGTAGGTGCTTGTGCATGCTTTTTGGTTTCTTTGTTCTCTCTCCTTCAGTGAGTCTGCCTATAAGTGAAGCACAGGCAAAAGTTGTTACAGAATTGGGTCTGTGCACAGTTATTAGAAATATTAAAGGATGCCTTGAAAGTAAAGGAAAACCTATGGAAATGCGTAATTATGGTTACTTCTATTCCCTACTGCTCTATGTATCTTTTTTCTCATATAGCATATTGCGTAGTGCACTGATTGTTGCTTTATGAGAGCATGCTCCTTCTTATCACTGGAAATAGTAATATCCTTAGTGATGTCATGGTCTCAGATGATTTTTTTGAGGAGGACAAAATCCTCTTTGTGAGGAAATCACCCTCCTTTTAAGGGGCTATTTACAATGGCAGAAATTGTTGGTATCAGAGTCTAGAGTCACTGTATATCTTCTCATCCTAGAAATGCATATGTGTATTTACAATAGGTTTTTCTGTTGCATTTGCTTAACAAAAAAAAAAAAAAAGCTAAAAAGTTTGAAAGGAACAGCATGAGGAATTTTTTCCATCAAGATACAATCAAGGGCAGGAAATCGTAGAAGCAGAGTTGTGGTTTTGCCTCCATTTTTTTTATTAGTTAATTAAACTATAACAACTCTTAACTTCATTTTAGGTTAACTGTTCCTAGAGTTCAGAAATATTTTAAGAGGTCAATAATGCTTTCCTTGGCTTTCAGTCCTTCTGTGTGGGATAAGGAATCTCAGGCAGCAGCGCAGTTTTCCAGATGTTACGCAGAATGTGTGTGCGTGCGCTCATGGCTACATTTGTTGATGGTGGGAAACAATCCATCTTTCCTCATCTGCGCACCACCCTGTAAGGATGAAAACCACAGGAAAGAAACGTGTATAGCCTGACATCTGTAAGCTAACTTACAATATCTGATTAAAGCTCAGGAGCCCTAAGTACTTACAGCTACCAGTTGACATGCATTTTTGCTTAATGATCAGGAGGTGCTGAGAATGCGGGAACGTATGGGGAGGGGGGATCAGAAGAGGAAAATTTAAGGCGATAAGTGCGTATTCAGTTTCATGAGAAGCAAGAAAAACAAAGACTCCATTGTACATTGCAACATGGGTTTTCTTTGTGAAGTCGTGATGTTTCTTTTTTAAAGTGCCATAAGGCATCTGTCTGCGTTTTCTTCTTGGTGCCTAGAGCTGCTTAGAGGCATGCACTTAAAGGGCAAATGAGGGAAGCAAATAGAGCCATGCAAGTGTCATATAACTGTCTTTAATAACGGGAGCTATTCCAGCACTCGGAGCCAAATCATCTTTCAGCAGAAAGGATAAAATTTAGCAGAGCTGAGAAAGGGAAAGAATAAAGGGGAGGGGAAACACAGCACCACCTCCCGCTGACACCACAGAAGTTTCCCTAAGCTTTCCCTCTCTCTCCCTCTGTGTATATATTTTCTTTTTAATCAGCTGGGGCTCTTCCCTCCCTTGCTTTTTTTTTTTTTTTAAACTGTATTTTTATAGTTGGGATTCTGCTTTCCTCATTTCTCTTGTTTCACATTTAACTTCTTCAGAGAATTTCATTAATAGTTATTGCAATTAAAAATAATAAATAAACTCAGCACCAGCTGCTCGAATGGCTGTTGTAGCATATCTGGAACATAATGTGGTCTGTTCAGGGCAGCCACACAATGGAATTTATCCCCACACCTGAGGGAATGAATTTCACAACTATAATTGCTACAATATAATTCTTATTAATGTTGTGCTATAATTCCTATGAATTCCAAAGGGCTAGTAAATGCATTAGGACTTGTCAACATATTATTTTACACTGTTTATGATCTGTAGAATTACGCTCTTCAGTATTGTATTGCATAAAGAAAAGACTTAAAATTAGCTTTAATTGCAGAGGGGAGGAAAAACACATTTTCTGTTCAGGCACTGGGAAGGAAGGAGGGATCCTGTTGTTCGAGGAGTAATGAAACTGCATTTTAAAATCAATCCTTTGAACTTTCTGCACCACACAGTTAACTTGTTTATGAAAATATATTAATAATGCCTGTCTTGGTTATTAGAAAAAGAGCCACTGGTATCTTTATGAGTGAATAAATAGCTATAAGAAGGATAGGTTTATAAAATTAGAAGTAACTGTCTTCCAGCAAAGACAGAAGTGGGGAAATTACAAGTCATTGTAACTGATGTAATAAATACCGAATGTGTTATCTTGCCGTGCTCTTTATTCTTGTTTTATCTCACTACCGTGCTTTTCTAGGTAGTGAATATGATGAGGAGGAAGTAGACTATGAAGAATCAGACAGTGATGAGTCCTGGACTACAGAAAGTGCTATCAGCTCTGAAGCTATCCTTAGTTCAATGTGCATGAATGGAGGGGATGAGAAACCTTTTGCCTGTCCTGTTCCTGGATGTAAAAAAAGATACAAGGTAAGCAGGAGTGCAGACCTACCTTATTTCCAGCTGGTGCAGAGAAGAGAGGGGAGGGGAAAAAAAAACAAAAAACTGTAAAATCACTTTATACCCTTCTTGTTTAATAGATTTGTCCTATTTATTTTTGTGGTATTTTAGCAGAGTATGGATTTTATTCACCAGTTTCCTCTCAAGCACAGTCAAGCTCTAAGTTTGATACAGAATGTAGCCTTTTGCCTCCGTTTGTCAAACGAGATTTCATATAATGACTTTTGTAAGACTTCTATAAGTTTACACATTTTAACTAGCTTTCTATTATTTAGACAAATTAACTGCAGAACCCAAGAGGCAGTACCAGCAAAATAATCTCATGGGTCCCTTTCAGAGGCACAAAGTGAAAAGCTTCTGCCCGTCAGTGCCAGGATGAATTCCTCCTGCACAACTGTGAGAGATGCTGCCTCTCCTGTAGTGAGACTGTGCCCGGGGCACTCTTCCTGGCAAAGCCGATGTGCAGGAAGGTGGTGGTTAATGTTTTGCAAGAAGGCAGAGCCTTGGAGAAATTCTGGCATCGTTCTGTCCCGGGTCAGTGTCCCAGTGACTCATGTGCGCAGTAGTCGCCGTGTCTGGCCCTGAGTGCTGGGCTTGCATCCCTCTGCCTGACATGCTGGGAAAGTTCCCCCCCTCCCCGCCCCTTTCTGATTACTCTCCATCATGAGAAAATTTTGTCTGTTTATGGGAGTGAAACGTCTTTAACTTTGAACCTTGAGCTGGCTGGTAAAGAACACGCTGTGTCGATGCAAGGACGTGAATATTGCTTCACATGAACTGGTGCAGGGACAGATGAAATTCTGTTGACCACTTTGGACTTCAGTATTCTATAGTCACTGAAATTTGGGCACAGAAATAGCTTATTGGCCACAATTCCTTTAAATCATTTTTGCATGAAGTACTAGAAAATTCAACCACTGACCTATACCCTAGAAAAAGCAGTGGTGATTGGGTTTGTTTTTATACTTGTTTTATTTTATGACTTTGCCTTTAAATAACTGAAAAGTAGGGACTTTAAAGAGAACAGAAATATGAAAGAGAAATATAGGAAGACCAGTAACATTTGAGATAAAACAGTTGTGACAAGAACGAATAAACTGTGCATGAAAACGTGTAGTGGATGAAAATGTGTTTCAGGGATCCTGCAGCTGTTCTGGACTGTGGCTTCTCCGTTAGCAGCAGATCACGAGACTCGGATTCGTATGCAGTGCTTGGAGATCAGCTAATGCTTACTTAAAAACTTGTAACATGAGCAAGAAAGCGGTGTGCTCCTTTCTTAGTGACATACAAGTCTGTTTTTGCGGAGTTGTGTCTGACCTATGTAATGATTATCCCCCTCAATCTCAGGGGGCAGGGCAGAGGGGAAGATGTTTTGAGACTATTTTTCAAGTATTACTTTGCAGATATAACCACATTATTCAAGATTAATACTTTTCTTGTGTGTGATAGAAGCTGTGTCAGATGAAGGGTATAGTATAAACGCTAAATCCCTAGCTCAGGAAGCAAACAAGCCATGGTGATTGTTAGAAGTCAGTATGCCCACAGGGCATCTATGCATTGCAGAAAACATTCATTTAATGGCAAAGGCTAGAAGGAGAACCCTGTAATTTGCTATATCCTGTCTGTTCTCTGTTTGACTGCCAGCCCTCTGTCTTTTTATTGCCCAAATAAGCAAGCTGTTCCTGCCTGCTTCTGCTATCTTGCTACCTTCATCTCATCTCAAATGCATGAGGTTTTTCTAAGGGGTATCTTGTACACCATTAATGTTAGAACAGTCGGACAGGGAACAAATTAATGACCCATGGAGAGGCTGACAGACAGAGAGCAGCAACAAATAAAAAGTACCATATTTTCCTAAGACTCACCTCTGTTCAATCCAGATAGGAAAATACATTTCCTTTAACTCTCCCTCACCTCATCTCTCTTTTCTGTGGGCTCTGTTTCCTCCCTTTTTTCTTTTCAGACTAGGTTTTTTCCTTTTACATTTTTATCTTTGTTTCCTTCCTTTTAGTTTAGTGTCAGCTGTGTTTCTTGTTTCCTCTCCATCTTCCTTTTACTTAACTCCCTCCTCAGATGAATTATTTGCTGAGTCTGGGTAGGGAGTCCTGTGATCAAAGCACAGGGATTTTCTAGTGGGTACTGGATAATCACAGTCAGGGCTGTAAAACAATTATAGAGCTACAAACAGGAACACGGACATGCACATACAGTAATTGCCAGGCTCACTTTACGGCTGAGAAAGGATGCATTCTTTTAGGGAGTGAGGAGGAAAGGAGAATATACACAGTTTTCTTTTGTCTGGCCCTAGGTGACGTACATTTGAGAAGCAGAGATGTTATTTTTGGGTGTGTTATTTGTATTACAGTACTGCCTAAAGGACCTGGTAGGGATTGGGGCTCCTTTTTGCAAACAATGTACAAGGATAAAAGATGGCCTCTGCACTGAAAAGTCATTATGGAAAGGTAAATAAGACAGGAATGAGTACAACAAATACTCCCAAGGAGTGGGCTGGGGCGGACAATGGAAACTGTAATAAGAACATGTTTATACACAAGCCGAGATGAGTATCAGAAGACCCTACTGGCCTTCTGCCCAGCTGCTATCTGTTGGCAGTTTCCCATAGGCATTGCAGTAGAAGTGAGTCATAAACATTTAATTGTTTTTCAGGAACTTTTTTTTTTTTTTTTTTTAAGAAATAAAATTGCTTGCTTATGAAATGTATTGGTACTAAGCCTTCTGTATAGTATGGCACAGGTTTTTCTTGAAGTTCCAAAGATTTTGGAAAAAAGCTAACTTTAATGGCTTGTAAACTTGTTTGGTGGGATATTCTGAAACAGCTAAAGGAATCTGGAGCGCACTGACTTCTAGATGCTTAACACCCTCTGAAGTAATTTCTGGAGCTTGCTTTCTTTTTCTCTTCATTATGGTTACTGACCTAGAGAGGCAAGGATGAGTATTTAGTACTTTGTCATTTACTGATTTTTTTTAATCTGATTTGTATTCTTGTATTTGAAGCCTTTGGTTTTTAGAAAATCATCTAAGCGATTCAAAGGAACCTAAACATCTTTTTTATTCGGAGTTCATCCTCCCCAAATTTAGGCTTTACATTCACATTCAGATGACCTATCCGGTTAGTCTGTGGGTAATGAGTTCCCAATGTACTTTGCAAGATGTCACCTGTAGGAGCTGAAGTGTGGATTTATGAAGCTGACAATTAGCTTTTCTTTTATTACATGCCACCTATTTGTGTCAGTTATTTGGTCTCTAGCTCTGGAGAAGGACATTCAAAAAGTGTGTAACATGTAGATAAACTGATTCAGGCAACTTCCAAAGAGCAAATAAAGTTTGATGCGTAATAGAGACAAAAATCCCGCAAATAACGGATATATACTACTATAAATAAAACCCTACAGTATTTGTCATAATTTTTGCAGCTTGTGCAAATACAGTAACACGAGAATAATAGGTTACTGTATGTACACGTGAAATGTAGCTTATGTGCATCGCTATCAATGCAACTGTGAAATACCAAGATGTCAACAGCTGAAGCAGACCTCATCCAAGCAAGTCTGAGTTCTCATCTCTTACCTACAAATACTCTAGAAAAGCAAATTAACTTAAGCTTCTCCTGGCCTTTGAAAAATTTCTAACTGCGCAGAAGGTACAAGCTTGGTTTCTGTATGCAGTCTGTGGATTAAGTTCCGAAGTTACATGCTCTTCCTACATGAAAAACTAGGAGTTCATCAGTGTAGGTGTATTACCCAGGTTTGAAATTCATTAGGATGGTAGATGTACGTTCCTGTACACCTGGTTTATGATAGTGTTGAAAGGGCTTATAAACCAAGGCTCACCGACGTGTATAGATTGCCTTTGCAAGGTTTTTTTTCTAATTACTGTTGGTGTGTTGATCGTTATGGTTGTTCAGGATTGTCTCACTTAGATATATTTGGTGAGTTTCTATACTTGTGCTCGAGAGAGCACAAGTTGCATGAGAAACAAAAGCAGCACAGTTATGGAGGAGAGAAGAAGGGAGGAGGCATAAGTAAGGATGTTCTTGTTTCCGTGTCCTCCCTCAGAGGACATTGGGAAGCAGGTGGGCCAGGCTGGTTGGTACTTTCGTAAAGGAACAGCCAGGAGATAAAAAAAATAAAATAAAAATGTCCAAGTCTGAAACAAGAAATCCACCCAAACCATCTTGAATGTCCGTTTCCCTACTTGACAGTGGCAAGCTCTCATAGCTTCTGGAGTGTGGTGGCTTCATGAGTAAGACCACGCAAGGGGCCCTGTCCATCAGGTGTCCTTGTGTCCCTGCAGACCAAGTAGCGCCAAGCTAAACTTTTGTATCTCCTCTCGATCTGGTCCCAGGTTAATAATTGTTTCCTCCTGTTTAAGGTTTTTGAGTGCCCTTCTATACTGCCATCTTCTTCCTCAATCATTTGTGAGAGTAAATAATGAGCAACCTAAGTAACCAGAGCAATAAAAGTGATGTATGAGCTTGGCAGTGTTTTTTGCCATACCTCAACAAACTCAACCCAGACATACAACAAAGTGTTTACATTACAGCAGTGGAAAAAGTGCTGAAGAGTTGACTGTAATTCTAACAACAGTTTTCTTTTAGACAGAAGTACAGATCAGATTTCATGTTACACTAGCTCCTCATACTCTGCGTGTTTTACTATTTTTCAAACCTTCCATAGCCCAATTAATTCCACGTAGGTTTCTGTTTTAGCATTTCCTTAAATTTTTCTGCCTGAAATTACTTTCCCCCTTCATCAAAGCATGCGGTGTGTTCTACACTTGAGACTGAGTGGATCATTAAAAAGTCTGGAACAGGAGAAGAGTGCTGTTGGCACAGAATAGGGAGGATATTTGTGACTGTAGATATGTGGAATCCGTAACAATTGGTACTAGTTGTTTAACGGTATCTTAAAGTGATTGCTTCTAAAAAGTAAAAGTCTGAACAGGCTTCTGCAGTTCCCCAGATAAATATAGGGTTTGAGGCTTACTTTGTTTTTAAAATTTCACTGCAGTAGCAGAAGTTTACAGGTCACACTCAGATTTCCTCTGCTTTGAAGGCACACGTCCTTCCGGTACTCAGATGTTGACAGATGCCTGATGACAGTCCTGATGCCACCCAGTGACATCCCTAGCCCCCTTGCCCCAACAGCCCTTTAGGTGCTGAAGACTGTAACCATGTGCAAAACCATTTAAAAGCTCTAGAGGGGAGAAGCATCTATTCGTTGGCAGAGCAGCTGCTTGGAGTCTTGCACCTTATCCTTTTCCAAGCTAGATATTTTAGGCTAAGTTTTCCTTTCAAAAGGATTTCCACGAATCAACCTCTCCAGACACCCAGGCTGCCCCAAATGCCACTTCAGAGGTGCAGACTCTGCTGGGCATTACGAGTTCTGGCAAGAGCAGTACCGTGCTCAACCTCATGGTTGAACCAGAGAACTATTTGCTTAAAGATTAAAAATACATTGCTGTAGTGGCACAGTCAACGTGTAGTAAATAAGGAACAGCGTTTTGTGTTGTGAGAACACCATCGCTACGTGGGAGACTGGGCGGTTTCTGTTGCAGTTGTGCTCCTCCCTACTTTCTTCATGGGGCTGCAACTTCCTCTTGCTGCTTCTACTGCTCGATGGTGTGAGCTGAAGTTAGAGCAGGGAAGGGGAGGGCAGCACACGGAGGGGGCTCTCAGGAGCGTAAAATAACACTTAAGGTTGTGATGCAGAATAAATTCAGTTAGGAGGTAGGGGAGGAGAAAGGAAGGTTGACAGGAGAGTGATATTGAAGGTGTTAACCTTGTGCCTTTCTGATGTTTGCTTCATGATGTATGTAGACTTGTGAAGTTTTAGGAGTTGGAGCTCTGTTGTGTTTACAGAAGGCTTTTTCTTTTCTCTGTTCTTTCTCCTTCTCTTTTTTTTTTTTGGTTAGCAAATTGTCTAACTTGTCTAATTGCTGTGAGTTCCAAACTCGAGCTTCCACTTACTGTAAGCTGCGTGTTAATAAAACTGAACTTGCTGCTTAAAAAGAGCCATGGGGACATTTTGTTATGTATAACAACAGGCAGTGGTTCAGCAAAGAAAAAATTCTTGAAGCTCTTAATTTAGTGGGCTAATTAATACCCAGCCTGGTAATTAATTTTGACTTTTTTTTTTTTTTTAAGTTTAAAAAAGAAAAAAACAGACACATCTAGAAACTTTAGAGAGGATACAGTAGAGCCTCAGAGCTGTTCCTTTGTTACGAATTGTCTTGGCTTCTTTTTTGGTTTTCTTCCTAGGAGAAGCTCTAATGAAAGACAGTTTGCCTTTCCATTTTTATCCAAAAATCCAAGCTTTTTTAGTGGAAGCAAATAATATACTGTGAGAAAGAGACTCCAGTAAGATGAATCCTAGGGAAAGCAGTATCACATTACTAGTTAGACCACACCAGCCTCTTCCATTTTTGCCAGAAAAATGTGAAAAGTACAAGTGGTACGACTTTAATAAAGTTCTTGATTAATCTAGCGAAAGTATTGCTTGTTTCCTGACAGTGCTACTGTAACTGTAAGTATGTTGTTGTGCTGTCTTTTGTTCTTTTTCTCCAAGCTTCAGTGGAGAACAGTTCTCCAGTTTTAGTTGTAGGATGTTCCCCAACAACAGCTATTTTGAAGATTCCTTCTCTGGACTATTTTCTAAGTGCCCTGTGTAACTCTCTAAGTTAACCGTTCCCTGTAGTTAATTCTTCAGAGACAATGTGTAAACTATCAGAAGCTGCTGGTGCCTAAAGACATATCTAAAAACAATGACACAGAGTGGAACAAAAACACCATGGGGGGAGCTCCAGCTTTTTGAAGACATGTGACTTCAGTCTTCATGCCAAATCTTTGTTTGCTTGTAAATGAACCTCAGAATAAAACTTTTCAATGCTATACGAAAAAAAAGTCAGGAAGCTAAGAACATTTATGTATGATCCTACTAAACGATGTTTTTTGGAAGTGCCATGCACTGGGAGATAAAAAAAAAATCAGGATCACCCAAGTGTGATACATCAGAACTGCACAGATAATTCTCCTTCCTGTCCCATTCTGTCTTGAAGCATAACACATGCATAATACCTGGAGAGTTCTAATGATTTGTGTAATTTTGCCCATAACATTAGTCAGTTTTTGTTTTTTAACAGGACACGAAGGCATTATTAGACCACTTGACAGCTAATGCTTTTACTGTCTCACTCACAGAATGTGAATGGTATAAAGTACCACGCCAAGAACGGCCACAGAACACAAATCCGCGTACGCAAACCATTCAAATGTCGCTGTGGAAAGAGTTACAAGACAGCTCAGGGCCTACGGCACCACACAATCAATTTCCATCCCCCCGTGTCTGCTGAGATTATCAGGAAGATGCAGCAATAACATGCTGGTCACAAATGTGCCAAGAAATCCTCACCAGCAGTTGCTGATTTTGAGAACAGCCACCTTTTTCAGGGGAAGCATTCAGCAACCCTTTAAACAATTAAATGCATGCTTTAAAATTTTCTGTAATTTTGGAATGATGTATCTTTGTAGAGTTAATGATTTTGTACATTTGCACATGTAATCATCATACCCATTTTCATTACTTTGAGATAAGGTGCTATAAAAGCTATAGGTTCTTCAGAACATTTTTTCTCCAAAACAAAAAAAATTAGGGGGCGTTGCATATTTAGTTGTACTGAAGTGTTGAATAGGAGTAAGAGGAGGAGAGCTTGGCACTGACATAATTTCAAGATTGTAATGTGATGAAGACTTTCAATGCATCTGTCAATGTGTGTGCAAAACCAAAACAATACCACCATTGTCAAACTATAGTTAACATGCCTTACATAATGGAGTTATCAGTGGAGTAGCAAGTCTTTTAGGTAATGGAAATATAAATAAGAAAGAATGTTTAACATAATATGCTAAAAATATTTTCATACTTAAATAACATACATAAAAATGTGTGCTTGCTGTATTTTATATTATCTTGCAAATCTTTTTTTTCTCCCTCTTGAAATGCTGAAAATCTTGCCATTTGAACTAGTAAACAATCACTTTAGTGTTAGAAATTACTTTTTTTTTTTTTGTACAAGATGTCATATTATGTTCATGCCCATCAAACTTTTGAGGACCAATATCCCAGTCCAACTAAATATTTACCCCTGAAATATCTGTTAGAAAGACACTTGGAAATACTTAAGTGCAAATTTATGTGTGTGTGAGAAAGAATTATCTTCATCTCAGATGAAGTTTTAAAGCACTTTGTAGTTCTCTATTGCCAACAGATTTAGTGTTTTATGTGTTGCCAATTCTTGCAACTACTGTACTAGCATGTGCCTGTGGTTGCAAATAAAAATTAAAAATTCTACGCATGGTTTAAGGAGGTCCATTATTTGTGCTAAGGGAGCTTCTAATGCCTCTCCCTCATGTTCATTGTATTTTGAGATTTTCTTTGTACATTTTTTGCTTCTCATTGTAGGTCACTGCATTCCCTTTGGAAGTGTCTGTTTAGCTTTAATGTTAATTTTGCTGAAATATGACATATGAGCCTTATTGAAGATTAAGTGCTTCTTGCAGCAGGTGGTCAGAGATTGACTTAAAAGTCAGCGTGAAAGAACTTCGTGTCTGGACCATACCTGAACATTTGTTGCTTACCATCCTGCCTTGAGCATTCTCCTCTCACAAGTGCTATTCTTGGAATTTAGCTGGCCAGTTGCATGTAGTGGGCAACCCCACCCTGCCCCGACCTTGAAACATTTCTTACATGGTGAGGGTTAGGGAGGAATGCAAAATTGTCAATACAGTAATTGCCTTTGCTTATTTCCTGTCCTTTTAAGTGCAAAAGAAAGCTCAAACGAGGAATAAGCCTTCCCTTTATTTTCTCCAAAGCTTTAAAGGAAAATGTTTTAAGGATGACAATTACCTATTCTTCAGCTGAGTAAAAGTCTCTCTAAAAAACTGGGAATCATCCTAATCAGTAAGTTTAGAACATCAGTATTTAAGTAAAACACCATTTTTTCAAACCTTAAAGAGATGACAGTGGTTGTATTGCACAGCGCTGTCAGCTGGGTTTTAAGGATGATCCAGACATGAGAGTTATTGGTACACAAAAGGCCCCATGTGGCCATTTCCTACCTTCTGCAGTTTTGGCAACAGCCGTGGCCAACAACTATGTTTTGACTCTGCTCCTAGTGCAAGAAACTACAGGCTGGGTAAGTAAATTCAACAGCTAAACAGTCGTAAAATGTCATTGTTGCATGTAAATTCCTTTCAACTATAAAAATGAAATTCCAGTTTCTATTTACCTATTCATTGTGACAGTATTATTAAACAGGTAAAGATGGGACTATTTTGTTATACTGTGTATAGTGAATGTATTGTACTGTGTCTGTGAAAAAGTGTGCTTTAAATTATATTTTCATATGTTTTGTTGGGGACAAAGTACTTTAAGTTTGAAAGTGACAGAGGTTTGTTTTAGAACTGAAGGCAACTTAACGAATTCCTGTCAAGAAAGCTGCTTATAAATGTAAATCAAATCACATTTAAAATAAACTGCCTCTGACCTAAACAGACTGCTTTTTACTCGTCACTAATGTAGAGTTAAGCTCTTGGGCTGTATTTATTTGTATATTTTGCTTTGGTATCATCAAACTCTGTATTCCATTAACACCTGCAGCAACTTAAGAGCTACATCCTTCACACACAAAAATACACAGAATGCTACAGCCTGGAGGAAAAAAAACGGAGTATTTTGTTTTAACCAGTCAAAAGGATGTTCAGATTTCACAGGATGTTTCCTTCCAACATCAAAACAGGGCTCAGCCTGCCAGGTAAGAGTTTGTATTGACGCTACAGAAACCCACTTTTAATGGTCAGATATGAAAACCTTTCTTCTAAAGGTTTCCAGAAATGAAGTCTGTAGCCTTATGAAAGGAGGAATCGTTAAAATTTGGATTGTTAGGTTTTGGTAGAGGTGTTTGGCTTCTGTCATGCACCTGCAAACTCACTGAGTGATTTTAAGTAGCCATGTCAGGAAGGCTCTTTAATAGGGAAACTGAAGTAATTCCCTGTATATGCATCTAGGAGAGGTCTGCTTTGACACGAGGTTGTGGTGCTGTCCCACCTGTGTAGGGTAGCAACATCTGAGACTAATATGACAATAACAGTAATATTTTGTTTTTAAAGCCAGTTCTCTTTTCATACACTATTATTTTAAAAAATAGATAAAATACTCTTTCAGTACTTCCATGCCTTACCTTAGACTGTCTACTTGCATGACTTTCAGAGTTTAAAAACATCTAAGACTTAAAGTGAAATGCAGAGGACTGATGATGTAGTAGCTGCTGCTCAAGACACTGCAATTTATCTGTGTCATACAGCTTTTAATAAATCCTGCACTGAACAGGATATTGCATATGTTCACGAGAACGAACTGCACACAACAGAAGTTACTCAAAACCTTTATCTCCAAGTCTCTCTGAGACAAAGAACATAAATAGATGTGAGCAGCAGTTACTTTGTCATACAAAACTGAAATATCATTTACTGCAATTATGTAAAGCCTACACTCTGGCTTATTTGATTTCAAAACAAGCAGCAGGACAAAAAGGACCACCGACTCCATGAATAATTTTGCTTTTAATGTAACAAGACTACTGTACAACAAGTGGAAAGCAATTTACTTAACACAGTTAGGTAAATATAAAATGTTTAGATATACACACGTTTTTACTTACTGGAAAGAAATACATAAAGTTAAAATGCAGAAGGTTTTAAAAGCCCTAAGCAAAAATGAACACAATTCACTGCTGTGAAAATATAGCAATATTTTCTACTGAATGCAATTGCAACATAATGGCAGTAACTTTTTAAACAATTAATTTCTAGGCATTTAAGCACAGCAGTTTCTTTCAACTCAAAAATACTGCCTTAAAGTATAACATACTTAATTTAACATTATTCCTTAAGGCAAACATTCTATATGTAAAACTGAAGTATTTGCCATTACTTTTGTTGCAGGCATGTAATCTCACAATACATGCGTCTACATTTCAGAAATGTACTAGAAAACTATATTTTCATCGGGTAAATTATGTAACTTTCTGATTTAAGTGTTACTCAAAGAGACTACACAAATTTGCTAAGAGAAACATCTGTTTATTACATTTTTAATCACACCTCAGTTATCATGGTCAAGAGAAACCATAGGTGTTTTGGTGTTTTTTTATACAGCTGAAGAGCATCATGAAGTGGTCTCCTTTTTTTCTGAGGCTGTCATTCCTGTGTCCTTACAAATTCCACTAAGCAGGGGAATAAATAGCTACATACACAACGAGGTCTTTTTTTT
>VXAL01012825.1:52139-64469 GCA_013399475.1 Chauna torquata
TTTTAGTATAATGTTAGGTAGAGAGAGAGAAGATAACCCAAATAGCAGCTTACAGCCAAGATTTATCACGGCTCCTGTTAGAGTACACTAGCTTTTAATCAGAAATCTGCAGTTAAACAAAAGCTGTAATGTTTTTGGTTTTTGTTTTTTTCCATCATTGGACTACTCAAAGTTGTTTCTTTTTAAGCTACACTGCAAAACAAAGTATTTAATCAAAGTTTAAAACGTTCTGATCAAAGTGCGTCTGAACATGCCTCTCAAACCCTTGCTGATCATAGTCAGGTGGGAACTGCTCACTGCACATGGGGCACACCTTCCAGTGACTTTCCACGTGTTCCTCAAACTTGCTCTGATCATAGTTAGGTGGAAACATCACATCGCAAAGAGGGCATTTCTTGTGCACATCAAAACTTCACAAGGAGGTGGAGAGAAAGAAAAAAGAAAAAAAGGAAACAGGTATTTAATCTGATATTGCAAAACAAAATATGGAAGTAGGATCCTGCTGCCACTGAAGTTAAAAGCTTTACTACTAATCTAAATTTGAGCAGACACAGTATCTGAGCATGCATCATACAGTTAATTAAAATGTCTTAGCTGAAAGTGTTCAATACAGTTAATGTAGTTTTACACAGGAATTCGAAAATAACTTGGCATTTAAAAAGTTACATCATTTTGACATAATTCCAGCTACCACTGAATACAAATCTATTGAATGTCTTAATGGCCAAGTGGTTTCATGGGAAACCACTCTCTCTGCTCATAAATGCTTGCTCTTAGCAAACATAACACTTTATAAAAGCTCTAAACTTAGGTTCACAATTAGGTTGGAAAGAGAGGGGGGAAAAAAAAGTTATTCATTCATTTACCACATGACATTTGACATTCAGTCAAAATAAGGTATAACACAAATAGTCCACCCTATGTAACAGCAAGTTCTCTGATAGTTAATTGTAAACCAAACATCAACTGAAAATGCTTAATAGTATTTCTCCTTCCTTTTCCATCCCCTCTCCCCCAACTTGAGTAAAGGACTCCAGCTATATAGAAGCCAATCCATCCTATTAAAGACCAATAAAAGATAAACATTTACCTGGAATCAAAGCAAAAACCTGTTCCACGTTCATGCAAAAGAAGGCTCGGAGGATCAGGAGCAGAAGGTACGGTGTTGTCATCATCCTATTAAAAAACAGTGGTATTTTAAATAATAGCCACTAGAGACAGCTGTTTTCCCCCCTCTAAATACATCTTTTTGTTATCAAGCAAAAACATGGGTGAAACTTAACCCTTCATTTTATAATCTCTGCAGCACAAGTTTTACTTCGATGTACAAAAGGGAGATGTGGTTAATGAACGTGAAAAGCCAAACAGACTGCCTTTTGACCGTGTACGTATAGCAGAAATCTCTGCCAGTACTACTAGAAAGCTTCCACTAATACAGTACTGCGGAAATGCAGGTCACCTCACTGTTACTGCCTGGGGGCTAAATCAGAACAGAAAACCTGTGTTAAACCAAATGCAAGGCACCACACTACAAACTATAACAGCATTTTACCAAGAGCTAAAATTCACAAATAAATTCTACACAATAGAATGTCAAGTCAGGCTCTTAAAAGCTGTCAATTTGAAATTTCAGTAAGGGTAAAAACAGCAACAACAAAAAAAACCATTCATGTCGATGCACATGCTCGCCTCCCAACAGTCAGTTTTGAGTGATCTGTCCACGCTGCCATCACCAGCCAAGCATGTCACACGTTTCACATCGCAGTCAGGCACATCAGCTAAATTGCCCTGTTTGGCTGCTTCCTCTCATCAGCTCTGTCAGTTGTGCTCTCCCTTCATGAACACTAACGGCACATAAATAGCTGCAGCAGGCGCTGACGAGGATCGCTCTGCTGATGGACTATCAGGTTTGCCTCCGAGCTCCTATCGAGTTAGGAAGGCAGGTCAGCCTCTGGAGAATATGCTGCTCCTCGCTTCTCACAAAAGAAGAAACCTGTTTGTAGCTGTAACGGGAAATTCTTAAGCAGAAAGACAAAGAATACCTACAGTGACTGAGTCTGAAACTCCCCTTCTGACATGCAAAGGGTCAGAGCACTTTTTTTTTTTTTAAATTCCTAAAAATGTCATCACAGATTAAAGACTTAAATGAGCACAGTGACTTAAGCAAACACATTTAGGGAAGAAAAGAGCACAACAGGAAAATAAACTGAAGGAGGGAGAAGAAAGTCAGAATTGTGTTTTTAAGTCAATTCTTTATGCAGTACCAGACTATTACACAGCATCGTGGTTCTATTCTGCAATTAGATAATGCAGCACAATATCTATTCTTTTCAAGGTGGGAAAACAGGTAAATTCAGCAAGATTCTTGAAACTCCAACTCTTAAGTCATTTGCCTTCTCATTTCAAAGACACGGTACGTGCAAGAATTATGAATTATTTAGCTGGTCTTCAAAAATGGATGTGCAAGGGACCATATATAACAAGCAATATGTTTTACACAGATAACTAACAAATATATCAAACATATTAAACTTTTAAGCTGACGTACTTTGTCCTTACGAAGAGTTAATGGAAATCGGGCAGGATGGGAAGATTCCCTCAATATTATTCTTCTCCTGACAACAGCTGTTTAGCTTCAACCATTTAACATTTCCATTAAGCAGCTAGTGGGGCTTGCTGTGACAGATGCTAGCAACAGACATATTTTCCTGTCTAACTTGCTTGCTTTGCACCTGCAGTAAAAAGGGCATATGGGTTTTAAAATCTTATTTGTTCCTTTTGTCACGGAAGAGGTAGGATGTATGTATTAAAGAAGAAAAACTATTTAAAGTACTCTCATACTACAATGCTACAGCTTGTATGGTGCCAAAAACATGACAAATTTGCTGAATACCAGACTATAAACTGGCTAGGACCTATCTGAGAAAATGAATCTGCATCTTTCTTGAAAAAAAAAATTACAGTTTCATTATAAGCACAGGCCTAATTAACATTTAAGTAAGTCCTTTAGAAAAGACTCGCTTACAATCCTTCACTGTTTGTCACTCAGTTATTTCTTGAACACAAGGCATTTTTTGTCAGCACTTATTAACACTTGGTTGGAAATGGCGAGGTGGACAAGGTATCTCCTGGTGAAAGAGCTCTTCAGCCTCAAGCCCCTGAAGTAAGCTTTGCTTAGGACAGATGAGCAGACCCAATGACAAATGCACAGGTTATTCATTTTATGCAGGGTTATTAACTTTAGTTATATGAGCAAGTAGTCAGGATTCACCAGTGCTAACTATTAACTGGGTATGAGGGCATTAACCAAAATTATGTGACCGATGTGATACAGATGGGTCGCTTTTCCCATTCAAAATTACTAATGCATACAACAAACAAACAGACAACAAAAAAAACGCTTTTAGAAAGGGGTCTTTACATGCACCTGAAAGAAACTGCTAACCTGGATGCCCAACTGTAACAGAATGCAGAACTGATCATTCCTGAAGTAATTCATTTTCCATACAAGTACCACAAGTTTCCCCTACCACAAAAGAAAATCTCTCGGTCTTTACGCGTGCATTACTCAAAGACAAAAATATACTGAGCGGCAAATGAAATATGTTCATCTTACACATTACTCAAGTAAAAGCGGTCTTACCGATGCACTCCACCCATTTACATTAGCTGTGCCAGCAAAAGCAGACTGCTTCAGAACCAGCTTACCTGCACGCATGTTTCTGCTCTACTACCATAATCCATGGGAAACCCAAGATTTTAATTAGAATTAATGAAATGCAAACTAATTTATGCAAAGGCTTGCCATTTCAAAAAACATCACTGCCTGTCCACCTTATATAAAGCTTTAACATTTTTTTCTTTCGTTTTGTGGAGTTGGGTTTTAGTGTTTGGGGGTTTTTTGCATTACTTACTCTAGTTATTTGTTGGCAATTCTGATAGTTTTTGGTTTTTAAACATATGTGATTGGTTACTGCTAGTCACTTGCGACAATAAAATCGTTTACATCTTTTGTCATTTCTTTCGGCTTCTGGCAAATGCAGTACCCTATCATGTACATACATAACGTTCCTCCTCATTCCTTTTTGAAAGTCTGATTTTTAAAAAATTGAGTATGATGCCTCCCTCTCCATGGACACACAGGCACTATCCTGCATTGCTGCCTTGCAGGCACTAGCTTCAACAAAGGCAAGCTTGAATTATTAGCAGTTTAAAAGAGGCTTTTCTCATGTCAGAACAACATTGTTTGGTATATCCTAAGCATACAGCTTTCTCATGACCCAGCTCAATTAATGATAAAAATCATACTGTGTGTTCCTTACCGTAGCTTCTGACCTGTGCACCATGCAAGAAGGACAATATTACACATGGAAAGCGTGGTACCTTTATACGTGGGGAGTCTGTCTCTTCACTGTACTTTTGCTCTTGGCCAAGTACATATAGAAAGATTAGTTCTTAACCTTTTGTTATGCTTAACCCAAAGAAGAAAACATACCTCAAAGTACGTATCACAGAGATCACTGTGTAATTAAGGGATAGTACATTAAGAACCAACAATAACTGATAATATAACAATAACTGTCTTCTGTTTGGACAATAAATATATCATTAGGAGAGGGTTACTTATCTAGAAGTTAATATTGGACTCAAAGGTACAGGAACAATGATGAAGGCTAGAGGACTTCATCACAGTCTGATGGTATTTCACATCTATTCTAATTACCACTAACATCTAATTACTCTAATTACCACTTATGCTAAAGAGTACGCAATTAACAATAACTAAAAATTCTCAGACGCTCCCCTAGGAGTAACTTGGAACTTCTGGAAAACACAGGAAACCGCCCCATTTTATCGATCTATTTCTATCATTTCAGATATACAAAACTCCTATAGTGCACCCCGTAAAAGTGAGAACTAAATGAAGGGAGGACGGTTCTTACTGGTTCAGTCACTTACTGCCCGGTTTCTTCCAGTTAGTAAAACCAGTGATGCATTCCTTATTCTTATAAATGATGTCAGGCTGAAAAGCATTGTGTAGCATTTTAGAACTGGCCACTCTCCCACAGTAAAACAAAGCATCCCCTGAAAACCCCAAAGCCGAAGTGACAAGGCTAGTTGAAGGTGCTTTACAGAAAGAGCTTGACAACAGCCGCTGGGAGGCCAGCCCTCCATGGCTATGCCTGTGCTGTATTTTAAGCACCGGCATCAGCTTACTCTCAAGACCCCATGGTTGAGTCATCCAAATTATTTGGATGGAAGCCCATACTCTGCGCTTTGAGAAGGAGACAGTTTAATCTGCCCTGCGTGTGGACCCAGAGCCAGCTTTCTTGCACGCCGGAGAGATGACCACGGACAGGGCTGCACGTAACTCAGAGGTCCCAGACCTCTACAGTGCCCTGCAGTGACATAACGCAGCTGATATGTGGCCTCGGGTCCTTATGAAAAGAGTCTGATACCACGTACCAGTGGGCTGGCACTGTGGTTGTGCAGCTTCACAAATGCCAGGCCTTCTGAATTCAGAAATTTGGATGCCTAGGTTAATGACTTAACAAAGAATGCTATACATCAACCTGCTCTCTGCCTTTAACATTATGACTTAACTATTATCACTGGAGGATAACTTTGACTCTTTAAAACTGCCACAATGAGTTCCACAGACTATATGAATCATGAAGATAAATACAGCATTACCACACAACACTTACATAATTACACACAATACAGCACAGTAAAAAAAAAAAAGGGGGAGTTGTTTGCCATCAAAAGAGGAAGAAGGGAAAGTAGGCATTAACAGTCAAACACAAGCGAAACTCACCTAGTTTTACCAAAACGAACCAATTTTGTCTGAAGTAATACCTACTGCTTTAATGATTACAATCAAAAGCTCATGTAATCAGTTCCAAGACTGCCAAACAGAAACTACAAACAAAGCTGTGTGACACAGTACAAAAACCAGGGTCTTGAACAATCCCTGTCTCCAGGTTCTAGAGATCATTAACATGCAACAGTAAGCAGAGCGATACCCATCTTAAGCCTTAAACAATCAAAGAACAGCCACACCATCAGTGTACAGTGCAGGCAACCAGACAGAAGGGTACAAACATTTTCTTCCAGTGACTCAGCTCTGTAAGCTCTGTAAAAACAAACGCTTTAAGGTCTCTCCACCTCTCTGCAAGCAGCCTGGTCTCCCAAGAGGTACGTGGATATCTGGATACCAACTACTCCTTTTATGTCTATTATCCTATAGAAAAGGATAGTAATCGGCATCTATAGTAAGATCCGGCTGATAAAAGTGTAGTGTTTTGTTTTGTTTTGTTTTTGGCTAAAAGAAAGGCCATTGTGAATTCATCTCAAAAAATATCCCCACCTGGTTGTCAGTTGCCAAATGTTACACCCGCCACCCCACACATTTACTGTGACTAACAACGTTCTTTAAGAGTCTCGGGACAGTTATTCTGGGCTTACGGCCAACTGTAATCAGGTCTATATTTCTAAAACTCACACTTTATTATTAAAAATATATATTTTTTTGTTTATGAATCTCTCCCATACATACCTGCTTCTAGAAATTATTTGCTCCAAGTGATTACATTTTGTTCAATTATGGGAGCATGAGCAAATGGAAAGTTAGTGCAGAGCAGATGATGGCAGGAACTTGTAGCAAGTCAAATATTCTACACAAAATCAAAACTGCATGCGTGCTTATCTGGCATGCTTAATACAGACCAGCTTATCCTTCTCAGAAATCACTGTTTAATTGGCCCGAGGTAGTACAGTTGCAGAGATGTGATCTGTAGGTTTGATGTGATTCTACCTAATCCCTTGTCAGAAAACACTGCATGGAAAAGCATTCAGAATTTCTCCTCTGCCACCCAAATTAATGTTTATAAAGTTACTCAACTGCACAGGAACGTAAACAGCAACTACAGCAGGTAAGTTTGACTTGCTAGGCTGCCTCAGAGTTTGTTGAACTATTCCTTAGGTTAGATGGATATCTGAAAGAAAATGAGGTCCCATTTCTGTTCTTCATTCTGAAGAAGCAAGTGGCAAAGCTCTTCTTACACATGTATGCACACACTTCCTCCCCCTTGCCTTAACGACTGAAAAAAAGCCTATTTTAGTCATATCTGAAAAGTCCATTTACAGTTGTGTGTACACAGCCTCTACTGCATTCTCATATGTATCATAGTCCAGGGCCCAGGGTCTAGAAGATCTCTCATCTTAGATAAAGATTGTAGACATTTTTCATCATCATACATAAGATAACACCAAAACAACCACGACATGGTGAAAATAACTACAATACCCTCCAGTTCTTAACCTAATACAAGATGCAGTAATAAAAATGTGGAGGGGAAGATGACACAAGTCCATACGATGGTAACACTGAACACAACAGCAAGACTACCAATGCTTTTTTTCTGGGAGGGAACCTTCTTCCAACAAAAGGCTCTATATCTCATTGGTTTAAAAATGCACAGAGTTACATTTTATACAGCTTATTTTGAAAACAAGTAAAATGAACTAATCATATTTATCATTTTGTATTTGCTGTTTCTTCTGCAGAAATGACAGGCTCTCCTTCACAAAGAGTTACCTACATTTATGGCAGTTTTCTCTGGTTATTTATTTCTTTAAGTTTTGCATTACAACTGTTTTATCTTTAGCATATTACTAGGTCACTCCAGCTAGATTTTTGCAACTACTCATTTCCACATCAATTTGTACACTCTACACATATAGCCTATTTTGGGGGTGAAAAAGTAACCGATTCTCATTTGAAGGTAAAAAAATAAAGATATAAATTACTTGATTTAAAGGCACCTTTTCTCAAGCTGAACTTTATTTAAGCCTGTTAAATTCCATCTCATTACAAAAATCTAAGCTGTGTCAGCAAATGAGCACAAGACTCTGGCACTGTTTCTCTTGGGTTTGCAAGAGGGCAAAGCACATAGATCAGAAAGAACATCCTGCTAATTAAACTGAAGCAGATGACTAAAGAAGAGAAGAGCTTGTCATATGTAGTATCTACGTCAAGAATGATCAGATTAAATATGCAAAATGTGAAGTAAAGGTGGGCAACAGCATTAAGCTCACATTCTAGATCTTAAACAGGCTGCAGAAGTTCTGACAGTTTTTCTAATTATTCACAGTAATGGACACTGGGGGCAAAAGGTAGGAGGGAGAAATACATTTTTCTCCATTATAGGTGCTGAGCACCAGGGCTAAAATCATGCCTGTCTGAACACTGATCAGCTTCGGCAAAGGTTAATAGCAATTAAATGTGGCAAACTAGACTAAATGAGAAACAGGTCATGATACCACTGTACTTGCAAAGAGCACAATACTTTGCAGAAAAGTATTTCTTGTTTAATATTTTTGAAGGTGCAAGGGTACTTGGAATAAAAAAGAGTAATAAGCCTGTTCCTGTTCAAATGAAGACATATGGTCCAGTTCATTACAGAAGCCAATTTACTAGAAGTATATCTTGTAACAGTAGAATGTGAAAGTTAACTGTGTTAGAAAGAAAAGCTAACCAGTTTCGACCTAAACCATACAAAACCATTAAAAAGAAATCAGTGAGAATCTGTCACTTTCAGTTTAACCAGTTCTAGATTAACAGTCAATTAGCTCTTTGAAATACACATCTAACAGCAAAAAAAAATTCAAAATGGAATTTTATAAATACAGATTCATAAAAAAAAACAGAACAAGAAATAATACATAGGGATCAAATATCTAATTCTACAGAAATTTTCTTTCAGCATTTAACTGAAAATACTGATATCAGAATCCTTCAAGTTTTTATTTGTTCTGATACAACTTAGTTTCCACATACAAATTAGGAAGTGAGTAAAAAAAAAAAAAAAACCACTCAATTCCATATTTACAAAACAACAGGATCAGGCTTATTAGATACTGAAAACCTATGTGCAACTCTTGAATACTCAGTAGTAAATATATCAAGGAAAAATAAAGATTATAAAAAAGGTAACTTACATTGCTATCCTCAGGATCTTCTAAACCATCAGGCCGACTAAGATTGCGTGAAGGCTGACTACACACTACATCATCTTCCATTTCCCAAAAGGAAGTTCTAACAGGTGGTCTTTGGATCTCATCAGGATTAAAGGCACCATCTGCTCCATCTGAAGAAAAATTAATTACCTCATCTTTGTTCAGTAGTATTTTGAGGTTACGTATGTGCTACCTTACTTTTCAAATCAAGGCGTTCAAGCGTTTTTGGCTTAGATAAGATAAAAAACAGAAGAGAACTCCCCTTTTTCAAAAGGTGCCTCTGAAATTTTGTTTACTTTATTGATTCTCATCAACAAAATAAAGGCACTTAATGATTCTCATCAACCAATAAAGGCACAGCACATCACTATACAGACTGTTTGTACTTAAGCTGCACCAAATGAAACATTGCTTTTGAAAGAGTGAGAGAGAAATTCTATACAGAAAAACACACACACGCACACTTAAGTACCTCTTCTTTCCTGAATTGCATAAGGGTTTCCATATTGCAATACTGGTAGTCTACTTGTCACTGCAGGAACAGGTCCATTTTCCTCTGAGTATGGGTTGCGAAAATGTAATGTTGGCTGTGAAATCTGTCCTTCCATCATCCTTCCAGCTTGATTTCCTGGTGTCCTGCCAAGTTCCTAAATAATGCAAAGTTTAAAATTTAATTACTCCATGGAGACATTGCAGAAGTTTTAAATTTTTATGAAATATTTAGATTTGTTTTTAAAAACACATCTGCTAATCTTCACACCTTCCTTTCATCTTGATCTAGTGTCAAATATACCACTTGAACAAAGAAAACACAAAAGATATTTTAAAGAATTTTTCTTTTTCGTTGTCAGTAAATGCAAATTGTGCAAACAGAACTGCCACATTTTTCAAGAAGCATCTGTATCCTTTTCAAAGTGAAGAAAAATCAGTTAAACAGGTAAAGGATGGGTAGAAGTAACAACAACAACTAAAGATAGCGTGCAATGAGGAAAATTAAGAATGCATCATTTTAGTAAGTGAAGGATGTATGTACATACGTGACACAATTCCCTATGAATCCATGAGTGGCAGGTATTTTAGGAACTATTACATACATTGCAAGGGATCCTTCCTGATACCTAACAGCAGAACGTTGACCTACACGAAATACAACAACGCAGAGCTCAAGGCTGTCACTTTCAATAGGAAATGAAAGAAAGTTAGAACAAATTTTTGCTCAGTGTCCTTCACATGCATACACACATATGGAAAGAAACCTGCACAAAGAATTTGGAAGCGTCTTTTTTTTTTTTTTTTTAAAAACAAAAGAAGTTCCTTAGAGCTACCCTTGCTTGCATACAAAGGCATGTGTGCTTGTTAAGCTTCGTACATCTGCAGATGTGCTAGATGTAGCTGTGTTTAAAAGTGGAAGAGAATTACTTTCCAAATGCAGAGATGCTATTAAACATTCACCCAAAACTATCCCTACAGAGGCAAAGATTCATTACTGTTCCTTGTTCTCAGTCCCTTTAAAAATCAATTTGCTTTTTAAATGCAATGAAATACGTTAAACTAGTTGTTATTCTGCTAACTAGTGATCATGTTTCACTTTGTAATTACTAGGATTTTTTAAAAGTATTATTATGACAAAATATTTCCATGACTATAGTACCAAAACTACCCTATGTACAGCCAAAGACTCCACTGTCCAGTCACTGCTAACACAGCTGCAATTTTAAAACGTTTGTTTCTTCCTTTTTGTGGAGGAAAAAGAAGAAAATGGAATGCTTGTTTTTTTTTTTTTCCCTATGCACCTTTGAAAATTTAATAGAAAAATGATGAAGCATGGTCTTACAGATCAATTGGTGATATTTGACTAGCAAAGGAAAGCAGACAGAGAATGAAAAACCTGGAGAGGATCCTGAAAGCATAATAAGTAACTTCTGATAAATGCAGCAAAGAAAGTTGAAGTGGAGGGTGACAGCTGAAACAATGGGCTAGGAAGATGCTGTGCACACCCCAGAATACTTTCTGAATGAAGAGAAGTGAGAAAAGATGTCTGCCGTCAAGGCCAGAATGTGCTACAGTGAGNCATGAGAACACTTCTGAGCTGACCAGTAAAAAGGAACCTTAACAATCTGGTTGCTACCTTTTTTTCTTACATTCAAAAAAAACAAGACAGACCGTACTCTATAAAAAATTACAATCTAAATTTAAATCAAGGAGGGGGGAGAAGAATGACAAAGTAATAAGACAATATGTTAAGCAGTGGTTTCTACATTAATAGCATGAAGTTGTCAGCTTCTTAATGGGCATGAGGAGAGGCTAGTTTGCAGGAGCACCCTGAAAAAACCATTGTTACTCAGCGGATATTTACAGAATCTCTCTGCAAAACATAACAAACAACATGGAAAAAGAAAAGCACAAATATGCACCTTTGAAAATTTAATAGAAAAATGATGAAGCATGGTCTTACAGATCAATTGGTGATATTTGACTAGCAAAGGAAAGCAGACAGAGAATGAAAAACCTGGAGAGGATCCTGAAANGGATCCTGAAAGCATAGTAAGTAACTTCTGAAAAATGCAGCAAAGAAAGTTGAAGTGGAGGGTGACAGCTGAAACAATGGGCTAGGAAGATGCTGTGCACACCCCAGAATACTTTCTGAATGAAGAGAAGTGAGAAAAGATGTCTGCCGTCAAGGCCAGAATGTGCTACAGTGAGTGTGATCACATTCTATAAAATTCCAGGCAAAACTTTTAACTTTAAGGATAGTTAGAGGAGACCATGTTACAGATACTTTGTATCAAGAGAATTTAGGCAAACACTGGCATAACAAACAATTAGAAATGGGTCAGATTGAAGATAATCTGCTCCATCAATCTGGACCATAACCTACGTATGGTGGTTATGCCACTAGTGATCATGCAAAGGCCCCTGACTGTAAGTTCATATGTATATATTTGTATATCTATGTGTATGTAAGTTCAGCACCAGCCCTACTAGACTGATTAACTAATTCTCTCCCTTGGATAAAATTCTGAAAAAAATTTTCAGACAATTGATTCTAAGAAATAGAACTATTACTCAAGGTTGATATTTCCTGTTTATATTAACAAATAGAAATTATTGCTAGTTTTCACAAAGATAATCCAGATGAGGTTACTTCTTAAAAATAATATTACATGGAACAAAATTGCGTTTGTACTACTGTGTAACTTCAAATGAGTAACTTCTCCATGAGAAGTTGTATATTTTCATACACAGATTTCAAAGTCATTACACTTCCTGTGAAAAATAATTTGCCCTCTAAAGGTTTCATGAGCAAGT
>VXAL01012825.1:70667-96983 GCA_013399475.1 Chauna torquata
CGCCTCTCCATTTATTTATCTGGCATATAAGCTCAATGCTTCGTAGAGTTAAATATTTTTTTTCAATTCTGAAATTCCCTCTCTTAGTTGAGTTCAGAGAGAAATCTACTGACTGGGATGAAAAGCTCACTTTTTCTCCCCTCTTTGCACCCTTCCTGAATGATAAGAAATTTCGAACTGCAGCCAAAATACTTTCAATTTTGGAACCAATTATTTATTACTCCTGCTGTTCAGAAATTTAAAAATAAACTCACGTTTCATTAAATTATATGTGGCAAATGATCACTGTTAATTAATAAAATTAAATAAATCGGGAAGAGTCATGCATTTTATAAAAGTGAAATCAGAGCTTTAAAAGAAGTGTTGAAAATCACACAGGGACAGCACAGCCTACATAGTGCTGAAATGAGCTGTAGAGTAATTCGCTGTTTTACAAAGAAAAAGTGTTGTAATTTCTCATGAGCTGGGGCTCCTACTAGAACTAGCATAATCACAATTCAGTTTAATCCCTGCTCATTGCAATGGGCAAAGATGGGCAATATAGAGCATTCCTATCCTATTAACTGCACTAACAATCACCGTAAGATTGAGCACAAGCATAAAAACTGGTCTCGGGGAAATGCGCTGCTTTTATCTTTCCCTTGTTTGGGTAAACAAGCCACTGCAACATATGTACTAATATCACAACCTTGAAGATTAAGGCTCTGGGTAAGATGAGGTTGCTCATTATGCCCGACTTTCTCATGCATGCATGTTACATCACTCTTCTAAGACTATAGTTTAGATCCTCTAAATTAAAGTAATACTCTCAAGATGATTTTAAAAGCAATACATCACTCATCATGAGTCTCTCTTGTTAATTCAGATAAAATGCATTAGATGTTACTACACTGGTAACAGAGCATGCAATATGAAGATTTTAGACAGATATGCCAACCAATATTCCTGCTAGTACTATTGTAAGCAACGGAAATTAGAACTCTTTACCACTTTTTTCCTGTAATACAAGATTAAAGTCATTTATAGGTTTCTTTAAATCCACAATATTAAAAGATTGACAGCCATTTGGTAAGTGTATTACTTAGGAGGTCTGTCTTACTTTAAAAGAAGCATTAAAAGAATGTACTGTTCCTACAGTACAAAACAGATTTTCTGTTTACGGCAAAAATACATTTACTGTTTTCTCCCATTAAAACTGTTTATTACTTGAACTATTAGAAATAAGCATATAAGTTAATAAAAGGATACCATTCATTGTCATAAACAAAATCTATAACTTACTTTATACTGATCCTCCATTGCTGCTAGCTGTAGTTTTATACCCTCATTGATTTTCACTTGTTCTTTCCACTTCAGCTCCAGTTTAGCCAGTTCATCAGCATAAACGCTGCATTTCATCTTCTCACCCTGAAGGGGTTCATAGCACAGCATGAAACATTTATAATTGTTTTCATTTCTTCCAAGCAATGACACTGTAACTATGCCTTCAGAACTAGACCATTTACAAATGTCTTCAACAAATCAAGCCTGACTCAATTACAAGGCTTTGAGCACTGAATATTGTGAAAATGATGTTCAATATACATTTTTTCTTGCTTGATCTTGCTGATCTGCTACTCCTCTTTAGCTTCACTGTTTTGAGTTTCTTTGTGTAAACACACACATAATAATACCACACAGTAATCATGATTACCCTTTCAAGTGTCTCACTTCAATACAAAACCTAAATATCTTTCATCCAGAAGGTCAAAGGCAAGGCTTTCCTCAAGCACCACTATAGAAGAAATAGCCAGGAGAAGCTAACAAAGGCTCTCCATAGACAGGTCAGTGAGCATGGCAGTTACAGTACATGGTAGTTATTACACCCTAGAGAGCATGTTAAAATAGAGTAATCTCCTTCTGGTAAGTAAGAGAAACGAGATGATAAGCTGAGTTCATGGCAGTTTCTGCATGTGTTATTATGACTAATTGAGAAGAAAACATATTGGTGTAGAGAAAAAAAAAGTTTTTAATTCTAACCTTAATTCTAAGTGTTCTGACTTCATAATGTTATTTGTTTAATCCGCAAACAAACAGAGAGAAGACAATACAACACCCAGAAAGCATTTCTTAAACAATTCTACAACAGTCAATTTTTCATGATCATCACTGATGAAATACTCCATCATTACACGTACATCCAAACCGGTCGCACGAAAATCAAATTCAGACTCACAGGTATGAATATTTGAGGGGCATTACTATTATGGCTACAGCACTACTGGTGCCAACATCGGCCCAGAGAACAGCGTAAGTGCATTTATGCACCACTGAGCCTGAGTTAGTAAGCTCCACTCACTGGGATGTCAAAACACTGTAAAAGCCCAAGACAGTCAGATTTGGAGGGAATTATTAAACTTACACATCATATCAGATTAATACTGTTCTACTTGTTCCAAACATCAGCTGGCTTACAGCAGCATGCTGTATTTGACGTATTAAAGCAATTACATTTAAAATATAATGCTAAAAAAACGTATTCAAAACCTTGAATACAGAAGTAGCAAGCTGTAGTTTTGTTCGTTTGTTTTACAGCACCTGGGTTATCCTTAGTGGTCTCTGTCTGGGCTCCCTAACCACAGGTAATTGAGAGTTGACTCAATAAAAACATGTTTTCTAATGTTAACATTTCTACCTTAAGCACGGAGTATGACACAACCAAGCAGCAATGCAACTCAGCCGGGTAGGCTTTGTGGTTTTAAGATTTAGCACCTAGAGCTTTCTGTTCAGCTTTCCGAAGCAGCCATTTACTTACTGCCAACATTTGCTTGCATTTCTTATACTTCTCTGTTTTCTCAGCAATTTCTTTATTCATTTCACGTACTTGCTCCTTTACCATGAATTCCGAAACTACATCAGATGAAATGGGGCTAACTGTGAACATTGAAGAAAAAAACATGAAGATTGATTTTTTTGTTCCATAAATAAAGTATGCATCAAAGAGATGACAGGCTAAATTTGACAGTGCATCAAGAACAGTGTGCTGCATGTCATCCAAGCAAATACTTATTCAGAGGCAAACATATCACTAGCCACATGATACTGAAAGATCAGCAGTCACATCAGCATGTCGGTGTTCAGCTCTCTCTTTCATACTGAAGATGAACATAAATATTCACATACATACTACACAGATTAATGTAAAAAACAGTCACCTCTCCCTGGAGCTCCCAGGAAAGGAAACACCAGAATAATTTCTTACCAATATTATGCTAGGTATTTTATTCTTCTACAAAAACATGAAATGCCTCAGCAATCTACTTTATCCCATCACATATTATAACTGGGCTTGCTGGGATTTTATTTATTTGTTTTAGGAAACACTTGTATTTAATTAAGATGGGATGAAACTGACCAGAAATTACAACCTACAGTCTCCACAGAAAGAAAGAAAGAACGTGTGAACTGTAAGGCAACAACAACAAATTAGTCAGCAGTTACTGGCATTTATCAATTTAAACTGAATAATAAACTAGGCTCAGTTATAACCTATTATATGTTTATCTTAGAAGATTAGTTTTGTAAGAACTTAATAGTGCATAAAAATTATAACCTGGTTAATTTTCTAATAAACTACTATTGCCTATAAATCATGAGAACAGTCTATAGACTTGATCTTGTCATCAAATAATCAGCACTTCACTGTGAATCTGATTGTACAGTAGAATGCTCCAGTGGATAGTCACTGTAACACAACTGCAAAATTTGCATGCTAGTGTACACAAATTGAGCATTTGGGGAGGACTTTTTTTTTTTCTTAAATGAATGCTGCTTGTTAGCTTGGCAAAACCAGCTCTGTGTTAACTATCAAATAAAAATTCAAATTTCAGTCCTACTGAAATTAACAAATATCAACTGTTTTGAAAAAATGCAATGAAATTATTTATGAACGCTATTACTCGAAAAAAACATCTCTTTAGATGAATTTTCACATTTCTAACCAGCTTTCTTTACTTCAACTAAGACAGAACAACTCCACCTAGTTTATACTAGAAATACTATTATGGACTGCTTCACATAGACAACACTTGCAGGCTGATACAAACAGACAAAATTTAGGCTGTTGATACCTGGAGATGCAGACAACTTTTTGTCTGTAACGATGGCAGTAGATGTCTCAATGTTAGATGCATCTGTCAGTTTCTGTCGGTTCCCTGCAATTTTCTTTGTGAAAAGAAATTTTGTTTTGGTATTTTATTAAATGAAAATCAAAGCACACACTAACATACTTCTTCCACTATTATCATCTCCTCCAAACCTGGATGAGGAAGAATTGCTCAGGAAAACAGGAGAGATTAATAAATATGCAAACATACTTATTCTACTAACATTGAAACAGTCTCAGACAATGACTTTTATAACCTTATTTTACAAAGTTCTTTTTCCCTATAAATAGTAGTTTTTAAGCAAATTAATAGAAAATCTTGTTCTCTAGAGAATGTTATGCTTAAATCCATCAACTTAAATCTAGTATTCTATTAGAAAATGGAGTCAGTATTACTAATGAGTACCGGACTTCTGGTGCTGTAAGTCAAAGTAGTAAAACTTGGTGTTTCTATCAGATCTACAACATCGTCAAAGATGTGGAACATTTTTAAGGAAAAGCCACAGGCATTATGATATGACACCTCATTTACCATTGACCTTCTGGATGAGAAACAAACTTTGAAAGTAATTTGCGGATGAAAACAGGGTAGTTTCCCCATTTGCTCTGCAGATCACAGAAGTAATAAAGCCTTTTTTTTTTCCTGTAAGATATCACATTTGTACATCTTGCCATTTGACATCTTCCCCATTTCAGTCCCTCTGCTACTCGGTCACAGATTTCCACAGATTTTTGGAGAACTCTGCTCTCAAATCTGCTTTAAATTCACTAACAGGTTCGGTTACTAGGTAGCATAAGACGGCAAAATCCTCATTTATTTATGGAACAAAGCTTAAAAGAGTGATCAGAATATAAAACAGATATGGAATACAACTGTATACTGTGTTGTAGAAACGTTCTCCCCACTTTTTCTTAAGAGTCTTCCTCTATCTAAGTTCTCCATTTTCCACTACGCTTGGGCTGTTTCTTTGTTTTTGTTTGTGGGTTTTTTGTTTGTTTGTTTGTTTTGAGGGGCAGCGAGGGGTGATGGTGGGACTGAACAAAAGTAGCAATTATGCATTTTCCCCTGCTTCACTTTCAAAATTCTTCCTAGAACAAAGTTAAGTTTCTAGGTTCATCCAAACTCTATTAGCTTTCTACACACACCAGTTGCTACAAATCCTGTGCTTGGTTTCAACAGCTATCTAAAAAAAAACAGAGGAATAGTTTGGCTTTACAAAAGAAAACAGTAAACAAAAGACCAATTGCTTGCTGCATGTTCTAATCCTTTTTAAAAGCACTGGGTTTTTTTGCAAAAGGAAATAGTTGCTGAAAAGCTACAAAAAGCAAGTGCAATTTCTCTGTTCTACTTACTGCCTGTTCCGTGAACTTGTTTACTTGTTTTTGAAGTTTTTGACATTCTTTGAATTTTTCCTTGTAATGGTCAGCAGCCATTTGTAGACGAAGCTTCAGATCTTCAACTTCTCTGCGCAGTTCCTGCTCCACTGTATTTGAAGTTTCCTTTAAAAAAAAAAATTAGAAACTGTTCTCCCTTTTGTTCAAATAGTACTACTCCCTGAAAAGCCTTTCTTCTAATTGAAGAAAGCAAAATAGTCTAAGTACAGAAGTTGTTCCTATTTTGTAATAATTATCCAAAAAAAGCATATTTTACTTGCCAATATTAGCAAAGCTGGCTCTGACAGATTTTGTGAATGCACATGAACTTCAGTACTAAAACCTAACAATTTACCTGTTCATTTTTCAAAGCTGTGATTTTTTTAAGTTCAGCTAAAGCATCAGCAAGCTGCTTTTTCAATTTTTCATTTTCCAGACGCTCACTGTGAAGATCTGCCATCGTTTTATCTCGCACATTTACTGCATCGCTCAGCTCTTTTGACATTAGGACAGCTTCTTGTTTGCTAGCCTGAATCTGATCTTCAGCTTTCCGAAGCTGTTCTTTTAAAATACCTGCATCTTCCTAGGAAAGAGAGGAGAGGAAGAGAATCAATCACATTTTAATTCAAAGTTTAAATAAAGGTTGGTTAAGGGACGAGAAACATTCAAAAGAAAAATCAAGTTTTCCTGGTGGCTCTAGCAAAAACACTAAATCCAACAGTTTGTACACAGGTATCATTTTCCCCTCTTGCCTTCTTTGCCAACAATGGTGTGCAATCATATTTCACTACGATATTAAGTTCTGTGAGCAACCACCATCTCCAAACACATATTTAGGTATTATCATTTTACCTATACTGGATTTTTGCTGTATTTGCAGCTTTAGTTTAAGGATATTCAAGAACAACTTATCACCACAGAACTCATAACAGGTATAAATGGCCATCCAGCTTCAAAAACACAGTTGATTCCACAGTAAAACACTGCAGGTTACGGCAGAATAAGAGGCCTTACAATGCCTACAAGTGGTATGTGAGACACCGTAAAACGGCTTTGGGATGTCCTTCACACAACTCCATTTCCCAAGATCTTGCACAACTAGCTTCTCAGAAGAAAGTGAGAGCAAGAACTAACAGAGAGCAAGCTGCAGCAGGCAGCACTCTAAGGCTCTTGGCACCACTGCAGCTCGATATGGCAGCCGAAGGACCCACTGACCTAGCTGCACTACTGGTCTCTCAATACTCAGAAAAGCCCAAGATCACAAAAAAATAACATTAAAAAAAAAAAAAAAGCTACTATAAGCCACTTCCAGGCTCTTGGCTTCCTGAAGATGTTATAATCTCATATTCTTGAGTCTGGTCATAAATTCAAGCATCTCTAGTCCTCTATTTGTTAATTTTTAATAACCACATACAAGATTGCACAGCAAGTCCAGTGGGATAGTGACATATTCTGTAAACATTTATGAAGATGGACGGACAACGAGATGCCCTAAAGAACTAATCCCTACATATTTCTATAGCACATCATACATTGCTTACATATTTCAGTAAATGTCTACGATTTCACAGTGTAAGACAAAAATGTTAATGATCCCATCAGAAATGTCACAAATGCTTCTCAAGACTAATAAATGACGTAGATGCTTGGTTGCTCCAGTAGTGGTACACACATTACATTTTTTTATTTTAAAGTAAAATACTGTAGTAGTTTAACATATTCAGAAAAAAAACTGCAGAGCAGTCAAAAGACAAAAAATTTCAGTTGTAACTTAAAGCAAGATAGCGTGTTCTTTTTGTCCTCTTGCTATTTCTACTCTCAATAACACTACTTTTCCACTTGTATTTTACATTTCTAACTTTAACACAATGTCTCTTCTTTCAAAATCTAGATGGCTTTTTCAGTGAGAAGACTGACAAGATACACAAGATAGATTATACAGGTGATGACTGACTTTATTTCTGACTTTTCCATGCTGGCTCCAAAGGCTGTGTCTAAATTAACTCTGGTTTGGATCAAGAGCATATTTCTGAAGCAAAACTACCAGTCATTCCTCCATTACCTATCACACTTTAGATCACATCACCGAACAGTCTCAGGGCACAGACACTGGATTCCTTTTGGATGAAATGAAACAGGAAGATGTGCATCAAGAACAAACCTAATACACTTCAACAACAGATAGGTATTCTATCCACAGCACCAGACTAAAGCTACTCTGAAGTAACCCCCTGGACCACAGACAGCATGGACACCAGTTCTTCAGCACATTCACTCTCCTCTTACACCAGACTGCTTGCTACCGACAATGCTACCACACTGCACAGCAAAAGTCACCTCCCTCTTTAGAAGTCCTACTGGTACTGTTACTGCTGACTTCACAGTTGATTTAGTCCATTTAGGTGGTATCTTATCCTTTCTCAGGTTTTACATCATTGTATCTTGACAGTACCCAACAAATCCTTCAGTACATCTTCTGAAGTCTCCTCTTTTCTCCTCCATCATCTGCATTCTCAACATGGCTGCATTCTTTTCTCTATTCTTCAATCTTGTTCCTTTTCCATGAAGTTATAAGCAACTCAGAGGAGTGCACCACTTCTACTGAACTCACAAATTACTTTTCCTACACTCGGTTCACCTCAAAGTTCTTCATGTGAGACACGTCAACAAGTTCAGAGTGAGCAAAACAAAACTGAATTTGCTTTCTTCTTTGCTTCTTTTCTGCATCTGCTGAGAACACGAAAATCTTCTTGCCTCTCGGCCTATACCCAGGAAATATCAGCTTCTTCCTTTCTCTTGTCAAACACATACTACCTTAGATATATTTATTTTAAAGTAGGCCAATTATATTAGCAATGCTTACCTTATTTGATGAGGAGAGCAAAAAAGCTTTCTTCATATTTTCTTTTTCAGCTATAAATAGCTGTAATCTGCCAACCTCCTCTTTATAATACGATATCATGTTTTCTTTGTTTGCATCCGAATTCTTAAACGTCTGGATCTCTTTTACTAGTTTGCTGTTTTCTATTTCTGTATTCTTCAAGTGTATCTGTAATGATGCTAAAAAATGTCAAACTCTTCTTCCATATTAAAAAACCTGCTGTTTACCTGTCCATTTAAGTGTTCGCTAAATTCTAACTCATCTCTGAGACAAATTAGGACAGGAAAAGAGAAAAATTAAACATTTGGTAATATCACTGCCCTCAAAGCAGAACATTTCTGGCTGGAATCCTTTCAGTTTGACAATCTAACAACAGCTCCACTCCACAGGCTGAAGGTAAGCGCCTGATTTCTATACGTACCACACTGAGCTTCTGAAAATTAACTGTTCCCTTCACAAATGCAGGACAACTAAACACAAGCAAGAAAAATGAATGGCTTGAAGAAAGCTAAAGAGAAATTAATCTTCTGGTAGTATCTACTTAAAATTGTCTAAGCAAACAGGACTACACCAGCAATATCCAGTTACCAAGACAACAAACTACGTTAACAACTCTAGAGCTGTTCTGAAGACGTCATCAAGTCTATCATATAATACTTAAAAAATGGTAACTGTTGTACTCAAGGGTTGTCCACTCAAAGACTAGAAGATTTGTGTTGCTTATTTACAGACGAATTCCATGCTTGTGAATGATGGTTTGAGATTTTAAGATGACTGCTGATGTAAATCTAATGTTGCCTGCCATATATATTTTCCTATGAATATAAACAATCTTTTAAATACACTCCATTTGTTTCATACAATCTGAAGATTTCCTTATTTCAGCATAGAAACCAGAAACAGGATTTTTCTTTCAAAAGAAGGAGTACGAAAACTAACAGTCTTCAGCTCAAGTCAGGTGAGGGGGTAACACTGCTAAAGCCTGATTAGTTTCTCTATATACTTTTCTAAGCAGATGGTCACACCAAATTAGCCAGGGTTGTAGAGCAGGCTCATATAAATATTAAATATATGTTTGCTGCAAGGATGGTTCCAGCAGCCCAATTAATTCAGAACTTCTGGCTAGTTAAGTTTAAGACTATTTGCAAGACTGGTTTTTGTTTGTTTTCAATATGGATGTTTCTCAAAACCACAAAAAGAAATAGCTATGCTAATGAAAATCAGTGCAACACAACTTCTGCTACACTTTCTCAAAGCCATGCAAAAGACTCAAGAACAGCGATCTAGAAAACATACTCTGGAGGGAGAACTTAAAAGAGTAAAAAGTAATTTACTTTTTCATAGGTACGTTAAGATAACCAGTTACTGGATGATGCACTGTATAACTGAAGAACCATCTCACTAGCATCTATTATTTTAGGTTACCGTGCCTGCATTTCAACAAACTGGTGACACGTTCTACTTCTTAAGAGATCTTTTTACACCATGGGATGAATTCAGATGCCATTTTCCTCATTCATTTTTATAACGAAAACATCTCTAACTCTTACAAATCTGTTCACAGAAATGTCCCATTTCACTTCTTCCTTAATAAATTCCATTTATCATATCTTTCCATAAAACATTATTATCTTTATTTCAAACCACTTCATTTCAGTGTACATATGTACAAGGAATAAAGTTACCTTATAAAGTTCTTTTTCATCCTTTTCTGTCTTTAACACACATTCAAGTTGCTCCTTCTCAAGCATCACTTTCTTTAGCTTGTCCTTCATACTAAGAAATTAACAAAGTAATAGCACAGAACTATTAATACAGAAAATCATACATATATTAAAAACTGTTAGTTTAAAAGAACACTTATGGAAAGAAACTGTTAAATAAGGAAGGTAAGGGACAAAATGACTAAATACCTGTCTAACTCTGTTTCTTTTGCAATGGCTTTTTGAGTAACAGTCATGATGTCTTCTTCAAGCTGGAGAACTTTTGAAGCAGCCTCATCGTGCTTCTTCTTCAAATCATCATTTTCAGTTTTCAGAGTTTCTGATGCTTGAATATTAGCCTTTGAAAAAAAAATTGCAAATATGTCATTTAAGAATGCATATCTCCAGAACTACAAAATGTGATTTGAGTTAATGCCCAAATATATAAATACTGTTAATTTCTAGGTTAATGCNTCAAGGAACATTTCACAAATGTTCCACTAGCTACTTCAAGTTTTTAAGTTTCCTACACAAATCAGTATGTATATTGTTTCTTTAAATATTCAATAAAACCTATTAATTTACTATCCGACAAAAGATCAAAATATATATGCTCCAAATCATGTTTACCACTCTAAAGCCTCCACCAATGCAATAAGCAATGCAGCATTCATACATGAACTTGAGCATTCTGCTTAAACAGTACCACATTTACACAATTAAAATATTTTAAACGATTTCAAACATTCTAAAAATGTAAAATATTTGAAATTACTCAGTGCTTTTACTTCAGAGCACATATAAAGCTACAATGTAAGGCAGATGGTCATTAGATTTCTTCTCTTCCATAAAATGTATGACAGGCCCTTTGTGAACCTCCTACCTGGTATAAAAATATATTAAATTTGCTGTGCTTGTTTAATAAAAATAATAAGGAGTCAATAAGGAGTTTGTTTCGGTGCAAGCATTCAGTTATGCAGAGACTGTGGGAACAGTGGCTGGAAAGCTGCCCGGGGGAAAAGGGGCTGGGGGGATTGGTCGATAGCCGGCTGAATATGAGCCAGCAGTGTGCTCAGGTGGCCAAGAAGGCCAACAGCACCCTGGCTTGTATCAGCAATAGCGTGGAGAGCAGGACTAGGGAAGTGATTGTCCCCCTGTACTTGGCCGTGGTGAGGCCGCACCTCGAATACTGTGTTCAGTTTTGGGCCCCTCACTACAAGGACACCAAGGTGCTGAAGCGTGTCCAAAGAAGAGCAATGAAGATGGTGAAGGATCTAGAGAACAAGTCCTGTGAGGACTGGCTGAGGGAACTGGGATTATTTAGCCTAGAGAAAAGGAGCCTCAGGGGAGATCTCACTGCTCTCTACTCAAATGAGGCTGTAGCGAGCTGGGGGTCAGTCTCTTCTCCCAAGCAACAAGCAATAGGACAAGACGAAACGGCCTCAAGTTGCGCCAGGAGAGGTTGAGGCCGGACATTTGCAAAACTTTCTTCACTGTGAGGGCTGTGAAGCATTGGAACAGGGTGCCCAGGGAAGCAGTTCAGTCACCATCCCTGGAGGTATTTAAAATATGTGTAGATGTGGTGCTTAGGGACATGGTTTAGTGGTAGACTTGACAGTGCTAGGTTAACAGTTGGACTTGATGACCGCAGAGGTCTTTTCCAACCTAAATGATTCAGGCTGGATATTAGGAAAAGAGGGTGGTTGGGCACTGGAACAGGCTCCCCAGGGAAGTGGTCACGGCACCAAGCCTGCTGGAGTTCAAGAAGCGTCTGGACAACGCTCTCAGACACATGGTCTGATTTTGGGGTGGTCCTGTGTGGAGTCAGGAGTTGGACTCAATGACCCTTGTGGGTCCCTTCCAACTCAGGATATTCTATGATTCTATGACTACCAGACTACCAATATAAGACAAAAGAAGCTGTATTTCATAGCTTTTGCTTGCCTCCTTTCTGCAAGCCTTCCATTGGCTTCCCAGCTTAAAACACATAAAGAACTTTTATTTTCATTTGTATTTTCTTTTACCTGAAAAGAAGGAGAGCTTGCATTTGACTAGATATCTACATTACTCAAGCAAACCACAGTAAAGACAACGGGAAACAAAAGCAGAGAAAAATGGAAGCACTGATACTCCTAATGATGAGGAGCCAGTTATGACAGTACATTCTACTAGCTAGAACATTTAGAAGGCCTCACAAAGCTCATGGAAGATCATGAAACAACTGCAGGATTCGTGTCTCAGAGACTGGAAGCTGAGACAGAGGATGACGACAACACCAAGAACTGATTCCTTTGTAACACTCACAGATGCAAGATGAGAAGCCACTTCAAGTACAGCATTCATTATTCTAATTACAGTAATGTCTATACCATTCAAAGCAGTGGACAGTTAAATGTCATCTCCACCACAGTGAAATGACCATTCAAAAACAGGCCATCTTAACCCAGAAAAGAATGGTTTTCAATATAATGCTATTCTCCTGAAAAAAGAAATCAGTAACACTAAAGTAGAGCATACGTAACAAGATAATACATTACCATGTCTGTTATCAAAATTCAATAAAGCTCAGCTTAATATCAACCATGACAGCGATATGAATCAAAGTGTAAACAAGGTCAAGACAGACTGACCAACATGACTGACTACAGCGTGACTTACAATGTTTGTGCAGATACTACGGTACAAGTTGTCTCTTCACTCTGCATTTGGAAGATTAAAGCACTAGTTCATCTGTTCATCATTTTTAAACAAAACTTAATGCTCTGAAACAACAAAACTGTACTGTTACATCATGAGAAACACATCAAGCAGAGTTCATGGAGAACCCCTACTGGCCAGATTCCACTTAACTAACAATGTTTTAAGGACAATAAAATATAATGAGGACTGTTTTTACTCATTAATTGTCAAAAATATGCTGTTTGCAAGTGTAATTAAGCTCTGCTTTTACAAGCAACTAAACAGAGGTTTGGGCATTATGATTTGGGGGGGGGGGCTAAATTGTGAGGGTGGCAAATGTGACTGATGTCTCAAATACTTCCTGAACTCTAAACAAGCACCTAAAGTAGATTTTAATTTTTGTTACAGATACTATTAGAAAGGAAGAGGACCAATCCATTCCAACTATTTGAACTCTAACTGGCTTTATTATATGCCTTAATATACTAAAGTATTTGCAGAAGGGATCATGAATGCACTGTTTTTTGAAAACACAATTAGAGGAAAAGACCAACAACTTTTGTGAGGCTTTTATTTTTGAAGAGCTATCAGTTTCCTGCAAACAAAAGTGCATGTACTTTGGTGTAATGAAGGCAGGATATTTTAATTAAAGTCAGTATTCCAAGTAAAACTTGTTATATAACCAGCAGCAACAACACACATTATAACTGCTTGTCCTTCCCTAGTGCAGTGGAGACTAATTACCTGCTCCTGTTTTGAAAGTCTAGTATAGTAAAAAGCCTATTTCAATGCATATCTGTGTTTTCTCTAAACACCACTTTGGCATAACTGTAACTGTTGTAACCCAAGTGCCTTCAAAAGAATTTAATCTGATACATTATATATACAAACTGTACAAACAGTTCAAACAGGCTGCCAAAGGTAACATATATTAAAAGGAATTAATAGCCTGAAAAAATACACTCCAAGAACAGCATTACAATTGATGCTGCTTTGCTAGTTATTCTAAAGGGACATGGTATTAAAATGTAAAAGTTCCATACTTAACAGATTCTCACCTAATAAACTTGTTTAGATACAACTAAAGCCTTACAGTTTTGAAAGAAGAAAGGATTAATTTTTAGAGACGACTTGTTATTTTACAGAATTCTTAGCAATTCAATTTAGATGCTGCAATCTCAGTCCTATACACTCTGGTTACAGTGGTTTCAGAGCCTATAAAATTTAAAATGAGTGCTCTTATACTGTTTTACAGGTAAAGGTCTACTGTGTTTTAGTCAGAGTCTTAAGTGGAAGAATATAATAAATGTATCAACATGTACAACCACTATTACCAAGAAGATAATTAAATTGCTGCTTAATTAATCTATCTTAATTTATCTGAAACATATGCAAATATATCTTTTCTTCCAATGTCTTAACAGAAAGAAAAACACAGCAAGAGCATGAATCATTTTAATGAATTAGTTTAAAGACACTTGATGATTTTAAGATTATTTTTACATTGGATCTTATCTTTAATCCAGTTTACAAACGCAGCCCCCCCCCTCCAAAAGAGTTGCAACAGTATTATGGGTGAAGAGAAGCAAATTGCATTACAAGGGTCAGAATAAAAAGCCAGAAGTTACTAAAATCAGCTTCACTGCTGCAAAACAAAAGCTACCAGAACAAAAACTCCTGGAATTACTAGGAGTCTCACTAATGAAATGCAAGAAAGAAAACTTAAAGTAGCTGTCAGGTGAATTTATTTTCCCAGAATCAAAATTCCACATTGAAAAGTTTGATGTACCTTCACATATGGAAGGGAAGGAAAGACGGGACACAGGAAGGTTTTTTTTTTTTTCTACTGTTATTCTAAAGTGGTAAAAGATTTAAAACTGATTATTTTAAAAAGAATTTTATTATAATCACATGAAACTCTGTCCTCCCCACTGCAAAGAACTGCCATTATAGATGGTGTGTATAACACCATTTATTTATTTATATTTAATTACAAAAAGATGCTAAAAGAACAATGATTTTACATCATCTAAAAATTCCAAATTATACATCAGTGGCTTTAGATTTGTGTATCCTGATCATAAATACCTGTGACACCCCCTACACACTTTCTAAAAGCTAATCCATACCAAAACCATTCACCTTTGAGTAACAGCTAGTATCTACAACCTTTATTTTACTTTTATAGAATTCATCCATTACAAAAGAAGAATGAAAGGCTAACAGGGAGCTACGCAACCCTCAAACTAAAGAGATCAATTCACCAAATGCAAGATAATTTCAAAAAGAGTTTAAAAAAAAAAAAAAAAGCTACCAGCACCTTTCAAGTTTCAGCTGGGCTGGACTGATTTATTTGGATATAACTTAATGTCAGGGGAACCATTACGCTTCATATCCTGTAGAGAATTTAGAGGATCTAGATTAATTATCTGCAGGAGCCTTTTGTTTATCCCACTGACATCATAGTAGCTCCAACAGAAGTGTGTAAAACACTTGGCTGACATCATACTCTGTTTAAAGGACCTCTGAGGACAAATGATGAACACAACACAGTACCATTGCAGCCACTGCAAAATCTGAGTATTCTCATGACACAAGGCTCAAAAGTTCTGAAAGGAAACCTCAAACTGTGTTTCCTTTCCAAAATAAAATTTAATAATTCAGCAAAGTAAAACAGAAAACCAATCCCAAACAAACTCAATGGTTTTAACTTTTTATCTTCATCACTATGACTGGCCCCAGAAATACTGCTCTAAACACTGAAGTCTCTTTAATCCAAAATCTAACGTATCACAGCAATAGTAACTTAAATGTGTTAATTCAACTAACATTCTTGAACAGAATAAATACGGTGTGCCTCTACAAAACTAAGGCCCAACTCTGTAGAAGTTCATCTAAAATAACATCAGGCATCCTATTACTGTCATGAAGACTACAGACATACAAGTTTGCAGGTGGCAGCCAAAGCGTTTTTACACACTGACTACGATTCTGCAGCATGCACTTACATTTCAGAATGTTAGTTTCTCAAAATTTCTTATAATTTCACTATAAGCTGCAAAAAGTCATTCTCACAAATGTGTATTTCGAATTAAAGTGCAGCCAGAATACCTATCTAAAACATTTAAGAGTATTTCCAATCATTCGGTGAAATAAATTTAAATTAATCAGTTTAGAAAATATTCATACACAGAACAGTCATTGAAACAATAAAACAGGGTTTTCTCTTTATAGAATTTTTACAGCACCCTTCGGTACTATAATTGCTGGTGCCAACCTGAGCAATTCTGAATGTTTAATTTGTATCTTTAAAACATTATTTTACATGACGGGTTTTTGTTTTCCTTTCGTTTTGTTTTTAAAACAATGCATCTCCCTGACCCTTAGCTTTTAGGACATGCAGCATACATAAACAAAAACAATATAGTTTGATTTAAAGGGACACAGGGAAAAAAAAAAACAAACTTGATTCATTTATTTTTATGCATGCAATCTGAACTGGGAACTTGTACTGCAGACACATCACACTGCACAACAGCATTCTGTCACAGTCTAACCAGAGAAACCCTCCTTATAAAATGGCATCAGAAGCCAACTCAAATACATCCCTGATATCTGAGTAAAACTCTTCCATGAATAAAGCTACCACGCTGGCAAAACAACTCAGTAGAATCTGGATTTAGATAGATATCCTATGAAAGCTACCTACCAGATAGATGAATTAGCCCACTTTTGAAAAGTTAAATTGTGAAATAAACATTCAAAAAGCTGATGAAAGAACAAGTTCATCAAGTCAGTAAATTCACTTCTGCCTCACTTTATACCAGTGTCATAATGGAAACCCTTTTCAAATATACACAGGGTCAAACAATGAGCAGGTAATCCATAAATCTGTTGCTACTGACTGAAGTTAAACCTTTGAGAACACCACTGCCATAGAAATAAGACTTGTCACCACTTGTAACATTATAGAAATTAATTCAGAAGTACTCTTTGCCCACTAGAGGGAGACAAATGACTGCAAAAAGATCACATTTGCAAGCCTTGCTCTCTGCAAAAATGTAGGAAACCTGTGTTTACGAAACTGAACGGCTGCACAGTGTCAGAAGAGCAAATGCATGAGAGACTGATACAATGAGTACTGCACGTTTCCCCCTTTTCAAGAAAGTAATACTAAACCTTAAAGGAGTGGACAAGGGCAGTGCTGCCAGAGAGCTTCTACACAGCTTAAATACACACAAAACTGGGAACACACAAAAATGAAAAAACACGCATTTTTTTATTTACACGGGTATATATTTTTATATCAATAATGTACAAGATATATACTAGAAATATTTGTATTGTTATTATATTTGTATTGTTTTTATTTTACACATTAAAATGCAATCAATTGTTGATTCAATGGTCTTCAACTTTCATGAAAGAAAAATATTTTCACGTAAAACGTGCTTAGTAATGCAACTCTCACACCAGAGTATGTATCAGTAAACAAGTGATCTCAGTAGGAAACCAAACCAAAAGCTTAAATGTTAAAAGCAGCCTGGAAGAGTTCTGGTGACCATGCATCATGTGTCATCTTAAGTAAAATGATCATAGTGAGTAATTACATCATTATTTTAAGTGTTGTATTACTAGAGTTGCAAGCTGTATATATAAGATGATTCTAAATAAAAAATGCTGTTATCAGGGAACATCATCCTTGTAAAAATACTAACTCTGAAGCACTAACAAACTTCTAAGAAAAAGATGTAGTATTTCTGAATATTTCCTATATTTCAGAATTCCCACACATAGTAGCAGATTAAGTTAAACCTTCACACTTTGTAAGAGCTAATTTCATGTCATCTGGAGAATAAAGTGCAGGAGTGGTTTAACTGGCATGACAACGCTGCAGAGTTTTTCTACCATGTTTTTCTATAACAGGACATACAGCCCTTTTCAAGAGACTAAAAAGAGTGTGCATGGTGGGGGTGAACTGGAAAGATTCATTTCCAGCTGATCTTGTTGAAACAACTACACACTGCGCCTGCTAAATGGCCACTGGATGAGAGAGGAGGAAGAGATCAACCTAATGAAGTCAAAGGGTGAATTTGCAGACTGACGTTCCAAAGTTCTACAATATCTTAAGATTTCTTTTTCTGGGGGGGGGAAGGAAGGGGGGGAAAGGCCGGGAGGCCCACAACGGTAATTATCATAACATATGAAGTTGTACTGGTTTTGGCTGGGATAGAATTACTTTTCTTCACAGTAGCTTGTATGATGCTGTCTTTTGGATTTGTGATGAAAAGTGTTGTTAGCACACTGATGTTTTAGTTATTGCTGAGCTGTGCTTACACGCTGCTTCTCACACTGCCCTGCCAGCAAGCAGGCTGGGGGTCCACAAGAAGTTAGGAGGGGACACAGCCAGGACAGCTGACCCCAGCTGACCAAACTGACCATGCCATATGACATGCTCAGCAATAAAAACAGATGTGGGTTGCAGGAGGGAGGTTGCCAGGGCTGCTGTTGCTCAGGAACTGGCTGGGCATCGGTCAACTGGTGACAAGCAACTGCATTTTCCATCACTTGTTTTTTCTTGGCTTTGTTTTTCTTTTGTTTCCTTTTTTAACTTATTAAATTGGCTTTATCTTGACCCATGAGTTTTCTAACTTTTGCCCTTCTGATTCTATTCCCACCTCCCACTGGAGGGGGATGTGAGAGAGCGGCTACATGGTGCTTAGCTGCCTACCAGGGTTAAACCACAGAAGAAGTGCGTACTAATCTAGTCTGTCAAAACATTGTGTAAGATCCATGCTGCTTCGAGCACTTGTGATCCACTAAATGAAAATAAAAATATGCACGTTTCAACTGGAGACCTGCTGAAGTTTTTCAAACTTCACTCCATATACTGTGGAATACAAACACGCACCAATTCATCACCTTTTCTATATGAGGGGCAAAAGATAATTTCAGTAGACAAAACTGCTGAAAGAACTGAATGCTTCCTCTTGGGTCTATCCCAGCACAGAGCTAGGAATTCTGGATGAAAAGCGACAGCAGGGCTGGAGCATATGCTCCCCTGAGCACAAACACTGGCTAGCACAAAGCTGTGTTTCTTGCAAATAGTCTTTTTCCATGACGATGGTGATGACAATCTGATAAAACCAGGTCTGCAGAACCACTGTGCTGAATACTAAGAAAAATACAGGTTTTTTTTACTCCAATGTGACAATACAAAAAACTAAACCTAAAATAGAAGCCTTTAGAAACAAGAAGTGACTTGGAATGCTGTAATATGCGAGACTTGCGTGAAAAGCAGTGTTTCGAGGACTCTAAAAACAATCACTTTATGCCCTGAATTCATTTGTTCCTCCCATTTTTGGTAGGAAACGATAGAAATCTTGTAAGAAGGCAACAAAAGCCTGTACCTCCTGAACAGTAAGGACACTGTTAGCAAACCAAAATCTGTAGTCTCTTGTGACCTTTACAGCTACCAGTCAGAAGTGATACAAACACAGGGACTCACATGTTCTTGAAAGTCAAGAAATGCAAATCTTTGCATCACTTAATAAGCATGCATACAGTCCAATATTTGAACTTTGTAACACTGACTGTACTACACCTGAATAGATTTAATTTGGCATATTATGTTCCTAAAAGATCGAATCTAATTTTAGTTTGTTTCTTCCTAATATTTTCTCCAAAGAGCCTGTAAAGAACTACTTACAAAGCATCCCAACTTATCAAAAAGCAGACACAGAAGAAAATAGCCCCGCTACCCAAAACTCCCTGACAGCGACTGGCAGGGAAGACAGACCAAAAGATTTAACAGTGGGAGGGAAAAAGTAAACTGGATAGAGCTGTGACATTGTCCATCAACAACTATCTTACTCACATTAGGAAATCAATGTTTCTGTGGACATTTCTCAATGGTCCCAAATACTCCTGAGCTATTTGTGAAAACAAATGACTGAAAAATCAGTACCAAAAAGAGGAAAGTATCCTACAGGCATATGAAAAAATATGAATACAAAGGCGATGTTACGAAAACTGTGTTTTAACAAACCACTTTCATATTACAAACTCAGAGCTTTCCTATCATCAATCTCACTTCTATTTGGTACACTGTACTGCAGTAAGATAACTTATGCACTATGACCCCTAGCCACACAGTCCAAATTCTGTTCAACTCAATTATATTAGGGCTACAAAAATGATTAGAGGGCTGGAACACCTCTCCTATGATGAAAGTCTCAGAGAGCTGGGGTTATTCAGCCTGAAGAAGTCTCCAGGGAGACCTCATTGTGGCCCTTCAATATTTAAACAGGGCTTATAAGAAAGATGGAGAGAGACTTTTTAATCAGGGCCTGTAGTGATAGGACAAGGGATCACTAAAACAGGGTAGATTTAGATTAGACATAACTATGAAGTTCTTTACCATGAGGGTGGCGAGGCACTGGAACAGGCTGCCCAGAGAAGCTGTGGGTGAACCCATCCCTGGAAGCATTCAAGGCCAGGATGGATGGGACCCTGAGCAACGTGAGCTAGTGGAAGATGTCCCTGTCCACATCAGGTGGGTTGGAACTGGATGATCTTTACCAGTGCCTACCAACACCAACCATTCTATGATTCTACGATAAAAATACAGGGTAGCTTAATAAAGTATTTGATCAAAAGACAGGGCATATTACTTGCCCTGAGGAAACTGAGGAAGTTTTTTAGACACGGGGCAAACAGACTGACAAGTATTTTATACAAAGGGGTTCTGAATTTTTTGTATTAGAATATAAACGGCAATAAACAAAAATAGTTGCCAACATACCAGCAGAATAAAGAGCTCTGCACTCACTTTGAATCAACTGCATGCGTCTGTACAGACATATCCACTTCATTTGCTCATGCAATTGCTGTTTTTTTTAAATACAGTACCTTTGTACTGTTCTGATATTTTTAGCCAAAAGGCCCTCTAACAGAAGTATTATCTGTGCACATATCTTGACCAAAGTACTTGCAAAAATGAAAAAAGTAATATGTTGGTTAAAGATTGTACAATAGTTACATGTAGGTTAACTTTATTTTAACATAAATTAAGATTTCTATCACCTACAGCTTCCTCTTAAACTACAAAGGTAACAATATATAGTGTTTACAATAATTCTATTTTCTTATATGGGCTACTTCATTTTAATAATTGTGTTTCTTTAACTATGTGCTCTAAAGTATATTGAAAATTTTTTTTTTTGAAATAGAACTCTAAATAAGTAAACCCTTACCTGAATAAACTAAACATTTTAAAAAATAAAAAGCTTAAATTCATCAACTCCACTTTTTATCTATTTCTGTATGAAATGTTTAGAGCATAACTAAAAATTCATCTGTATGTGACCCGCACTAGAGCACTAGGAATAAAAGAAGAAAAGAAAGAGTACTACTTTGTTAAAACAGTCATTCTGTAACTTAAAGGTAAAAACAAACCAAACAAAAGAAAACAATCCATCCAAACCAAAACTACCTACCTCATTAGCACAGGTGAAGACTCTGCTGTTATATAAAATATAACTACATTTTGATTACTGAACATTTCGGTGTTATCCCTTGTGGTCTTACAAAAAAGATCTGAATTAATGGACTGTTTAGGTTTATTGCCAACAACAATTATTCACGTCACATGAAGACGACTAGATTAGCCGACTTTATTTATTTATTTTAAACAAACCATAAGGAAAACAAAACCTAGTTATTGTAACTGAACTGAGTGCTGCATAACTGCTGCTCAGGAATCTTTAAATCAATCCATTAACCCACTGTACAGTGCTCCCAGCAATGATAAATGATGTAAGCTGTTGACATGCTGCTGTGTTTCAAGTATTGGGTTAGGGGCGTAAGGAGACCAAGGAAGAAGAGAAGTCATCTTTAGGCTTGGAAAGGTTAGAGAGAAAGCTGCATATAAAGTACTGTTTATTAAACTTTCTGATGATGAACAAGTTAAATTACTGCATCAGATTTAGTAGATGCAAGCTTAATTTTCAAGAGTAACACTGAATTTATATTCTGCTAATGTATATAAGCAGAACATATATATGTATATACATATAAACAAATGCAAGTTTCAACTCAGCAGAAATTCTTTTAAAAGAGAAAACCAGAAAACAAAAGTAGTAAAATAAGAAAGCACCAAAGACTTAAGAGAGACAAAATAAGTGCATGAGTTAGGAAAATCTTATAGTATTCCAGATAGGTGAAGAGTTGCATCAACCTCAGATTAGACTTCCACTTATAGCTCAGCTAAATAAGAGAGAGAAGTTCTTCACACTGCATCACCATTCAATCAAAATACAAAAATAAAACATTCCTGCAATTAACTTCTAAGTTCTGGTATCTTAAAGGGGAATTTTTTTTTTTTTTTTTTTTTTAATTATAGGAACTGACAGGTAAGTATGAGAAATATCAAAGCATTTTTGTTCCTATATTGTCTAATTACCCTTGCTGGACAGCTGTCAAAATGCCATTTGACAAATTCTTCTAAAAACGCATTCTAGAGCTAATGTGGATTAGAACTGACAATTTTTCAAGCAGTTTTTTAAAATAAGAACCTCAAATGATAATGAAAGATATCTATGTAGCTCATTCAGATTTATCCAACAAGCTTCCGATTCCACAAATAAATGAAATGCGTACTTTTAAGCATTTAAGTCTAGTCTTGTTAATTTAAACTGGTCCTCCCGTGTGCTTGAAATGAAGATAATTCTTTTATAGGAAAGATTTTACACTTTTTTTTTCCTAAAACAGATCTTATTGTTGACTTTTTCGTTGTCTTACCTAATGTTATAGCCCATTTAATTATGACTGTCAAAAAGTAAACTATGCAATTTCAACAGTTTCCAATTCCTTCAACAAATTCCTTTCTACCAAAGGTGTATCGTGCAAAACTGTTGACATATACATTCTAGTACTTAAAAATAGCCTATTAACTGCTGTCCACAGCTAAATTATATAGGCTTCATTACTTCAAATTTGTCCATGTCACCACCTCCCTCCCACATGTTTTTAATCTTCTTCTAAAAGTTGGTGGTTTCTCTTTTTTTTTTTTCCTCCAAAGCAGCAGCTTAAATATAGATTAGGTCCAACTTTTGTGTGTCTTTCTTATATTATATTTCCTCCTCACCATATGCAGAATTCCAAATTAAGCTTGCTTTGGTTCAGGCTAGATATATATTTCCACCACCAATTAAAACTGTAACTTAGTTTTTAGGTTTGCTCTTCTTTTCCCTTTTAAAATTGTTAGACCTTTCAGAGAAGCCACTAGTTAACTTTTCAGTCTTGGTATGTTCTGGCAGTAGTACTCTCTGTTAAGTCTTGATTTCTGTTTTTAATGCCAACTTTTTTTTTTTTTTTTAAACCATTTTCAATACCCTCTGTTCCATATAATTATTCCTTAATGGGAATTATTTGAAAAGCCATCCTCCATTTTAATTTAATGTAAGCAAATTTTAAACTATCAACTACTTTTCCACTATGAACTCCACAATCAAATGTCAAACATCTGGTAACAGTTGTCATCGATTATCTTACGAAGCCTGGTACCAAAAGCCTTAAATATTTTAACCATTTTACGACATAAAAGGAATAGTGGCAGGAGGGTAATAGGAAGTGACCTATTCTAGTGTAAATGTCTATCTAACTGCCGAGGGGTTTTGATAGCTGATTTTCACACAGTTTAACTGGTTCTTGAAAAAGAAGGATTACAGACATTATGAGTCAGCTTTAATCAGTAAAACAACTAACCTTTTGCTCTGTTTGCAGTTGGTCACATCTCTGCTTTTCATGGTTAAGTTCTTTTTCCAGTCTTTCAACTTGATCTCTGAGTTGTGTTGTTTCCTTCTCCAGAACAGAAGTTACCTTTAATAGCTCTTCTTTTTCTTTTATTATTTTTTCAATTTTAAACTGTAAAAAATCAAAAACATTCTTTCTTGGTAACTTTTCTCCTATTGATTCCTATCCAGTAAGTGGATGACAAATTACTTTGGTGTTTGAGCAGAAGCACGAAATGCGTGTCTTCTGGCTAGGTGATTTTACAGTTTCGTCCTTCCCAAGTTTCACTACTCTAACTACATTACCATTACCTTACAGTACTACACTACCATTAGACAGCACATTTTGTAACATCTTTAATTATACACATTTTTTCTCCTTAAGTGAAGTGCTTTTACTGTTCCCAAGTGACAGCAACTATGGAAGAGCTAATTAAGATGATGACAGCTTGGTGACAAAATGGCCACTGACTGTACACACACATACAATGTTTGAGAAACTTCACTAAAAAAAAAAAAAAAAAAGAATGCACACATAGCCAAAAGTAAGGACTGGCACAGAAACCAAGATAATCGCAGAGGTTTGAAAAATCCTTTTTCTTCAATTTTAGTACTGTGGTTTGAAAAATCCTTTTTCTTGAATTTTAGTACTGTGGGTACATACCCTAAGACCTGAAAAGTAAAAATATCCCAGCTGTATCTCCATACTTAGTCTCTCATCCTAGACTTTGAAAGCTATAAATCAGATACATATGCCACTTGTACACAACTAAAAGCATACCAGTGCCTTAACTTTTTTCCTTACGAGTACCCTTTCACACAAAGGGTATCTTTACCCTCCACCCCCACTCCACTTAGTTGGAGAGTACAGATGGTAGAGATTGCCAGCTAGCTACTCTCTTACAGTTTCCCAGTCTCTGCCGAGTGCTATGCCATACCTGTCATCAGTTTAAACATTTATTCATTTAACCCGCAAATCCTCTGAACTCCAATTAAAAATTGAAAATCAAGCCAGAAACAGATACATTATATATACACATAATGTAGTGTTTTTTCCTGCCTTGTTCTTCAGTATTATATCCTATACATGTATGTGCATGTGTATGTATGTATGTATAAAAACTAAGTGCGAAGTTTGATAACATTTTAAAAACTGTTGAACCAAACCTCAAGAAGTCCAGCTTTTGTGGTCACCACTAACATATCAGAGTTTCCTTCATCCTCCATAGTGAGCAATTCTTCAACAGGAGAAGAGGTGCGAAACTGGAAAGGTGTGCTTGCTCCACGGATTTCTCCTTTATGAGTCACATAACAGAACTGGTAGAATTCTCCATCATCATTTGGTAGGTAATATCCTATCAAAATAAATTCGTATTTGAAGAAACATTCTATACTAATAAATCTGTTACACAAGTCTCCATGTGGAAATACAATACCTGATCATGTTTGATTTACAAATTTTACGCTCAATATCTCAGTAAGGCACAGACAAATCATCACAAAAGTAGAAAGGAAAAGTCATCTTTTTCAGTAATTTTGACCTCCCGAAAATTTCTCATAGTCTTTTAAAAGACATAGAGGCCTAGGACAATATCAGCTAACGAGCACCATAAATACACATCACCTTACATACATTAGGTAATAGCTGATGCATATATTCTTATTGAATACAAAGAATAATCAGCAATGAGATGCCCTGAAGATCTAAACACGGAACAGGACTACATTATTATGTAAATGTTGTACAATCAGAGAACAAAAAGTAATTTAGGGGCTGGGAATACCTATACAACCAAAGATAAGAGACAAAGACAGAATAATATGCTATGACAAGAAGTCTCCAACTTCACCAGGTTCAAATTTCTGCATGTTTTTGTGGAATAACCAAAAGTTCTTTTTGCTGTTTTTAAATGCCAAAGCAAGGGATTGCTCTGAATAGATAACACAATGTTAGAAAGCTGCAAGGTATGGAGAGGGGGAAAAAGGAAAATAAAATTAAAAAAAAAAAAAAAGATTTAACAAACAGCTTATGTTTGAAAGTGAAAAAAAAATTCTTCTAGACTTCCTCTGGTAAGAATGAGCTACCTTTCTTGTAGCTATGCAATTATTTCAGAAGAATTTTTGTGTTACTATTTGTTTAACTGTTGCCCACTAAAGCTTCAAAAATCAAGCCCCTTACATCACTTGGATTCACGTACTAATATTTGTGGATGTTAAGCAACTATTTCCAGAACTAATGAGATTTTTACCTTTATGCAAGAAACCAGGCCTTACCCAACTTAATGGTAAGAAAACCACTTGATTTTATGTAGAATACTTAACTGACAGACACCCTAGTCTGCTTAACTATAACACCAGCATAATAAATCCTCACCTAGCAGGTGTTGTCACCCATTTCTGTCCATATCTCACCACAATTTAATCTGCCCCCTTTTTAACTTCCTCATCATTAAATTCTATCTACCAACTGAATGTCCAGTACTTCCAGGAACAGATGCTGAATGCCACAAAAATTTTGGCATGAGTACTTTTTTCTACCACAGCCCTTCACACTTTTTCCTCATTCCATCAGCTTGTTTAAAATCCACTTACCTCCCTCTATCACAGATGAGAAAGATACACAAAAATGCATGAGAAGTGAGCATAATATATGTTTCTGAAGCATTTTTCAGCACCACCCAGAAAAATGAAATCTAAATACTGCTAAAATCTTCTCTGAATCAAAAAAAAAAAAAAAAAAAA
>VXAL01012825.1:114169-129510 GCA_013399475.1 Chauna torquata
ACCGGCTGCCTGGGCCGGTTGCGTCCTGAGAGGGCTTCGCGGGCCTCAGTACCCGCCCGCGGCCGTCCCCACCTCGAGACTCACCTGGCTAACCCTGCCAGCGGGCGCCGGGGCCCTCCTCGGCCCCTCCGCCCGCGGGTGGCACGACCGGGGCCCAGCGTCAGGGTGCCGCGCGGCTCGCCTCGTCCCTTGGGAGCGCGTACATCCTGACGGGAAGGCGAGGGGTGAGGAGGTTCCCAGCGCGCGTAGAGCCGAGCGGCTCTTACTTCCATAAAATGCACCTGCCCCCTGCAAAAGCTCCCTCCCTTCATGTGAGTTGTTACAGCATTACTCGTGCAATACTCACATACCCTAATTTAGCCGCCTCCACCTCATCCTGCTTGCAAAACACGAATGCTTGCAACTTGTGTTCAGCGCTATTAATTTCACAGCCTTTGAAGGTCCTTCCAAGCCAACCAAGGAGTGAGATAGAGTGGTCATAAATGCTCACACAGTTCTGCTTGCATAAATTGGCAAATCCCCATTAAAGTACATCACCTCATAAATGCGCTGATTCTACTTGATTTTTATCCAAAGCCAAGCTGTAGATCACTCTCCAGAACAATGGGGCGGAGTAACAACATCAGTGATGTGTAATCATCATTGCCACGCTGGGCTTCTCCCAGTATGCTAAACTTGGACTGCTACTGCAAACTGTCTTCAAAATCACCTTTGCCTCTTTGCTGCTACTCTTCTATACTTGCGTGTGTTCTTAATGAAAGGGCTATGTGGAGAGACAATGTTATGACAAGATTATTGACTCCAGTTTTTGACAAGATCAGTGGCTTTTTTATGAGCAGTCCTAATGGAAATGAAACTAAACTAGAGCATAGAAACTCCCCTTTCAAGTAATTAAGGTTAATCACTGAACTTGCTTCCATTTTGCACTTCTTGTTTCTGAAAACAACCTTATGTCTTCGTGTGTACCAGAGGTTATTAAGTAATCCTTTGATTTCTATTCATAATTAATAATTTCTTGTATTATTCATGTGTTCCATTTTCCCTGGAGAGCAATAAATCCCATGTGTTACATACTAATACATTGCTTCAGAATACACAAGAAGTGTATGTTCGGTACTCTTTCTCCTTGAAGACCAGATGAATTTTTAGTGGTAAGTGAAACTGGTACAATAATCAGAAAACCGATAAATATTTCTGAGGAGGTAGAGAGAGCTATTCTTTCTTATCTCTACCCTCCATTTCTCCTCACTGCCCTTTGCACCACATGACATGATAAAGGGCTGTCTAAGAGTCACAAGACGCAGTTCGCCTGTGGGCTGGGACTTGGAAAGAACTTTGGTTTCACAGTCAGTAGCTGGGAAGTATAAATCTTGATGAGACTAACAAGTAGTTTCGCTTTCATTGAACATCATTATAATGCTAGTTTATGGAATATAATGGGAGGTTTGAAATAAAGATGTTCTTTGGCAGCTAACATAGTTTTTACAGTAAATGCTTGGCAAAAAAAATCCTCTGTTTCCTAATTAAAAAAAAAATTATCCACAATTCTGAGCTTTTAAAGAATCTTGAGGTATTTCCGTACTAGATTCAGAAATATTCATTCAGCCAAAAGAACTAGCTATGGTTTAGTCATAATTTAATATTAAGTTATTATTTCTATTGCTAAACACGTATATAGGAGGCAAAACAAACTACATATGCTAGTTGTCACGTGTAGAAGATAAATATTAAGGACAATTAGTCAAGAATAATCTTGTCTTTTTGTATTTTCAAGATTTTTTCTTGTCTTTTTCACAATTTGCAGGAAAAAAAATGCATTTAACTCTATACCTTAACCACGTAAGTCTGAAAATGTTTCTTCAGTTACTCAAATTAAGAATGTTTCTTACTGAAATAAATGTATGATTTAACAAGTGTTCTCATTTATGTATTTGTATCCTAAGTTTAGATAGCAGTCTTATCCCTCTAGAAGGTTTAACTGTTGCACATAAAGATGGTGCAGAGCCCTTTCTCATGTTGTTATTGCTACTTTGAGAACTGAAGGACTTTACCCACATCACAAGGCTGTGCACCATGACCCTAGGATCAACAATCAATATGCTTGTACAGGTACAAAGAAAGATTTGGACCATGAAAATTGTGATTGGAACTGGTGAAACTTGCACTTGTTCTTACCAATAGTGGTTGAGTGCCTTAATCCATCTGAATTTTCTAGGCAGGGATCATAAGGTATTATCTCCTGAAATTCATCCATTTGATATAAATCTTTTGGAAAACTTGCTCATGAGTAGGAAAAAAAAAACATTATTTTTCTATTTTTGCTTATATTCTCTGCAAAATATTTAATATTGTAAAATAAGTCTGATATCAGCATTTCTGATGAATGTCTAGTCATGTGAGACTCTAATACTAATTCAATTAGAAAAGCTTGTTACAGGTAGGATGGCAATAATCCTATCTCCGACTGACTTGACTTCCACCTTTCCAGCCACACTAGTTTCAAGAACACAGGGACAAGGAGAACAAGACTTGTTTTTGTTAAAGCCATTATTTTACAACAAATTTTATGCTTGTCACGTATACCAGAATTGTACTCTAAGCATGTAGAATTATTGTTTAGCCAACTTTTTTCTTTTTTTTTTTTTTTTTAAGGGAGAAATGGTGAATGTCAAGTATCTTTCTGATGCAATTCTCTCTCTCTGTGTCATAGAATCAGAACCAGGGATGTTGGAAGGGACCTCCACAGCAGGTCTAATGAGAGCAGGTTGCTCAGGGCCTTGCCCTGCCACATTTTGACTATCTCCAAGGTCAGAGATTCCACCATCACTTAGAGGACCTGCTCTGGTGCTTGACAACGCTCACTATAAAAAAGTTTCTTTTTATGAGGACACAATTCCCCATGTTTCAGTTTTGTCTGTTGCCTCTTCTCACTGTGCATCTCTGAAAAGAGTTTGCTTCCATCTTTTCTACACCCTGTGCTTAGTTCTAGATAGCAACAGGGTCTTGCTGTGGCCATCTCTTCTTAAGGCTGAAGAAAAATCAGTTCTTTCTTGTTTTGAGTATGTATGTACAATTCCCACGGAATATATGTCTCATTTTGTTTGTGAAAAACATTTCACCACGGTATTTGTTTGGAAACAGAAAGCTGGCAGAACCCTTTTCTTATTGTCTAAGTGTCTTAAGTGTACAAATAAAGGAAAAATAAGCAATGGCAAGTTAATTATTGTTTTTTTGAGAAATATTAAATAAGGTAAAAATGTATGTGAATGCAGTAACAGGATTGAGCGTTACTAGATTCTGAAGAAGTTTGAAATTCAGGCTGTGACATAAAAATCTCCCTGCTTTGTAATTACACAGAGACTTTCTCTGCCAAATATGAGATCTGCACAGGTCCCTCTTCAGGCATAAGATGAACGAGGAATAAAAACTGTAAGCAGCAGCTAACCAGGATTGCCAAAGGAAGTGTGGGGCAGGTTTCAGACTCTTGGGAAACAAGTCTTGCATGTTTAGAAATCATTTACTGTTTTCATAACTACACTATCTTTTTAAACTTGTGAGCTCCTATAGCAATTTACAGCCTTGAAATTCAAACTGCATCCCCATCACATGTTTAACCTTAGCTGCATTTGAACTTGTGTTCAGATTCAGAGCCCAGCGAATTTTCTGTTTACTGTCTGTATTACGGCCTGAACCAAAGCCATGATGAGTTTTGGATCCAGACCTGAATTCTTCCCCAGAGGCCTATCTTTGCTTTGTGTAAGTGACAGAAAAATTGTGTATTTCTAGTTTTTATGACCAGAGAAAGGTACTTTATGTCATGCATATTCAATCTATTGGCATGACATGATGATATTGATGAAGTGTGGTAAGGAAACACTTAGGTTCTAATGATTTGATTTCATTTTGCTTCAACTCCTATTTCAACACTCCCAACTTTTAAGAGTATGGGCCATGTGAGATGTAAAATACATGTATCGATGTCACTAATCGGAAGCTCTTTCTGGTCACGTTGTAAAGCACACTTAATCAACTTCTTTAAGATCATGTTACAGAAAGCTATTAACTATACTCTTAAAACAGTTAAATAGTTATAAATAATGTTTTATATTAGAGCTGACAACACTGAATTGCCCAGCATTTAAGGAAATCTAATCACAAGGCATACGGACTTTGCCTTCCAGTAAGATGGCGGGGCAAAACTTTGGAACATACTAGAAATCACATACTATTGCTAACATTTCCTATTAATGAGAAAGTCTCTCTGTGTATATTTTGGATTTCTTTTCCAACACTTAATTGCAGGTGATGAAGAAAAGCTATTCAAAAGCTGCCAGGATTTTTAGATCTGTATGAGTGAGATTGATGAAATTTGTGGCTTTTCCCAAAAGAGTGTAGGTGAGAGCAGACATGTAAATTTTGTATGTGTGTGCATGTACGCGTGTGACAGAGAGAGGAGAGCGCAAGAGCTTACTCCTAAGGTGTGAGACTTGGCAGCATTGCACTGTACAATGGGCACAAGAAGCTGCGTGTCTGTAAGTGACCACATTTGAATTGCTGTTATTTCACTATTGGGTTACAGTATTGTTAAAGTGAAAAGGAATGTTTTTAATAAATGCAAATAACGAATTAAATGTTTGCACACACTGAGGCTTTACCCTCTGGTGTGTAATTAATATATGTGCCTTGGAGACCCAGGTCTGGGGGAGTGTTTCATTTCTTATTTATGATGTTTGCAGGGTTGTTTTTTTTTTTTTTTTTGCCTTTAGCATACCTCTTACAGGCATACACAGAACTGCATGTACATGACCACTGAGTAGGTGTCATTTAAATCTTAACAGATATAAAACAGGTAAATACCTTTGTTTCGTGTGCTTTGGTAGATTTACTGTTTCTCCCAGCCTTTTATCTTTGCTATCCTAAGGTAATAGGAAGCTCCCAAATGACCAACATTTTGTTTTCAGAGGCAGGAAAACTGCCTGTGGCAGGAAACAAACAAGCAAGGAGATTTCAAAGCTCTTATACCTCAGAGCACAGCCACTGAGCCCTGAGGGAGCGAGAGCAGAAAGACACTTTCCATAGCTACCCACAGCGTGCTGCTTGTATCCCCTTCTGGGTCCCCCTCCAGCACTGGCTGCCATCACTGACACAGTACAGGAGTGGCTGTATATTCTATCTGTAAGGAGCTTGGCAGCTTTCCTGTTCTCTCATAAAGGTATATATTTTTCTCGAAGGATCTAAAGATGTCTGAGCCCTCATACTAATGGTGCTATGCCTGACCTGGGACTTGAGACAGCCAGCCACTCACCCTGCTTTTCTCCACAGCCCCACGTTCACCTTGGAGAGGGGTCCAAACCTGCAGTGTTCCTATGTGTATGGAAAACATCTCAGCCAGCAGATCTCGAGTCCAGCTTTTCCCGTCCTCCTGCTGCTTGAGTTCTTAAATTCTGACATTAGGAGTTCTTACATTCTGTGCAAAAATAATAACCATGTTGTTACATACATTACATACAAATCAATTCCTAGGAAGCTAGGAAATGCAGCACTAAAATTAAAATTTGTCTTTAATTCATCTCCCTGATTATTTGTTATTCTATTTGGTCTATTAACATTGTACAGAGTAGAATATACTGGATTTGGCATGCAAATTTGCATACAGAAGGTAACGTAGTCTTCCTGATTTTATTACATCGGCACAATTTCACTTAGAAATGCAAACTGTATTTTACCATACATAGCCTATCCTTTTCTGGAAAACTTTCATACCTTTTCTTACTTCAAAAATGAGTTTCCTTGTATAAGGACTATAAAAAAAGCAGAATACTACAGTGCTTACATTTCTACAACTTTCTACAAGGAGAAACATATTTAGCAAATGACCCTCCTTTTCGCTAATAAATATTTTACATTATAAGGTGGCAAAGTTAGCAATTTTGTCCAGAATGCAGTTGCATGTTGTGTGTTGGAACTGGAATCTTTCAATCAAAATGTACTTTACATCACTAACATGGATAACAACTCTTTGTCTTTTAAAAAATAATGTCACAGCTATTACATATGGCTGTAGTTCAATACGTGGCAAGGATTTGTTGGTCCTGTCGTTAGTGCTTTGCATACGAACACCATGGTTAGAATCTGTTTTTAAAGTGTGTATTTTGTGTCAGTGCAGCATTTGGTCTGTATGTCTGCATATTCTGAATATATCATGTTTGTGTTAAAGGGGACTTTTTAAGGCTTTATGAAAGTGCCTGCTGAAATCTAGCACTGCGCCCTGACTGAGCTTGTCAACAGTATCTGTCACTAATATTCCCAGCACATGCCTGTAAGTACTGCAGCATTTCCCTAAGGTAGGGTGATCGAGGTGTATGAGTCCCTCCAAAAGGCACCAAGTAATCTTAAAAGGTTTTGGGAACTTTACCCATAATAAGCAGCACATTGATATATATTTATTTTAGCATTCCCAGAATCCAGGCATTTTTTCCCTCTTAGAAGAAATGCCAAAAGCAAATTCAGCATGGAGCTCTCTCTCTCCTTCCCAGACCTTTGTTGACTTGCAGTCCCCATTCTGCAGCAATTAGTCAGCTGCCATGGGAGAGTTCCTTGGCTGTATATTCCTCCTAGTCCTCTTCTGAATGCAAGTATAGTTAGCCCTTTTGGTGCTATTATTCACAGTATTGCCAGGGCCAAATTCAGCTCATTTGGCAATGGGAATTTGCACAAGTTTTGAGTGGGATGATTTTTTTCCCCACAAAAGAGCAGATCTCATGAATTGCACCCACTGAATGTCTAACATCATCCTGATTTGCCATTTACGTATTGTTTCTTGATCATCTTACACTCAATGTTTAACTTAGGAATCATTTCTATCACAACTGTATTTGGCCCTCAGTATTATTAGGTAGCATGAAACATACTCAGTGATGGTATGAAAGTTATTTCCAACAGGGCTTATGAAGAACAGCTGAGCAAGTACGACCTCCTGACCTCAAAGTGTTTGTTTACTGGGAACTATATTCCTGTTCTCTACATTTAATCTGTCTTGGACCAGGCTGACATTCCCTGGCTAGATTTATTGTATCTCTGGGGGATATTACAAACACAACATTGTCACCGCTTATCTAGTAAAATGATAATAGGATTATATTCCTCTAGTGATAATGACACAGTTATGTTCATTTTTAATAGTAACAAACCAAAGTTTGATTTCATGTTCAGTGAAGATAATGTGTTACTGGGGAAAAAACCAAACCATTCAAAAAGTATTTTTCTTTCAAACAAATCAGTCATGGAAAATGTTTCTTAGTCCATCTTATTTGTAAATCAGAGCTTCAGCTTGCGTATATAAGCAGGCATACTATGTCAGTTTTACAGAAATGATAATGAGGAAAACTCAGAAAACTCTGGTTTCCCTAAATCAACAACCCTGGATTTTGGAAGCTGGTCATGATGTTTTTCCTTGTGTATCTTTTCCTACATTTGGTCAGATATCAAAAGGCAGGCACAACAGACCACATTTGCATTTCAATTATATTTAGTTATGCTCAAGGAGTACAGAGTAGATTCATTTGTTATCAGTATTAATTACTATTACTATTGTTAGTAATACTATTTGTTATTATTGGTAGTGTTAGGATTAATACCACAGACAAGTTTTAGTTTAGTATTGTGTGCGTTAAGGGAAGACTCTTAAGTGTATTGCTTAACTGGTTGCTTCTGGTGTAATCAACATCTCTGTGTAATGTGTGTTCTTATTTTATCTCCCAGCTCAGACAACAAAAATCAAATTACTTTTTAACTTCAGTAAGTTGTACATTAACAAAAGGTTTGCCTTTTCGTGTTTCAGGAAAGAAAATTATTGCCCCTCTCCCTCTTTTTTCTCTCTTTTTTTTTCGTATTGGGGTAGAGCACTGACACTACAATGCTGACCTCTATGCAATGATCCTATTGTTTTGGTGACCTATACTCCAGTGACTCTGCTCTGTTGGAATTCATATCACAGTCAGCACAGATGAAGCATGCATCATTTTTTTTGAGCAAGCAGTATATTCATTCTAAAAAGTATTGTTATCTGATAATTTCTCCTGCATTTTTTTCGCTGAAGCTGACAATGACTTTTCTTCAGTGCTGTTACTTAAAGTAACCTATGAAAATAGTCCACAGTAGGGAAATATATAACACAGATTTAAAACAAAATTAATAATAAATAAGCTAGTCCATAGGCATGCATGCTACATGGTGAAATTACAGTGCTAGACTTAAACTAAATGTGCATTTAGTATTTAGAATTCTTAAATGTTAAATAAAGTGTATTCATTTATCTTAAATTTTCTGTAGGGCAGAACAGGGATGTTAAAAATGATGCAAGTAATTGCCTCATGTAGGTATACATTTCAAAGCTCTTATTACTAGTTCCATTCAAAAATCTTTCAATGGACAAGAACAGAAAATGCCCAAGAATGAAAAATAGACTTCTTAAAGCTAGTTCTTTTGTGTTGAAATGTAACCTCAGTAACTGTGTGTGTGTCAAAAGGTAATTAACTTCTCTCTCAATCTGCAGTAGGCTATGTTACTGGGTACGATTTTTTTTTAGCAAGCCAGTGATGAGGAATATCCCCTAATACACCTTACTCCTCTGGGGACCTTATGTTCCTTCCTCTAAAATCAGGAACAAATTCTTAAGCATGTCAATATGAGCAAGATCACCTCCCATTTTGGCAAAGCCAAGCTTTCACTCAGGAGCATGTCACACAAAGAAAATGTTTATGAAGCAATGTGCTCTACACTTTAGTGTATGAAAACCCAAGGACGGAATTATTACCAGTATTCCTCTTTTTATACCATAATGAGGTTAGTTCAGATTTTATCAGAGTAATGTGAATTCGATGCTTTTATACCAGTGTAAGTATGTTGGTTGGAAAAAGTGTAACTATTTTTTCTGCATTGTATACGCATGCCTCCTTGCTTGGGCCCCTGAAATTTGAGATCAACTTACCATGTTGCTTTTCCACATTGCTTTAACATGTTCATTTTCTTTTCCTGCATTGGTATCCCATAACGGACAGAAGGGTACTGAGTGACTGTTTTGGGCAATTCCCACACCAGTCAGTATGTTCTGCATGCAGTGCACTGCAGGTGGAGGTCAAAATAGAGTGACCATGATTGATACCAAATATTTATCATATGTAGCAATATTTCTTTTAGAATTTGTTTCCTTCTTTAGCTGCTTTTGCAAAAACTCTTCCTCTAAATCTGAGTCAAAGTAATTCTCCTCTTTGCACTTCTGTGTCATGTGAAATGAGCATGTAAAACAAGCTATTGTACACAAACACTGGCAGATTCTAAGACCACTGAAATAATCTGAAACATATTTTTCAGTTAAAACACAAAAATGAAACCAACCCCAAATTGCTGTGGGATACTTTACAGGTAACTGTCCTTACACTTCGGTGTTTGTTTGTTGCTGGTTTTATTTTGTGCCAATTCTCCAAATGGAACAACCTCTCTATTGTTCATGGTACGACTTACATGCAGTCACCTACATACAGCTTTCTACTTATTTGTAAAAGATAGTAGTGATTGAAGTTGCTTATAACCAGAACTGCAACACATTCTATTTAGCAAAATGCTGGATTTAAAAGGACTTGTTCCCCAGAGCATCTTCCAATGAAATTCAGTTATATAAAGTATCTTTATTGCGTTTTACTTAGGTGGGATTTCGAAGAGAACTTGAAGGAGATAATTGAATTCTTCTGGGAAACAAGTACTTGAATCGTTTCAGCTCTTCCAAAAAACCCTGTCAGCACAGTCTAGCCTAAACATCCTAAGAGTATTTATCAGAGCTAAAAAAGAGGAAAAACTAGTGCTTAACTGACCTTGGTATCAATTAGTACATATATGTATGCACTGGTACGCTTCTGTAACCTGCCCATTCTATATTCAGCGGATGTCCAAATGAGATGCAACCCCATTCCAAACTACAGTAGGAATGTTTCTGACAAAACAGACAGTAATTCTTCATACCAAAAAAGTGCCAATGCTCCCCCAGGGCACTACATTCCCACAGAAGCCTGGAATTTGCTTCCCTGTGTATACATATATGCAGTATTCAGAATATTGCACATATTCAGCTCATGGTTGATTACTAGATTACATACTGCTGCAGAATATATCATACAATTCAGCAAGAAATAAATCAGTTCAAATGACACTTTTTTTTTTCTGTAGGCAAAAATAACCCCTTGCATTGATGCTTATACATTCCAGTGAGTGATCTAGTTAAGTGCACACAACTAGGAAATGAATGCTGCCCTGAGAATCTTAACTCTAGCATTTACAAGCGTGAAGAATGTCCTATTTTGTTGTACTCAAGGTCCCTCTAGCCCACTAGTCTGTCTCCAGCAGTGACCAAACAGAGAGGAAATATGCAGGGGTATTTTTCCCACCTCCAGCTATTTGCAGCTCAGGGATTCCTGAGCAGTTTCACTGCACTTTTAGCACATTTTACAAACATTATGAAAGCTCTCCAATGCAGAGAAGTGAACACAACAAATGTAAGATGAAAGGTTAGAAATGAGGAATAAAACACTGTAAGCTTGGCTGCCAATTCATTTTGATTCAAGTATCAAATGTGCTGTTGCATCCACTGTAGTTTCTTTTGGCTACACCAAGTAGTGTTAATGTTGAATTTAAATAGCACTCTGCAATGGGGGTCCCATTTTACAGGTGTTGTATGCCCGTAACTTGCTAAATTCAGTGAACATAGTGCATAGGTATCAGCCTGGAGTATCACCCTGGACTATAAAACTCAGTGTCCTAAAAGGACACAATACAAGGAAATCTCCCCAAAGTGATGGAAACTTTAAAAAAAAAAAATCAACCGTAATTATCCCGCATCGATACACCTTAAGTCAGGAGTAGGCTCTGAAAGTGAATCCAGAGACCCTTAGCATAATTTGATGTTTCCCTTTGGTTTTAAGAGTTTCTTATTAAGGGGAAAAAAATCCTTAAATGCAAGAAAATGCAAATTGCCAAAAATATACTATAAATGTTCTGTATTGTTTTTTTTTAATTCTTTATATGTGTTTTGTCTTTTTATATCAGACCTTTAAAACAAACTGAAATGGTCACATTTTCACCACTAAGAATAAAACACTAGCCTTCTTCACATTATTTTCTGTTTGTTTATGTTTCTTTACATTTCCCAGAACTTAGTGGGCATAATGTATCAACAAGTACAACATCAGTGTATCAATAGCAGCTGCTTTCTGTATTAGGAGCGCTCTGCCAGTTCTCTAATTGTCCACGTTACAATGTCACAAATATTATGGAGCACACCTAAGCTCTACACAGACTTGTATTTCTTAGAGTAAGAACATAAATTTTGGTCACTTAAACACAAAGGCATTGATTTACAAAGTCTCTAAGCTTTCACTGGGTATGATGTAAGTAAATACACAAAAGTTTTTGATGATCTAACAGATTGTGAGATAAGAGCAGGGCACAGTACCATGCAGTATCAAGGCACTGTATCTTTTTCTCTGCATTTCTCAGGGTTCTAGAGAAATGAAACTGCACCAGTCTATAAAGCAAGATAATATGGTAACTATGCATTAATAATAGCAAGGAAATGTGGCTTAATTAACATGGTAATAATGGTAATCGATATTATATGGTTATATGGTAGTAAGAGTCAGGAAAGTTGTATTTTCTTTCCCTTTGCTGTCATGAACGTGTTGTATGACACTAGGAACTTCAATAATCTTCCCACGACATAGACTTTGGTTCCACGTTACCAATACCCTGTAGTTCAGGAGCTGAGCTTTCTGATCCACTCATTCATTCCGTCTTGGACCACTCCGTCTGTACAGAGCGAGGAGCAGGTGCAAGCATTTGTTGGGGCAGACTGTAAAATAGATGAGTGAAAGGAAGTGGGTTAACAGCAGTTACATATTGGCATACCTGAGAGGACAGTGAAGTGTAATGTGAGGATACAGATGAGCAACCAGGGCAAAAACAGTGGGGATTTTTTTTAAATCCTGCTCATTTTACAGCTCCGTTATAGAAAGCTGTCAAAATGCAATTGAACCGAGTAGACTGACTGGGGAGGACAGAGAGCCCTCAGGATATACCTAGGTTTGAGGAGCAAGAATGACTTAAGACTGATTTGGCAGCCAACAGATCAGTTTTTATAACAACATCTATACTCTTTTTGATAAAGCACTATAAGGTCTACCAATGAAAACAGATAACTATCAGTTATATGTTTACTGCTTGTCACTCTCATATATAATTTCTATGCTATTCTTTTTTACTGTATTGTACAAAATGAACTCTCTATTAACAGTACGGCAGCAAGCAAACTACTGAGTTCCTTCCATAATCAGATATTTTGAGGTCCCGTTTCATGCCTAAATCATAAGGCTGGCATTACTGCTTTTAAGATACAATACACCATTGATAGAACAAAACATTAAAGGCAATTAAATGTTGGCAATCTTCCTACCACTGGCAAAGTCACACTTGTTAACAGTTCCCCTTTGTGGCATGTTTGCAGTGTAATCACTGATTTCTGGAAAGCTTTTTTGGCACTTCAAGATATTTTGAAATATCTAATGAATTTATTTTTATAGACAATTTTAGACTTTACTCATATTACTTTAAAGCATTTTACTTAAAAAGTACGGCTTTTATGCACTCCAATGAGCTATGTATCCACATTTTAACAAAAGGGAAAGAATATTCTTTAACTTGTAGAACCAAGTGATACAAATAATAATTAATTTGCATTTTAACTAGTTAATTTTAGAAATTATCTCATACAAATCGTTATAAATACTATCTTACTAGGTGCAAGTAGGGAGATATCGCTGCTCTACTGAAAAAAATCAAAACATTTTTATCGTGGGTTTTAATATAAGTAAAAGCTTTCATGGCTATTCACTTAAAGCAAAAAATATTGGTATCTTAACAAACCTTTTTTCTTCATTTTGTGTGGAAAGAATGTGATTGGGTTGGCAAATAAATAAAAAAAATTAACTAGGAAAGCTTAATTTATAGTGAGAAACTTTTATGAAAGGCAAAATCATTTTTAACAAAATGAGCCAATTTTACTCTAAGTCTGCTAAAAGTTTGAACATCACTGGAGGACATTTTTAAGAGAGGAAATAAAAAAAAGCAAGCTTTTCATTTGTTTTGGTCCCTTTTCCTGCAAATGCTCTGCAATACTGTAGTCCTGTACCATCTAGTGTCCTGCAAATGCTTTGTTCTCATAGTGGCTATCTTAAAAGTACTAAACTACTAATATCAGTTGTATCAATACTCAGTATGTGAGCAGGAATTATATTTAATCAAATTTCATGTATTTTATCTATTTGCAAAAGCATGGTCTGTACAAAAGGAATGTAAAAGACATAACAGTGGGTATGTCTGTGACAATAGAGTTTATTCACAGGTGTGCTGGCAAAGTAATGTAAGAGTCTACTACACTTTTAGCAACAGTTCTCTCCTTTTTGAAGTCTCTCATGCTTTGTTTAGAATGATTGTGCTGTATTTTTATTATGCTGGTATAAACTGAAATTCTGCTCATATATCTACACAAAACTCTCTTAGACATGATACAACTCTAGAAAATGATGCAGCTGTGCAGACAAAACTGCATCTTGTAGTGAGAATTAAAATTCTGAATGCAACCACCACAATGAGTGGCATCAACAGGTTCTGCTCACTCATTCCCCAAAATATTAAATCAATCATTTTTCTAACTCAGTTCAGATTTAATAGGAATCTGCAGCCAGGTAGAAAAAGGTAAGTGACTGAAAATGCAAGGCAGTGAAGAACTAGGCAGGAAAGCAAAAAACACATTAACATGCAAAGCTAAATGTATATGTGATTATATGTAAAATTCAGGTTTTAAGCCTTCCAAAGACCTTATCTGGGCTAGTACAGCTTTCTGCCAGCATAGCTGCATTGATGGAGAATCGCACCTCTTCTCATCCCAACAGAATTTGTGCTTAAGATGTTTTTCAGCCTTGTCCCCACTGAGGAAAAATTAAATACAGCTCAGTAGCTTCATTCACTTGGCACTCTTCAAATGGCACGGTGGAAGAGACAAGTGAGCTTAGGAAAATATTGCCATATGTGAGTCTCTGCAGCTTCAAATGTTTTGCGTTGTGCTAGCAAATTAAAGAGTTTCTGTTTTTGTGTGTCTCTTTCCATTGCCTTGGCTGCGGGAATCTTTTTCTTCTCAAGTCATACTCTGTCTCAGTGCACAGCTGAAGGGCAATGAGAGAACGAAGCAACTGGGTGAAGGTATGAGATCAGCCTGTCAAGTGGCAGCACTCACACATGCCAGATTAAAGTGACTATATAACCACAGCCCTGTTTCCTGCCCACAAAATTCCTTTATGTTGAGCTGGGTTAATTTAACTGTGTATCATCCACTGTTTTATTGGGGCAAGTATACAAAAACATACTATGGTACTGACAGAAGAGCCAAATATATATATATATCGAACATATTCTTTCTGTGCTAACATACATCTAAGTGAATAGCTGACTTTGTGAAACTCGAGATCTACTCCTGATAACTGCATTCTCCCAGAAGTCTATAAATGATAGTACATAACAGCTACAAAAAAAGCCTCTGACAGAGTACACGTAACCTAATAACTAACGGAGTACCCAGCACTCCTCTACAGGCGCACCAAAACAAACGAAGGCAAGTTTTGCTCTCATGAAATGAACTATCTTGTTCCCTCACACCCCAGCCTGGAGCTCTCCCTAGACTGCCAGTGGGTCTCCAAGCCCTGTCAGACACCACAGTTGTTACTAGCTTGTTGCTCAACACAAGCCTAACCGATGGCAATAATCCCTCCGTCAGGCTTCTGGGAACTGTTCCGTGGATTGCAACACGACGAAGCCAGCCATAACCTCCAATGCTCCTTTCCCCTCACGGCGAGGCCACCATTTACACCACGCTGCGGGTACCTCAGCTTCCACACGCCAGGCCGCGCGCGCTGCCACCGCGCCTCAAACAAACAACACGCCGTGCCCCAAAATCCCGGCCCGCCGTCGGGAGGCTCTCACAGGCCGCCCCACAGCCGCGGGCCGGACGAGGCCTCACTTCCCTAGCCATCCACCCTGCCCCGGGGGAGACGAGCGCCCGACGGGCCCTGGCCCACGTCCACAGCGCAGCGAGCCCCCCACGGGCGCCGCGACTCGGCCCGCTCCCTCCGCGCAGGGGAGCGGCCCAGGCAGGGGAGGCCGCAGCAGGGCTCTGCTACCGACCGCCAGCTCCGCTGCCCCAATGAGGCGCCCCAGCGCCTGCCCGGCCCCGGCCCCGGCCC
>VXAL01012825.1:143766-157356 GCA_013399475.1 Chauna torquata
TTGTCAAATGATCGCTATTGCTCTAACTCTTGCTGTGCCTTTGGGGCACTTAGCTTGATGCCCTCCTCTATTTTCTTATTATTGATATTTCTAATTACATGAGTTCTCTTAAACTGTGCTTGCTTTTTAATGGCTTGTGGCTAAAGTCAAATTTTTTTTCCAGTAGAATAATAATTTATGTGAATTTGAGACAATTTAACTGGCTTATCTAACTTCTCAGTTGCACGTGTCTTTTACCGTTAAGGTGATGTACTACAGACAAGTGCAAGTAGAATATTTGCTGGCAACAATTATTTGCTGAAATACTTTTTTCTTTGACATGAAACCCTGTAAATGAAATGTTCTGAAGAGATGCCATTGTGCCTCATAGTATTAAACTGCTGACATAGAAATCAATAAAGTCTTGTCAGCTATTCTACTCTTATTGTCTGTTGTCTTGGCAGACTTCTTACTGTTGATAAAGGAATTCTAGGATTTGTAGGCAAAAATGAATAGTAAGGACTATTGAACAGTGAGAGGCAGGGACGTATCTAGTATTATATTTCACTTGAAACCAAATTCTCTTATTGGATAAACTGTAGCAATGTCTACATCTATTCATATGTAAAAATGAAGATCAACATTACAGTTGACTCCTTGCTTTATTAGAGATAATGGGCTTTTCTTTTTTGAGTATAGAAGGTGACTTAATCAGCTTCTTATTTTGGCTTATTGGAAAATAGTAAATGGCTTGAAGTCTTGAGCCAGGGTTCAGTGTTTTCAGGCCTTTAAAACTGATCTTGTACTGAAGTAGTAGACTGTAGGTTTGCTTCAAGATTCAGTCTGTCATATGTTTTACCATAAGGCTTCTGAATACCTCAAAGGGGAGACACTCTCCCCATTCCCCAAACCATGCAATGAGTCTGTTTCAGAGACGATCAGCTTTGGATTACCACTTTTATATCTGATTGATTTGACTGAGAAAAAAATGTAAAAGCAATTTGTCCAAAAGCTCAGTTTTGCTTTGGCATGTTTCTAATTCAGGTAGGCTTTAGTCTTTAGATTTGGGAAGAAAACTGCTTCACTTTGATTTATTCTTCCCTGTTTAAGAAAAGTAAGAAGAAAAAAAAAAAAAAGTAAGAAAATATCTGAAGAGTTTGTTTAATCTGTGGTTTTATTAGCTTTTGTGGAGGGATTCCCACTGAGCCTAAAATCCATTATTTGCAGAATTATAATAGTGGAAATACTAAGTTTTTGGACTCGCCAAATTAATAAATGAATAGTATTTTAAAAGCTCTTCTGGCCATGTGTGCATTGCTCCTAGCAGGATGACTAAGGCCTCAATACCTATGACGATCTTGCAGGATCTTACTGCTATCCAGTTTAATAATGTAGAGGAAGAAACATAACATGACAAAAACATAGCAGATCATCTGAAACTGATAAAATTTTAGGTATTGATTTTAGGCTATATTAAGGTGCAGTGATTAGAAAATGAAATAGAGGAGAGGGATTTTCTTTTCTGCTTCCAACACAGGAAACAATAGTTACTTTCTTCCCTTACTGTCCGTGGTTTAATTCCTCACAAAGCAGGACCGAGCAGAAGTAAGTCTGTAGCTTAGACCCTTCAGGGAAGAAGGGTAATTGGATCAGTCCCACAAAGCTGGGCAAACAGCTGTGGGAGAATTGTATCCAGGATGGCAGTGCTTTGAAGACCGATTGGCAGTACTTACTGGTGTAATACGGGCAGTTAATCTTCTGAGTACCTAGCACTGAGGGGAAGAGAGGATACAGAAAGCAGTGGTGCTGCTGCAGTTTCTCAGCCTCCATATTCCAGAGAAGGACTTGTCATTTGGCAGTAGTGGTTAATTGTTGCTCTGAGTGACTTGTTCATTTGTAACTGGTATGACCTTGTTCATTTTATGAAGCTTTTTGGGCTTTACTGAAGAAAACATAGATGTTCTAGAACGTTTAAGGGTTAACTTAGTCATCCTGCTGTGTGAACAGGGAGACTGTGCCACTGCACATTGTGCTGAACATAAGATGAGGTGATGTAATACTGTGTCTGCTAAGCTGGTTCTTGTTTGCATGTGTTCAAATTAACTGTAGCAGCTCCTCTATCCTCTGAAAAAGGACAAACTGTGTGTATGTGGCACTACTTGAATCTGGAGCTATAGTGGGGTTCACAACTGTATGTATATATTGAGAGACTATTTCCAGCAATCTAGGTGATTTAATTCAGTGAACTTTACCGTACTCCCAACAGCATGCAAGGTACAGGGAGGCTCTTCGTCTGATATAACATGTTGCTGCTTGATTTCATAGTGCTTGTGGTCCGGTGGACATTAGAATAAAATGCAATTGAATGGAAAGACAGCTAAAAATATAATCAGTTTTTTTTGTTGTGCAGGCATTTTAAAAATTGAATTTAATTGCATTTTTTTTTAATCACATATACAACTTCTTATGTTCTGCCTTCTGGGATACAATTCTTTTGCGTAAATTTACTAGCTGTCAGTGCAGAAACTTTTCTCCATGCTTTACTTTTAAGTCTGTGATTGGCTTTTGTGGTTTTAGTTGTGATCTTTATGTAGAATAAATCGTAACAATAAGAAAAAGAATACAATCAGGCTATTATGATAACAGGCTTAACATATTGCTTATAGAAAGAAAACTGTGTTAAGCTATATATGAAATTTTTAGTTCCGTTGCTTAGAATGTATCTTCGGTGATCTGTATATGATATATTGTTCATGCCTGTATGATGGGAGATTTTCCTAGTGCACTCCTTTTGCGTAATTTATTTTATAACAGTATTTAGGAAAAAGTGTGTGTGTGTGTGTATTCAGGTTTTATTGTATTTTGAGTCATTCAAAACTGTGCAGTATACATTCTCGGGAGCATACACAGTGAGCAGATCTTGCTCAGTAGAGTTTAAAACTTTGTTTAATTATTAGGGTACCAAAAAATGTCAGTATGTTTGTGATACTGATGAAAGTCATTGCCGTGGTAATAGTTGCAGATATCTTGTGCAACAGATATTTAATAATAATTGTTCTTTATTTTAGGAAAGTGAAGAAAGGCTCATTATTAATAGATTCCAGTACTATAGACCCTGCAGTTTCAAAAGAATTAGCTAAAGCAGTTGAAAAAATGGGAGCTGTTTTCATGGATGCTCCAGTTTCTGGAGGTAAGTCCTCATTAACAGTTTACCTCATACTGGGTGGGTTGTATTCTTGTTAGCCATCTTGGCCACCAATCTGTGCCCTTATTGGTACAAGTTGCTTTTATTTGCTATATGTATGGTATTCTTCTTTTATTCCGTTATATTTAAGAAAGGGCCGCCTGTTTTCTCTGTGATGTGTACAAATATTTACCTCTGTATAAAGAGTTTAATGCAAGGCACAATGTTGTGTGTCATCTCTTGCCTGAAGGCAGTGCTGTAGCAGTAAGGAAGCTCAGGATGATAATAAACCTGATCTTTCAGTGTAGTGCATTTTTTATTCTTTGATGCGGTTGTATTACAGGCTTCTTAGGAGCAGATGAAAAATGGTGATGTCTGAGAAGTTGCAAGTTACTTTAGGAATATTTTTAGACTTTAGGAATATGCTTCTGTGATAGCCCTGGAGTATTGCATAGAGTTATACCTGAAAGAGAATAAAAATGCAAAGGGTATGAGAGAATTTGGCCTTAGAGAGTTTATCAAAGGTATATGCGCAAGCTAGGAAGAGTACAGCCTGTATTTCTGATCATGAAGATGAGTGTGGCTGAGGATCAAAACCTAACCATCTTCTTAATTTTCAAGTGAAAGCTTAGGTAGGATTTGGCAACACCAAAGAAGCCAAAATGTTCATCCCAATTCTAATGTGAACAGAAAGTAGGAAGAGCCAGAGGATATTCAAGGCTATAATAGGGAAGACAGGATTCTTGCTTCCAGCCAAAATATTAGTCCTTGTTTTATGAAGTTAGATAGCTTGTCAGCATGGGAATAAAAACCACAGAAAAAAGTATGTTGTGGGTGGAATATATATCTATCTGATCCTTTTCTAAACGTAGCATGGCCTTATACTTACTAGTTGGGCGATTCTGACATCTTTTACGTGGCTCTCTTCAATCCCTTTCCCCCAAATATGTTGTTTACCTGCAGCAATTATTTATCTTTTGGAAATGTCTGTAATTTGTTTTTTACCCATAATTTTTGCTTTAAGGCTGATTATGCTATAAATACAAAGAAAGAAAGAAAAGTTTGATTCTAAAACAACCCTAGCTGTTCTTTGGGGTTTGTTTCTTGAGAAAATGTTAATGCTGAGACTGGGTTAGTACAATAAAATACAGTTGAATAGTCTGAATACAAATGGCTGTTTTGATGTTTAGTGATTTGTCTGGATACAAATTATTTGGTGTTTAATGTGAGTTACAGATTGATATTCTGAAGGAGGGGGAAAGAATAGATATTTATCTCTCTAGTATATAATATGTTTCTGAATGCCAAGTAGCACTCTGTACAAATCATGTTTAAAGTGGGCAGTTGCTATAGAAGTGGAGAAGTTAAAACTTTAATGTTATGCTTTGGTTTTTATGTTTTTCAAGACCTAACACATCACGTCTTTGGGGTATTTTTGTATGTCCTGACTGCATTGTTGGCCATTAGACAAAGCACTAAATGGAGAAGTATGCTCAGCTCTCTAGAAATTGGCAGGCATTAATCTGTTGCTGTGAAATGCAATAGATTTGGCAGGAGTGTCAGTGAGGGAGTTTGTGGGATGGAGTGAGGAGGAAGAGGAATCAGCAAGCGTGAACTGTCATCTTTAGACCTGTGTGTTTACTAGCTGTTATTGGCCACTTGTGGGTTGGGGTATTTTGGGTATGTCTAATGGACATTATTATTCATCTGCACTGTAAACAAATTTTTTCACAAACTAAAAAGTATTTTGAAAATTGCTTGGTCTGTAAACCTCATGGAGAAATACTGGTGATTTTATTCCTGTTCTGACATAGCAAATAAAGTATTTAAAGTCTAGAGTTAGTGCTGGATTACAGTGGCTTGTTAGCAGCCTTATTCCTGAAAGATTCTTTCCCTTGATCTTTTTCAGATGGGCTTATGCTGCCCACGTAGTAGTGCTGTGCTCTTCATATGATTGGCCTGAAGTGTTTACTTGCAGCTTATAGTCAAGGCCAATTAAGTGGAAGTTAATGCACCACCTTACTATAGTGTTATTTTGTATTAACTAACTTTGGAAAATACTTCTCATCCCAGTAGTTGCATGCAGATTATGCTGGTAATGCTGTTTAGAGATAGCAGTCGCTTAATCCTGGGATTAGGATCTCTTGCAGGTCCATATGAGAAAGTTGTGTCGCAGTTCCCAGTGCTGTCCTGCGATGTGAGCTCTTTGTGAGCATAGACAAATGAAGAAACATCTTCAAAATCCATGGTCATTTAATATATTTTTTAAGCCTAGAGGAGTAATTTATCTTCTTGCAAAGACTGGATTCAGCATCTTTGTACATGTAAAAGGCTTTTAAAGCACAAATTATCACTGAAAGGACTACTGGCTGAGCAAGAGATCTAAATTTAGCCTTTAAGAATTGGGTCAAGTTAGCCTTCCCACTGATTTCACTGAAAGTATGATTCTTACCTTGCAGTTCAGAGCAGACTTTACTAGTGGTTTCCCTGATGCTGCTGGAACATTTCTTTGTTGAATTCAGATCACAAAATACGTATTGTCTAAAGTACAGTGGACAATTTTTTTTAAATTTCTGATGTGATTGTTTCTTCATTGTAAGCATTGTTAGTGTTCAGATACTATCTTCTAAACTTTTTTCCCGTTCCACTGACTCTTGAAATTGTATCAGCTCCCGTTCTACTCAATATATGTTGTACTGCATTCTGCTGGAACTTCACAAAAAGATGTGTCAGCTTGATTAGCTTTTATGTTTTTGGAGTTATGGATAAATGGTTTTCAATTCTGTTGTAGGTATGGTTCTCTAGATCTGATAATGAAGCTTAGGTAGATCTTTCCCCTCACTGTCTACTTTAGCCAAGACAGCAGTCAATAAAAGTTAGACTGCTAATTGTTAATGAGAACTGTAATGCTAAAATGGTAATAAACACTAGAATAACACTTTTTTTTTTTTTTGTAGGAGCCGTGGGCTGGAGTAGGTTAGAAAAATTGGAGTTTCTATTCCAGCTGTCATTTCAAACTGTTTCATCTTACAGTAGTAATTCCATAAGTTCCAGCTAACCATTAAATGATGGAAAGAATATTACTAATACCCCTGACAAATGGAGACTTTTTCTCACTGGTAATGGAGTAAAATGCTAGACCTTGAAGGATGAATTGCAGACTTAATCCCTGTATGGCCAGATTTGTCCTTGACATGGAGCAAAGAAAACCTGTGTTTAAAAACACCGTGGAGGTCTTTTCTTTGGTTTTTATTCTGAGAGCACTATATTTCATTTCATCCAGCTTTCTTTCTTTTTTTCTTTTCTTTTTTTTTTTTTTTTTAAAACGAGGACACCTTCTCAAAACTGGAGGAGTGAAATGTATTCAATGGCATGATCGGACTGATGGAAGAGATTAAATAGGCCAACTAGAAAAATTGGTGAATCTTTCTCTTACTCGAACACTGAAGGTTTAGTGCTTTTCCAAAAACAGCAGAGGTGAGGGCCTTACAGAAGAGCTGGGAGTATGTCTGTGCACATTAATGCTTTCAAGGATGATTTGAAAGATGTTTTAAGACAAGACTAATGGAAAGTAGTAATGAGTGGTTCAAACACTGCAGCTGTTAGCTTGGACGCTACATTTTAATAAGGCATCATCATCATCAATTTGTTTGTCAGAATAAAGCTGGTTTAATAGACCTCTGTTTTGTTGGAGAACCTCAATAGAGCTACTTTTTACCTGGCTTTCCTAGGTTGTACCTGCTTTGTTTCTCTAGCTTTGTGCTTTTTTGGAGAAATACAATCTTATGACTTCATGAGATTGGAAAGGTTGGTTGGTTGATTCAACATCTCTAACTTGAGAGATTGTGCACTTTTTTTAATAGTCAGAAGACATGAAATAAGGCATTCTCTTCATTCAGTGGTAGGAGTTTTTGTTTTATTTTGGCCTGCTAATGCAGTGATTGGAATATCTGTTAGGATCCTTGAAACACTGTCAAGAAGAAACAGGTTTGTGAATTTAAAGCTAAGCATTCTGACCTCTTCCTTCAAGGGCAGGTGTTCTTGTAGATGAGGAAATGGTAGTTCTTGAGGCATTCTAATGTTTGCTCCATTGTTATTTCTGGGTTTATGTTTTTATGTTTTATTTTTAAAGCCTATATACATATTTTCACAATGGCCACAATGTTCTCTGTGCTCCTGAGTATAGCATTTTCACCTCCCTTCTTCTTCTGCTCCTCCTCAGTCACTTTGTGTCTTCTTCTTTCTTCTTTCTTGGCATGCTTCTTAATTTCAGTGTTTATATTTTTACTGAATGCATCTGATCTTATTCATTTTTTTGCAAAGCTTTTTGATTTAGGGACAATAGTAAAAATTGCAGTGTGCAACCATAATATTAAAAGTATTATAAAAAAAAAAAGTTGAGTTATTCTAAAACTTAAATGAGGTAAAATTAATGCAGGAAGTAACATAACAAAAAGGGAAGGATCAGGTGAACTGTCGTTTAAGGAGGCTGAAATGAAGACAAAGAAATACTTTGAAGTCTGAGATGCTTAAAAAGCCTCTGATTCCTAATAACTTTCAAATATTTGAAGCTATTTAACAATTCTTATGTTTGTCAAAATAAAGCGTGCTTAATAGACCTCTGTTTTCTTGGAGAGAAGATGGAAAGGAATGAAGATCTTGAAAATATACATGTTGTCAAAATGCATGTTATGACACTGGGGAGGGAAGAAGTATAAACCCTGTGCAGAAATCACTGTGTTGGCAGCAGCTGCTGTTGCAGAAGGATTAGATATTATGTTTACTGATGTGCTGACTTCGTGAGGGTATCTTTATTCTGTGAGGGTGTTACACTTTTTTTATTTTACTTTTATGGAGAATGCAGAAGATAGTACATGGCTAACCAAGAATAAACAGATTTGTTGAGAGTATCATCTGAAAATGTTCACTGGGGTGGAGACAATCATTCCTACAATGACTAAAAGGGTGGAATGACTGATTTTATTAAAGTATAGTGTATATTTTGGCTATAAAACTCTGTGTAGTCTGGCCAACTAGTGACCAATGTGTAGGGAAACGTATCTGTCTCCATTTATTCGAAGGTGTAAAGATGAGTTATTCAGGCTGGCCCAGTGGGATATAACCAGGAATAATAGGCTGGAAATTATTAAGGAAAGAAAAATGCATGCTGTGTCTACCAGGAAAAACTTCCTAACAACATTCTTCATGCACTGTGGAATAATTTTCCAAAGGGGATGGTTGAAGCCAAATATCTTGACATGCTTTAAACTATACTGGGCAAAGTGCTAGGAACTATTCTGTAGGGAAAAATCTTTAACTGGCAGAAGGACGGCTACATGATCTAACAGGTCTTTTCCATCTCTAATGTCTACAATTCTGTTGTGTTCTCACACATGGTGTTCAAAAACAGTTAAAGGAAAGCTGTCCAGATGGAAGTTGAAAATCCCTGTGGCACTCTTTGAAAAAGAGCAAGGGATAACTGTAGAATTATGGCCAACATTCCTTTTCTCAATAAAACTGTTTCTAATATCCATGGCTGCATGCGAGCTGTTACTGAATCCTAATAGCTGCTCTATTTACTTGTGGTTACTTTTATGTTCATCCTATCGAGCGTTCTGAGATATACAGAATAAGAAATATCTTCAAATTTCAGCCAGTGATAAGTTCTAGAGAATAAGAACTAATTTATTTTCATTTTTCAAATTTTGACTGCTTCTTCTAGAGGACTTTTAAAGTTAAGGAGATGGAGGTGGTGTTTGGAAGTGTTTCTGGAATGCAGTGATGGCTTTGAAGCTTTCTACAAGATTTGTTTTTAAAAGCCCTGGCTCCTTCCACATCCTAATTCTGTACTGCGCTGAATGTGGATGGCACACGTCAACACTGAGCCCAGCACTGCAGTGCACCAGGGCAAGATGTATAAACTGGAATAGGTAGCACGGAGCAGAACTGGAAGTACGCTGTGCCTTCACAACAGCCCTCCCCTTGAGGGCAGTCCTCACCAGCTGCAAGCACTGGAGGTGCCACTGGAGAAGATGAAGCTTATTCTGAATCTTAATGCAAAGCCGTTGTACTTGCAACAATTCAATGTTGCCTTCAGCAGACCTTTTCAGTCTGCAGGTGCACATTTCTGTTGTTTAAACAAACAAACAAATAAAAAACACCAATCCAAAGAAACCTGACTTGATAAAGTGGACTTGGTCCCTGAAGATTTAAAATTGCACATTTTAATTTGTGTCTTACTCAGCAAGACACATCAGCAAATCTTACATTAGACACATGAGAAGAAACATTAATGTCCTAAGTACCTGAACCAGTGTCTTGGGACACATTCATGCAAACTACTCTCTTTGGAAGAAGACTCCTTTGTAGGCCCGTTAAACACAAACTATTTTAAAGGAGTGGAAGAAAAAACAGATGGGAGAAACTTTGTGGCAGGGGCAACTGCCCTTCGTTTGTAGTGCAGAGTCCTTTGAGGCAGGCCTTTGAAGGTACGTTGTTCATGGATCCCCTAAATAGCTGAATCCAAGATGAGTAGAAAGGAAGGAAAATTGATATTCAGTTGACCACCATGTGATGATGCTAGTATTATGAGTTACTTCTGTTTTGTCTTTAAAATCATGGTGATGAGTTGGGCAAGGTTGGAAAACATCTGAAGACCCTGAGCCTAAGTTGCTGGTTGCAGAAAGTTGTCTTGTAGTCAAGGGCATCTTTGTTTTGACAAGTTTCTTAAGTTGTGCCAATAAAAAAGAGGAAAAATCTTCTAACAGAAGAATTCCCTCTGCACTTTAAACAAATACCTGAAAATTACTCAATTTTTATAGTATTTTAGTATTGCCAGCTTTGAGACAATTCAACAGCTTAAGCTTTTGTCTGTAGGAGGACTGCTCTTGATTAATCCTCAGAGCACATAGAAATACCAAGATTTCTTAATTCTGCTCCAACCACATTTTAAAACTCCATTGATTTCTATGATTAAATAGAAGCGTAAGAGAAACAGCATAGCCTCTTACAGTTGATATGTATTTAGAATTCGGCTTGTGAGCATATGAACTATGTAAATGTTCACCTTTCAGTTTGTCCAACAGTGTTTAGTCCTGTTGGCTCACTGCTTCGATCTACTGAAATGCAGAGGACAAATGCAAGTCAGGCAGTTCCTGAGCTGAAAAGATACAGTTTTTAACTACAGTTCTATTCATGCCAAGTACAACATACAACCTGAAGTGAAAACAAAATGACTTACTGCACTGTATTTGACCTACAACTTTAACCCTTAAAACTTAGTTATCCTTTTCATTCCTGTAGTTAATTTAGCTGGAAGAACAACTATGGAAGAAAATTAAATTTGTCTGCAGTAAAATGAGGGGGAAAGTGTGAAACAGTGTGTAACACTTTATTAAAACCTTTATGTATTTTAAATAACGTAATGATTTGATGGTATCCCTGTATGTTGTTTAACTCTTTGTAAACTTCTGAGGCTTTTTTAATATGTAATTTAGGTCATTGGCAATAATACTAATCTAATACTAATCTACTTTATTTGATATGAGTTGTTGCAAACTATAAGATCCTAGTTACTCAGCAACTATATAGTTTAACCATATGCAGTCAGAAACAACACATTTTTGCTGTCATTTTGTTTTCAACCTGTGTGTTTTGTCTACTTTCTGAGTGGGAATGCATGACTTGTGGCTGTTAGTTTATTTGCCGCTGTGAGTACAGAGAAGGTCACTTTGACTTTGGCTCCCTGGCTGTGGTCAAGGAGTGTACTTCTTGTGTTTCATTTATGTTAGATTTCTTGGTTTTGCTTAAAATCGTGACTTTTCAGTAATCAATATAAATGTAAATATAGATAATCCATACAAGTATATGACTATACATAGTTAGCTCTTCAGGCTTGGTTGATCTCTGAAGTCCCACCTTTGCCTGATACAAACCTATTTCCCAAAATTGTTACAATTGCCAGTAGTCCAAAAGCAGTATTGGGATCAGCTAAATGTTTTTTTTTTCCATGAATAAGTCACTTCACATTGAGTGTGCTGGAAGAGATAGAGATTTTCTTTCACTTTTAGAAGTTAGAGCACAGTTAGAAAAAGCAGTTTTCGCTAGCGTTATCGGCGTGTGAGTCACTGACATAGTAGAGCTCTGGTTTAGACCAAGCTAAGAGTGTGTATAGCGTTCCTGTCTCTGGAGATACTCATCTTGTAATTTACATTAGTGGGGAGTTAAGGGTGATGCTGGGGCAGTGGGAAGGTTTTGTAGCTGAAGTACCAAATGAGAAGCTGATGTGGATTTGGCAAGCAGGAGAACTTCCTCAGTTGGAGCATCCTCTTAGCAACCTCAGCCTGAATCCTGGCTGCCTCTGAGGGCTCCCACCCTATCCAAGATGGAAGTTCCCACAGAGAACACTAATAGCATCACTCACTGCCTCAACATATCATGCTAAGGCATGGGGCTTGACTGCTGTGAAACAATGCAATAAATGCCTCCCAGGGCCAAAATGAACATACCTGGTCACCCATATGTTCCTGTGCTAAACCCAACTGGACTATAGGAAGGCATTTCTATTAGTGGTGGAGTGACTGACACACCTAATAAAGAAGAAGGTGAATAATCTGTTACTGTTCAGTCATTGGCACTTTTTTTGCACTGTACTGGTATGCTTAGCAATTCTTACTACTAAATGTGATTATGTGCACTTACTTAGTATGTCGTTTTCCTTAGCAGACAATTATACCAAACTTGAATGGAGCATTTTTGGTAACTGGGTTAAAGGACTCTTAGAAGATTGAACAGTAGGCAGCAAAGCTTGTTAAGGAGTTTTTATTTTACAAGCCCTCAAGAATTCAGAATATGGCTTGCTTACTACTTAAAAAAGTCCAAACGTCCCTTATAGACTCCGTTTCAGAGCCAGCATCAAATCTATGCTATACTTGTCTAAAAATCCAAACATGCACTCTTGGCCATTACTATTTACTGAATCAGAACCCTACTGTTTCCACTTGCACTGTATCTAATTTATCGCAAGTTGACCACAAAAACTAAAATTATTTATATGTTGGCACCTAACAGCTCCACTATAGTTAAGGGTCTGTTGGCATTTTCATTATAAACCTTCCCTTTGAGAGGTTTATAACTTGGCGGTTTTACTTTTGCTTCAGGCTCAAATGTGCCATTTTCATCCAAGCACAAATTCTTCTACAGAATTTCATTTAAATCAGTTTGGCCATTATTTATTTTAGAGTGTGTATGTTGGGGAGTGGAAGGGAACATAGTATTTAATTTTGGTTTCAGAGGCTTTTTGGTCAGACTATATAATGAAAGAAAAATGGTGCTTTTTTTTTTTTTGTAGGCACTTAACCCTTCCTTGGATGTGCCAAAGTTATTAAAACCATGCTTTTTCAAGTTGCTCCCATTACTCACGTGCCAGACATCCTCTCCCACCCACCCATCTTGTCTGCCCCTTCCCAATGACATGGTTTGAGGAAGCATCTCCAGGCTTCTGGCATTGAACGGATGCAGTAACATACAGTGGATGTTCTGTTGAGAGGCCCAAAGTCAGCCAGTACAGCAGAGCAAACAGATGGAGCTTAATTGGAAAAAGAGAGGCCAAATGCAGTTGTCAGTCAAATGTAACCCTGTGTGGCTAAGAGTGGCATTTGCTATGGCTCTGCCATTCCTTGTGGGATGTGTGTGAATTACTGCTTGGGTGCAGTAATCCTCTGAGTCTAAAAGTGGTGTGCATTGCCATTTTCACATGCTCCTGAGTGCTGAACCACAGAGGAATTTCAGCTCCTTGTAGTCATAAATTCTTACCGTAGTACTGTATTATTATGCTAATTAAATTCTTGCCACACAAATAACACATATCTATACTGTTTCAGTACTAATCATAGTAACACAGTACCAGTGTTCTTTTACATGGTGGTTTAATAATACAAAGAAGGGGAATTGTGTACAGAGAGGCAGAAGCTTTTATTAGACCAAATAATACAGTTGAAAATAGAAAACAAGTTTCTGACTCAGTTCTTTCATCACGTTATGCAAGAAGCAGTAAAGTACAATAGCTTTTTTTTTTCCTTTGCTGTTGAATTACTCAGAAGAAAAGACTCAGTGGAAAGCAAAGCGGGAAGGCGATACGTGGTTTGGCAACTTCTTGTGTACTCATCATTTGGCGTCTTCTATTTTCAGGTAGTTCATGCATATTTGTAGAGTGATTCTTCCTGGTCGGACAAACACATAATAAAACTGCTTTGCTGTATTTTGTCTTCTGTCATACTGATAAGAGGGGAAAAGCGAAGCACAAGTAAAATTAACTATGGACGCAGATATCAGCATCTTATTGAACGATGGGGCACTATATCCCACTGAAGCATGTGAAAGTCTTCTACATGCTGCTTTTTTTTTCCTAACTCCAGATGTTAACAAAT
>VXAL01012825.1:174174-190833 GCA_013399475.1 Chauna torquata
CCCCCCTCCCGGTTATCTTATCTGTGGTGCAGCTATCACTTTGACAGTTTAATTGTATGTGTCTCTTGACCTCGTTAATGATAGCCCTCCATTGGCCCGCTCTTCCATGCTTTGGCCTGGTGGCCATATGGCTTCATTTTAACTTCCTCTAGTGAAGTGTTTCAAGTGAAAGTTCTTCTCCCAGGCAAGAAATACTTTCTATAATACGAATCTCTCTCTCTCTCTCTACATGGGTCTCTTACTTGTGACTTGAGTCTCCTGGGTCTCATTGTGACTCTGCACTTTCCTCCTCCCAGTTTCCTGTTTGCAAATGTGCTTAAAGCCATGGCTGGAGTTTGCTATAATCTTTCATTGCAGATTTTTTTCCATGTTTGTCTCCTCACTCATAGGTTTTGTGACTTACACTTCAGTCAGAACTTACTACATTACCATGAAGTCGTAACTTCTTTTCTACAGTTCATCAAAGTACAGTAGCAGATGCTGGGAGCAGTGGAGATACGAAAGCTTTCCTTTGTCATAAAGAAAAGTTGGCTTGCCAAGACTGAGAAGTATAGCAATAATGGTTCACTTAAATCTTCCGACTTAATGCTTTCTGTTAAATGGTTGAAATTCAAATCTCGAATAGCAGTCTCTTCTGCCAAAGCAACCTTGCAGAGGAAAACATGACTTGTACTTTTAGCTCAGACAACAAAAATAAATACCAAATCCAAATTTCTTAGCATAAGCTTCTTTCACTTATGACCTCAGAGACTGAGGGATTTGTTGTTGCAGAGAACACAGTTGAAATGGAAAGATGTATTTATGATTGGCATCAGCCTCATAATTCGGTGATGTATCATTTGTCCTTTTTTCATTGAGGTAATAATCATAATTCTTGGTACCAAGAGCGCTCCCATGTCTCCATTGTGTCTGATCTTCTGTGCTTTATGTCTTGATCAGAATTACAGTTTTCTCAAGGCAGTTCTTTTCAGAAAGAAACTAATTGCAGTGTTGGTTGATTGCGTTATTGATAGTAGTCTGAAGTTGTACTTGCATGTCAGACTATTGTACTACAGAAATACCTGAGTTAGCTGTAAAAAGGAGGAACTTTATGTTGCTGTGGTTATATATTCTCAGTATGTGAGTTAATGTGTCTTGTAGTTGGCTTGTTTTTCTGACATGAAGTGTAGAAGGTGCTGTAGATGTGCTCAGAACTGCAATGTAGTGACAGTACACAAGATAACAAACTGAAAATAATTCAATATGATTATAGAGTCTTTATTACCCATTCTTGATAATACTCAAATGTAAAACTGAAGGGCAGTGCTGAAAGAAATGAAAACTGTGTACAGAGTAGATTTTTGTATTTCTTGCGCAGGCTTCCTTTCACAAAGTAGTGAAGCAGTAGCCGTGGGGCACTGTTGTCATGTCAAAATTACACAAATGAAAGTTTGGGACAAAACCAGTCAAGTTCAGAATTTCACCAGGCAGATCTCCATCGGTGTAGTGCATTTTTGTCAAATATTTACTATTGTAATACAGTCAGTATCCTCAGAACAATATTGCAGAGATATACCTGTAGTAAATGTTCTTGAACCCATGTGTTTTAGTCTTTTTAAATGTTCATTTTATAGAGGTGGAATGGAAGGTAAATATAAATGTCAAATTTTATGGAGAAAAATATGGTGAATAAAGACTTTCCCTGGATTTTCACCTAATGATAGAAGGAGCAACTTTTGATTCTTGTGCATATTCAAATTTTTTTCGTATTTTGGAGGTAGCCGTTGTAACATTTGTTTTTGTCAACTGCACAGTCCAAAGAATTTTTGTCCATTGCCACCACTTCACAGATGCCTCTGTTAGGCCGTGTCCTTGTCTGTGTCTGCAAATTTATTTTTTTTCTTTCCAGTGTCTCAGGTCTGCAGTTCACCTTTTGGCAAGTTCTGTGAAATGCTGGAAAGTGTTTATTATATATTCTTTTCATTCATCAGATGCATTGAAATATTGCACATTAACTGTATTTGTGGTTTTTAGCGTGAGTTGGATGGAAGCTTGCTATATGGAAATAACGGCTCCCATCTGTTTTGGAATAAATTAGTTGTCATAGTGTCTTTACAAGGTGAACACTTGTCATAGACACCCTTCTGTTTCTGACTTGATTATATTTCTGACTTGACCACTTTGGTTTTCAGAGAACTTGAAAATTGCTGAAGAATGACCTTACAGACTCCATTATTAATCTCACGTACATAAAGGAATGTTTTTTAAAGAAAGCATTCAGCACTCTACTCATAACGAACTGAAGCACAGAACATATGTGTTCTAATTTGTCTTCTTCCTTTGGTTTCTATTTTGATAGAAAGGGATGAAATTTTGCAGAAGCAGTTGAGCCAGGTTGTCTAATATTTTGTACCAAATTAAATACTAAAATAATTGCATTCAGGTCCATACACATACATTCTCCTCTCCCAGGCCCATTTGAACTCTGCTTTTAATGTAATATTTGTGTATAAATTGGGTCTACTTTTAATTCCTTCAGGAGAAGAGGGTCTGAGAAGAAGCGTGGTGGTTGCTAGGAATGTGGGAGAGACAGCAGATACCCATCAGATTCTGTTGAAAGGATTCCAACTCCATGCAGAAATCACCTTCAATGCAAATGATCTGTTATCTCTTAACAGTATTCCAGTGAGCCCAGCAAAAAAATCTTGGCTGCCAGAAGTAAGCGACTGGGTTGTGACAGAGTGGGGTAGTTGAACTGTTTTTTTGTTTTTTTTTTTTTAAAAAAAAAAGAGGACCAAACATCTTTTTCTGGCAGCTTGGATGAATGGAAAGCTCTGCTGGTCAGGAAGGTTGCTCTTTTTAACCCTTTATAATGCCTTTTAATTAGAGGCAGTGACCCTAAGTGAACTGATTCTGATCTACTGAGAGATTTACTTCTCTGATCTCTCCAAGATCTGTTTCTGTTTTCACAATAGGAAAACTGTAGCTGTCTTATTCTTCCTTTCTGTTCTGCACCTTTTGTTATCCACTGCCACTGTGAATCTAGAAATATTACTGGTGGTAGNGTCCATCTTTCACAAGTCTCTCAAAACTCTTCTGGTCACTTGAGAGTAGAAAAGATCAAGATGCATTGTCTTTTGGGGAGTTATGGTGACAAAAGTACATTCAATTAAATTGTATGGCAACAAATTAAGATACGTGATCAAGCAGCATGGAGTCAAATGCAGTTCAGTGTTGATAAATGTAAAGTGGTGATCACTAAGGAAACAACACTTCATTAACTCCTCATTGCTGCCTGATTTTGAATTAACTGGATGCACTTAAGACATTTTTTTAAGCCACTAACTGTACATCCTTGCATGCTAATTAGTGTTTAATATGGATCAGAATACAAAAATAAATGTTGGTTTATATGAGAAACAGATCTGAAAAATTAATACTAAAATGTAATTTCAGCATAGAAATGAGTGATGTGCCACAGGAGCTTTATGGGTAACATAGTGTGGTTGCACTGTCTTCACAAGGATGCAGCTAAAATGGGAGAGACTTTCAAATTGACTGAATGGAATTTGAAACATAGGAAAAGGAAGAAAATAATAATAGTTTCCTTTTCAAAAGTAAATCTCCAAAAGTAGGCAATAGTGGAAGTATAGACTGAATAAAGAGCCCCCATACATGTTTGTCTTTTCTCAAGATATGTTGATAAAGGGACTTCAGTCAAATTGTAAGGCAACAAACTAAAAACTGTTACTTAATACTGCACTGAAATAGAAAAAATTAATGTATGGAGTGAACATACTGACATAAGTTATCATTTAGGGCAGAAGCTTGTTAGGATTAAATTAAAGAATTAAATCAGTATATACAGCTACCAAGAACACCCACAGCGTCATTAGACACAGTTAAACAGAAATCTACGAGACATACACGTTTTCATACTTTACTGCATCAGACACCTAGGAGATGAAAGAGGTTAACAATAATATTCATGTTACTCTCATATAGGATTTCAGCCTTTCAGATTTAAAAAAAAAAAAGTCCTCCCCTAACTCTTCTTGATTCTGGAATTTCTGAGTGTATGTATGGTGGAGGCTGAGCTGTTCAACCACTTTTAATGAGAACCTTGCACAGTGTCAGCTGTAAAGCTGATGTTTCGTATAAAACATCAGCACAGAATTTTGCATAATGCAGGAATAAAACTTGCCATGAGAATTCCATGAAGAGACTTTTTGATTTCTTTGGCATTTTTGGAGGAAAGCCACAGGGCTTCTGTAGGTTGGTCTAGAAATACCTTGTGTGGTACAGATCTTCTTTCTTCTGGGAGGAAGCACGAGACCGGAATGAAAGAATCAACAAAAGGAGCTTTTTCTCTATGCCTTCATTCTTTCAGCTTGCATTTTTTCTCATATTTCTACTTATATTTGTTCTATGGGTGGGAAAGAGTTATGCTGTGTTCTTAGCATGAAACAACTATTAGGAACTTGTCTGTCAGTTCTGCAGGTACTCTGAGGCCATGTTATGAGGCATACCATGACTAAGGAAAACAAAGCCAAATGACTAGTTGATGTAGCTAGCGTGGAGAGTACTGGATAATACCAAATGCTGGAACCCTATCGGCTTGAGGGTACACCTATATTGTGTTTATGTGGCAAGGTTTTGGTAGCAGGCATGCTGCAGGAGTGGCTTCTGTGAGAAGAGTCCAGAAGCTGCCCCATGTCAGAGAAGAACCAGTTCCGCCTGGCTCCAAAAGGGACGCACCGCTGGCCAGAGCTGAGCCAATGAGTGTGCTGGTTGTGCCAGTGGAAGGGCAGATCTAAAAAAGGGAAAAAACTGTTGCGCAACAGCAGCTGGGAGAGAGAGGAGTGAGGAACAGCCCTGCAGACACCAAGGTCAGTGAAGAAGGAGGGCAGGAGGTGCTCCAGGCGCCAGAGCAGAAGTTCCCCTGCGGCCTGTGGTGAGGCCCATGGTGGAGCAGGCTGTCCCCCTGCAGCCCATGGGGTACCACATGGAGCAGATCTCCACGCTGCAGCCCGTGGAGGAGCCCACGGTGGAGCAGGTGGATGTGGCCTGAAGGAGGCTGTAGCCCATGGAGAGCCACCGCAGGAGCAGGCTCCGGGCTGGAGCTGCAGCCCGTGGAGAGGAGCCCACGCAGGAGCAGGTGATCCGGTGGGAGCTGCCACCCATGGGGGACCCGTGCTGGAGTGGTTTACTCCTGAAGGATGGACCCCATGGTATGGACCCATATGGGAGCAGCTCTTGACGAGCTGCAGCCTGTGGGAAGCCCACACAGGATCCGTTTGGGAAGGACAGCATCCCGTGGGAGGGACCCCACGCTGGAGCAGAGGCAGAGAGTGACCACGAAGGAGTGGCAGAGATGAAGCGATATGGGCTGAGCGCAGCCCCCATTCCCCGTTCCCCTGTGCTGCTCGGGGGGAGGAGGTAGAAGAGGGTGGATGGCGGGGGGAAGGTGGTTATAGTTTGCTTTTAGTTCTCACTGCTGTAGTCTGTTATCAGTAGCTGATAAATTAGATTAATATACCTTATACTGAGTCTGTTTGGCCTGTAATGGTAATTGGTGAGTGATATCCTTGTCCTTACCTCAACTCATGAGTTTTTTTTCTTTGTATTTTCTCTTCTCTTTTGAGGAGAGGAAGTGAGAAAGCAGTGTGGTGGAACTTAGCTATCTACTAGTGTGAAACCACCACAACTTCTCAGGTGACCAAGTTAGTTGACTTTATATTTGCTCCATTTTATTGAAATACCTATCTTTGGATTATCTGTCCATGTCTTGTTTGCCAATGGAATGTGGGTTAGTATTGCTTCTTTAGCTTCCATTTATACAGTTGTATCTTGATTTGTAGTAAGTAAATATTATTGTCACATAAACAGAGAAGAATAGACAGAGTCTGACAACAATATATGGATTATTGTTGCAGAAACTTTGTATAAAGTTGACTTGTTTTTGTCAGACACCAATAGCCTGAGGTGATATCATCAGAGTGGTCCATATTGTTTTGTCCTGAAGGTGTCATTCCAGATGACTTCAATGAAGCAGAACTTTCCCACAGTGCTAATTTATTCCTGAATAGGGGTATTGTGGTTTTGAATGATGTAGGCATGTGTGTAAATATTGGTAGAATGAAACTCATTTTAGATTTGGTATTTTCTCAGACTGTTAGTCTCCCATTTTCAGAGAAAAAAAAAAAGTCCTTTCTCTTGCCACTTCTTTAAGGAGAGGATGGGGAGAGGGATGTGAGTTCCATGCCCATCCCTCAGTTGATTTTCACAAGAATATAGTTGGCTTCATTAGAGGTGAGGCTTTTAAAGCTCCTTTAAAAGTAATGCTCCTAAATGAAAACCAGATGTGTCAATGATGTGCATTTCCATTCTGCTTTTCTTTCTCTCTTTGTTTCATCTACCCCTGCCCAAATAAACAAAAACAATTTTCTTTGGGAATGGTAATCTTTTTGACTTCTTTGGAATTATTTACACCATTTGTAAGGATCAGTAAGGCTGCTAAGGCTGCTTCACTAAGGCTACGAAGTTACACTTAAGTTACCTTGCTTAATTGAATTTGGGTACCTTTATGAAAATTGAAGCATAAACCTGAGCTTTTTTTCAAAATCACCTCTGTCTCTAGCAGTTTTGTTCTGAATTCAAACATCCATTTTTCCAGTGTATTTGCAAATGTGTCTTATTTTCTTTATCATTTGCTATGTTTTGCAAGAAACGTCCTTCCATCTCCCTCCCACCATTTTACAATCTTAGAAAGGTTCGGCTGTTCTGCAGGGACCCAGTCAGCTGAGTCTCTCCCCATCACTAGTTCTTCTCTCATTCGTACTCCATTCCCAGTATCATATTTGACTTCTTTTTCTCTTTTTTTCCAAGAAGTTGGGTGAGTTCTAAACATTACTGATATTTCACTTACATTTGTTTTAGAATCTTCCCATGCTATTGGTATGACCATGGTCCATGACCCAGTTATCTCAGGCCTTGACAAATGTATTTTTAACTTTTCCTTGGCCTGTCCCTTCTATTATCTTTTGCCTGAAGTCTTCATTTCTTGCAGTCTGCTATAAGTATGTTCCTGGAATCCTTTTCCTAGTTTCTGATCTGTGTCTGCATCACATATCTTCACCTTTCAAGACTTAACACAACAACACTTATCTCTCAAATATATTTTTCTTCCCATCTCCCTTGCTCATGCCAAGCTCTGCTCTGTTCATGCTGGCAGGAATGCCAGCATGGTGTGCTGTACCATTTTTCCAGTTTCTCCCAAAGCTTCACTCATATCTTCCTTCACAGCAGCTTGGGGTCCTAGGTATTAATCAACACATAATCTTACAATTGCATCGTAATATTTTTCCCCACAGTCTTTCAACACTGATGCTTTTTAAAACTTATTTAGCAGTCATTTTTAAAGACAAAACTGTTTGAGTGTAAATGTTAAGTTTTTGAAGTAAATCTCACCCCAGTCCTTTCTCTTCACCAAAATTCAGTTTTGAAAGGAGTTGAGAGGTAAATCAACACTTAGGAATGCAACTTCATTCTTATGAAGGGGAAGAGAATGGGGTTAGAGAAACTTGGTTTGATTTGTTATCATCTATCCTGAAACCTGAATCAGTTTTAAACACACACCGTATTGATCTAGCCAAATAACTATACTGTAGCTTTGTACCCATTATAGTTGAATTCTTTGTTTCAGAAAACCTCATTAGTATTCTTGCTCACTAACAATATTTCTTTTGCTTGTTGGTAGTTTGGAAAACACAAATATTTTAAATTTGGCTTATATGCTGGATATAGATGCTTACACTAGTTTGGTCTAGCAAACTGTTTTATCTGCTAAAGTTTCCTATGACAGATTTTGAATAATTGGTCTAAATGGAGGCGTGCAATTTCACGATGATGTTTTGAGTGGAAACTTTTATTTGTATGCTGAGAAACTCAACACTGTGATGCCTTACTCCTCCTTTATGATTCTTCACCAAACTTTTTTTATTACATATTGTCGTATTTACATGATGAATTCTCTGAGTAAAATCTTTCATATCTCTTCATCAGGGAAAAGTTGTAATAGCTCAGACTACTTCTAAATTAGATTCAATAAATAAATATGTGAAAGAAGTAGGTGGTTACTGCTGCAGCAATCCTGCTAATTGAACAAATCTAAACACCAGTGCGCTAGGTAAAATGAGGAATTTACTTTTCATTACCTGTACCCCTGTGTTAAAGTAAATATCTCAAACACAATTCATTTCTTTGCTGAGTACTGTTTCATGTTCATCTGTTTGCTTTTTCAAATACTTGTCAGATGAGCTAGAATTCTGTCAAAGTTTACTGGTTCCTGTTTCTAGTAGTAAATTATGTAGATAGTGTGGCTTTAACTCATGTTTGATTAGATGCTGTATGTTTTTAAATTAATTTCTCTCTAAGCTCTTTGCAAGGAATACTAACCCACTGCAGAGAGGTTACAGTACTATGGACTTTGTCTGTTCTGCCTTAATGATACAAGGGAATAGTTGAGCAAGAATAAATGAGGTACTTTTGGTGGGTAAAAATGTGAGCTGACTGTCAGTGTGAGATTGGTTCTAGGAGCAGTTAGCCAGCAGTAATAGGGCACACTTGAGTAATTGAATTTGCATAACAAGGCTTGCTGAAGAGATCTGACAGGCGCAGAGATTTGTCTGGCTGGAGATCTCCAGATGGACGTGACCACACAGCAGCTGGGTGGCACGTTTCTCAGCATGGTCAGCAACACCCAGACTGTCAGCTGGCCCCTGCAATTGCAAAGCCCTGGCAGGCCAGCTGGTGGCTTCTGACAGCCAGTGGCCCCGTTAGAGAATCTTTTCATTCTGCCTGTCAGGGTACAGGACCTGCAGGGACCAGTGGTAAGATGTAACAAGTCACCAGTGAGAGTTGTTAAGATGCTTCAGAAACCTGCTTCTGTTAAATAGCTGCTGCTTTACCGCTGAGAGCGAACCTTCTGAAAGCTTTTTCCATCCTTTAACAAGGACAGGACGAACCTGTTCTCCAGCATTCTGTTTTGAAATCTCTCACTTGGTGTTGGTTTCTACATGTTTAATTTCAATACCAATATTTATGCATCTAACCAAGCATGCCCAGTCAGTGACAGAAATGCATTTTTATGGGCTTAATACATTTGTAAGACAAAATGCTGGAGCTGTTTCACCCCTGTATTCCTTCCATCTGAACTAATACTGCTGTATTCTAGATTTAGCATGTTCAGTTAAAGGGAGCAGTTTATGGAAATACACTGTAAAGGAAAGTGTTAGTAACAATCCAGGCAACAACTATTCTACTTGAATAGTGTGCACAAATATTCACTATAGGTAGGAAAAGAATATGCATAACACTAGAAATCTCTTCCTCAGTCATCCTCCAAGAAATTATGTAAAAAATCAACCCTATCCCTTTATTGTTCCAAGTTGCTTGATTCCAACATTCCTGAGCCCCAGACTCTAAGCATTAAGCTGTTGCATTTAAACTGTGTCCCGTCCCCCCCCCTCTCCCCGCCTCAAACGTAGGATCTGTTCACTAGGAGTTGAGAGTTCAGGTCATTCCACTCCCAAAATAGTAAAGAAACCACTAACAAGATCTGTACAGTCTTGGCAGCTTCTTCTTTGTGTCCCCACTGATGTTACATTCCCTGTTTACAAGGTGCCATGGTTGAAAGCAGTAGGTGCTACTGTCTGACATACAGGCTAGTGGTTTGGACAGTCCCTTTTTTGATATATGCAAACCCCTATAAACTGAGGGAACTCAGAATAGTTTTTTATTGGACGTAGTATCCCTAAATGTCCTAATTTCTTAAGGATCTTGTGCTTCACCAAGGTTATTCATCTACTTGCTTTTGGGAAGGCTGGAGGAGAGATCCGTTTCCTACTGTTCTTCAAGTACCGGTGTCTGGATTGTTCTTATGAGGTCATCATCCATAGACTTCTGCCAAACCACTAGCCCGAACTTCTACCTTTTTTCTGAAAAATAGTATGTCAAAATTGGACATTAGTCTCTGCTTTCTTACTGTGATCTCTCTTTTTACTGTAAAGTAATGTTTAGGCTTTGTAAACATGACCAGTAGGTCCTGCCACCATCTTTTCTGTCTTTGTCACTCGATTTGTGCTGTGACTTACGGTTATGACTTAACTTGTCATGACCTTTATCAACCCGCTACCTTCCACCTCTGAAAACTTTGGTACCTTTAACAGACGTGCCTAATTCTGCTGTAGCCATGCTCTGCTAGCAATCTCAGGTCAGGGCAACCTGGCTGTAGGCTCTTCCCCACCCATTTCATAATTTGAAGGTAACAGGCACTGCCACAAGGCTCCTTCACAAATTTGATGGTTCATATCTCTACAGGTGGGCTGGGATTCCCTGTCTGGACTTTCGCACCCTGGCTTTAGTCATCCAAGAGTTTGTCTTTGATGGAGGATGTTGTACCCAACTGAGTTTAGGACACTCATTAGCAGGAAAGGCCTGCTTGCACACAGACTCTGTGTTGGCGAGAGCAGTGTGAAGCAGCCTTGCAAACCATCCCATTCACCTAATTTTTCAGTCTGCTCTAGCACATTAATTTAGTGCTGGGTCCGTCTTTCACTTCTGTGTAGGCTAGCTGGAATTCCCTGCCTGAACTTTAACAGGCTGGTGCCCCTCTGGCAGCATCTGGAATCAACTGTATAATGTCCCATTGTAATTGATCTGTTTAATCCAGCTTGTTCTTTTGCAGGATGTATGCGTTCCCTTTTGTCTCAAGAAGAGATAGACTATACTATTAAAATAAGACCAAACACTTTAGAATTTTTTAGGGGGGTGTCTTTTTATCAAGTGCATTTTGATAGCACCTCAGAGACTGTGCAGAAAGGGTTCTCTCTTTTAAAAGAACCCCATATGAATGGAGAATTAATAAGAGAAGTTGTCAAAATAAAGACCACTCTGTTTTATAGTCTTTAGACATTTTTAGTTATATTTTTTCTTATTGACTGCATGCTTGGTATGCAGTAAGTAGTTTACAAAAGGTTTCACATTGAAAGGAGTGGAATAGTGTCATTAAGCCTTTTAATTAATTTTTATATCTATTCATGAGAGAAGACTGAAATAAAAAGTTAAATTTTTTGTTGAATGCTGTGATGCTGCAATGTAAAAATTGCAAGATTTGGCTTGCTAACCTCAAAGCATTTCTGTTCAAACAGCAATGATGACTGAACAGATCACTGGTTTGTGTCCATTGGATTAAAAAAAGAAAAAGCATATAGAGAGCATTGTTGACAAAACTGTCTTCCCTTGCCACCTTAAGTTTTTGTTACATATGCTGTTTGGGGATAGGGAAATGTTTTAAGTCTAATGTGTATATACTCTCTGTAAGTCTATATGCTAAATAAACAAAACCCTTTGAGTGTGCTTTTATCTGATTCTGGAAATGTCCTTTTTTGGTAATTTATCATTTAATTTTTTGTGTGCATTTAAATATAATATTTAGAAATATTGTTGATTGAACAGATTTTCCTTGCACAATCATGTAGATATCAAAACACTGAACAGCTACCTCAAGAAGGGAGATCTGGCAATATTTTGAAATGCTTACATAATCATTTTACTGTTTCATACGTTGAGTTCTAGCTAACCCTTGATACAAGATGTAAAAAAAAAAAGTGCTGCATCTTCACTTTCTGTAGAAGATTCTGATCCATTTGCTTTCCTATTTTTGTGTGTATTTTGCACAAAGAAAGTGAGGAGTTTTACTTGAGATGGATAGAGAGGCTACACAGAGACAAGGAATGTAGTCTGAAAAACTGCTCCACAAAAATCAAGAGGAATTGTTAAAATGCAAAAGTACACCTTATATGTTTAGCCAAAAGTGATTAAGGAGTTGGCATTTCAAATGTTGTAGCAGGCGTGATTAGCTTCCCTAATAAGAATGTAATGTCAGGTTGTGTTTAGCAGATCCGATTATTGTCTCAGTATTTTCTGTGCCAGTGTTAGTAATTTCTGATGTGGATGCTTTACTTTTATGCCAGTTGCTCAGTAGCTGGTTCATGCCTTTCATTTCTGATGTCATTTTGAATATGCAATTCAAATTTGATGCAGTTATTTATTTAAATATATATAGAATTAAATGTGCTTTGTAAGTTTCTCAGTAAACAACTGTCTTATCTGTTTCTTCTTCCCACATTTTCCAGGAAAAGGGAGACACAAGTGTCATAAAAGTCTCTCTTTTGAAATTTCTGAACACAGACTGACTTCCCACTAAGACTGTGGATACTTAGCCAAAAAAGTTTACGTTAGGTACTGCTGTGATCAGATTTCTGTATTTTCCCTACTAAAGCGCCCACTGAACTGTAGCACATTGATAAATAAGGAATACAGCAGGAGCCAGAGCCATACTAATGTACGTTCTCTCTCCTATTAGGCTAAGAGAGGAGACATAGTACAAAAATTAGGAAGTCTTTGCTGTTATTAGGATGAAGTCTCTATTCAAGGAAGTCTCATAAGTTGCTATAGTTTACCTATTCTTACCAGTTTCCTTATCATTCTTTATGAATGAAAGCCCAAATCTCTGATTGGGTTACACTTGAGGGTAAAAAAAAGAATGCTTCCTAGTTACATATTTTGAAACCAGAGTAAGCACAGAAAGATTACAGTATAACCTCTTAAAAACTTCATTTTCTGTGTTTATATCAGACAAGTGCAGTTCTTTATTCATCTTCATTCCAGGTTATAATTAAAAAGTCAATTCGAAACTGTAATGTTATCTCCCTATGAGGGCAAATGTTTATTTTTTTCTTTTAAGAGCTTTTTAAAAGCATGCTTTAAAAAATTATTCTAGCCACCATTTTCTTTCTCTAACATTTCTTGGGCATTTTATAGACAGCTATAAACCAAGTAGAAAACATGCCAAATTGCATTGTTTATTCCAGGTTCTCACTTCCTCATGATTTTTTTGTCAGAGAGGAGGAAAAAACAGTCTATTGAACAATTTACATGCATGCCAAAATATTCTAGAGAACCCTTGAAAATGGCAGGTTTTGGGCTACTCTCTGACTTCTTTCTTCAGTATCGACAATAACTACATCTCTTCAGTGCATATGGTCCAGTTCATTTCTAATGCAATTTGATGCGTGTAAAGTTTTGAGAATAGAAAATAAATATGGCTCAAGATGAGAAAATAGTTTATCATCAAGGATGGTTGTTTCTTTCCAGTGTATGCATCATGCAAGTCTTACTAGTTATCAGGTTGTTTTTCTCAGCACGTGGCTTTTGTAATGAATTGCTATTTATTTAGATTTTGATGCTAATATTCTTTCTTTCTTCTTTTAGGAAGGAGTGTTTCTGTGCCCTTATTGGCTGTCTTTCCCTTGTTGCATGGCTCTGAGCCGTAACAATTAAATCTTGTCCACTATTAAATTTTCCATGCTTAATGTATCTGATTTTTTGTGGCAGACTTATGTACTTAATTTTTTTTTTTCCCCTCAATCACTGTTGTTGAGGTTGCTTCATATGGGTTATGTTTTTATTTCAAAGATACAGCTTTTATTTTCATATGGTATAAAGCAAATTGAGATTCCATATTCCAGATTGATCATTGTCCTTATCTTTATTTTCATCATCTGTGAGTATGTATATGTGCAAATGTACATGCAGCCATCACCACCAATTGAAAACTGATCTCTCATCTGTTCCTTTAAACTTTCACCATTCTTCAATTTTATTTAGGAACAATCATTACTCTGCTGAATCTGTCCTTCAGTTTTCATCTTTGCTTTCAACTGTGTTCCTAGCCAGGATGCAGTTCTATCCTCCATTCTTGTAAATAAGACCAATCTTGCCTCCCCATCTCTGTGTAGCTGAAACTCTCCTTGCAAACTGTAGTTGTCCCTTTGTTACCTTCATGCTCTTTTGCTGTACTTGGTTGTATCATGCAGCTGGTTGGAACTGGGAAAAACAAGTCTCTACTCCCTCATTCTGCTGCCTCTCCAAGAGGCAAAAGTGGTGAAAAATGGTGTTTACTCAAACAGAACAGAAATGACTGTAGCAAACAGGGTCTTTAAAGAGCCTTGTAGAATAAGCGGGCAGTGAGGAGCCACAGAGACAAAAAAGCTTTGGATAGCAGAAGAGGGCTACAGAGCTTTACGACAGCAGAAGATGCAATCTAACTGCAAAAGCAGTAGGTGGGCTCATCTGCAGTAGAGTAAGAGGGGCCCCGTGATCATGAAGATGCTCATCAGCTACAAATAATGAGAGGATTCTGGGCATCCTAGCAAACAGGTATACAATCTGTGTTTGATGCAAACCTAAACACAGCCTGTCTGTATTAATGCCTCTTATCACTAGATCTGATGTTTCCAAGAGTGAGTACACCATGGCCATGCTACTACTGTATGGCAAACTCCTCTTTCTCACTGTAAGTTCAGCGGAGGACTGCAGAAGAGGTTTTAAACTGGTATCAGATGCTCTTACCCATTTGGGCACGCTGCAGCTAGCAGTATTTGCAGCTACATAGGATAGCTTTTGCAAAACAAGCCAACACTTACTAGTCAACTGGCATACAAGAACTTTTTGGTTTCTGAATGGAAAAGCGGAGCTTAAACATATGTCTGTGTTGGCAGCATAAATTACTTTCCTGCATAAGTGTCCAGAATTCCTTTATCCCATCTTTACATTTCCAGCAGAGCTCTTAACTGGGAGTTCAGACATCAGCATTCTTGTTTTGCCCAAGTTTTAGTCAAGTCAGTTTGACATGTTCTTCTTTCCTTGGCTGCCAGTTGTTATAAGTTAATACTTGGAATGATCAGTCTCTTGTCTCACTCACGGTCATTCCATTCATATGTGGGCACTTGGGGATTTCAGTCTCAATTCTTTTCCAGTCTCTTGTCCTGAAAATCCCTCAACCTTTCAGTACCAGGTGACAATAATACAAAGTGAGAGGTGAAACAATTGTTTTTTTTATTTTAATAATAATTGCAGCAGTTTTCACCTATTTTGCAGTATGGTGTTTTAACAGTAAACTATAGTAGTTAGTACACTTGTGTAAGTTAATACAATTTTACATAAATAAATGCCATGTAGTTCTACCAGCTTCAATCTGCTTTATTTAAATATTGTGTTGTACAGAATTCTCTACAGGTGGCTTATAAGTTCTGGGTTTTTTTTCCATCAGACTCCTGGACAGGTTAAATTAGAAAGAGATGTGGAGAAGATACAGCAAAATTGTACAAACCTCATTGTAATTTTTTTTCTTGTTTTCGAAGTTTATTCTCCTTGGAGAATGGATAAATTTATTATGATTGTGTTGAGTGGGGCTGTATCATGATGTTGAATTATATAAGGAAAAATCTTCATTGTAAATGTAATGAAGTATATTTTTTTTGTTTGGTTGGATTTTTTTTGCCTTATATTCGTGATATAACTGACACAAGTTTCTAATCTACTTGAAGCATATCGGTCTTATTAGGCTAAGGTAGCTTTCTTCTATGAGCCAGGCAACATCACTCATACAAACTGTTTCTGTTTACAGATCGGTATTTTTATTGCCTCGTTGACCTTAGAAAAACAAGAACAATTTCTGGTCATTTCCTGATATGAATTGACAGTAGCAAGTCCTACACTAGCATATTCTAATTTTCTTCTTATTTGTATCAACCTGGGGTTTGTATTTGGACAGCCATTTTGAAGTGCTTCACTGTACATCAAAATAATAGGTCCTAATGGATTGCTTCCTGCTTGACTAGACAAAAGTATTTATTAAAAAAACAAAAAAAATCGTGCCTTAGCAAGTGTAAAAGAAACAGTAACTAGAGTAGAGTAGATTTTCTATTAATGGCTTTGCTTTATCAGGTATTTATATTCTGTGTATGATTTTTTTATATATTAAATTCTGGCAATAAGGTAGCTTTTCCTCTCTGAGGTCAGTAGTGTTCAGATTAATCAGGCTGACATTTCATGCCGGTGGGTCATGAACTGTTGATAATAGCATTAAATGGTGATTCACTTGCTGCGGGGAGCACAGCTCATTATCCAGTCACTATATTAAATCATCGCCGCAAACAGCTAGAATCCAGTGTGTGCACACATATGTGTGCACGCACACACACTCGTGCATGGGAAAAATCAGAGGTGGGGATCTCTATCCTGCAGCTATCCATTTCTCTGTTTATTGCAATTTCTAAAGCTGTTGCCAGCATATGGGGATGATAGACTTCATCTCATTTGAGAGACTGGAGTAGTTCTCTCTGAAAAATCTGTTTGCATATGAAACAGGACTATGCGGTTTATTTTCTAGCTTCTCTCTGATAAGAGGACATTATTTTTCTAGCCAGTTCCGTGTTAGACAAAAACAAAGAAAAATACATGCATGTCGCTTGTAAAATGTTAGTGTTGGAAAACAGAACAAGATGCAAAAGGAAAACGATTGAAATCTAAATTGCTTGAACTCCCTGAATATGGATTTTTGTTTAATACTGTGTTTGAGTGACTTCTATATTAGTTTCAGATGTGCTACTTCCTGTTAAGAATATTTGGATTAAAAAAAAATTAGCCACTGTCCTATTGCAAGAAAAAGCGTATATATCATAATGGAAAAACTTAAAATAGAAGACTGCCTAAATAGCTTAACAGTGGATTCATTATGTTGAGTGAGAGGAAATTCCACTCTCTAATGCTAAA
>VXAL01012825.1:196604-208912 GCA_013399475.1 Chauna torquata
TTTTTTTTTTTTTTTTTTCCTGTGTTGACAATATTTTTATTTTATTATGTAACAGGAAAGGACTAATGAATGCATCAACAGAAATTTATCTGCATGACTTTAGGCTTCTGCAGCTGGCTTTATTAAAAGGGAACTTTTTATTAATCAGAGCACTTGAACCCATACCTGTTGAGCAGTGCAGTTTAAATGCATGCCTCAGTGTGATTTTATTTTTTTATTTTTTAGCAATGTCTTAATGCCTTCTTTATTCAGAAAAAAAAATGCTGTAGTGCTTTGTTGCTTTTGGGGTAACATGCTAAAAAAAAAAGCATAAGGGACTAAAGCATTTAAGTATTTTGTTTTTTTGTAGAAGGGGATTAATATCTTGTTAGAGTTGTACTGATACTGGAGAGGTATGTAAAAGTAATATTAAAATGTCCTGGTTTGTTTTTCCTTCTTACGGTTTTTGTTTTTCTGTTACAATACAGGGTCTCAGCTATTGTATATCTAATCCACAATGAAGTATAAACATACTTGCATTTTGCTGTGGACTTACAGTAGAATGCATGAGTATTTCATACTTTCTAGATACAGACGTTCAAGTCCAACTAGCAAAATCTGCAAATGTGGTGGCGTATGGCTAACTACTTTTTGTAATTTACAGGGCTCAGCAAATTCGGCCAAATGTCTGTTTTTGTTGGTCAGAATTTGCACAGCAGTTGTTTGTTGCTCAGTCAAGGCAGATGAGATCAAAAGCCGTGATGCCAAGGTGGACTTTTGGTTCTGCTTGTGGCTTTTGCTGTCCCTCACAAATGTTAAGCTTTTGGAGTGGTTTTATTTTTGTTGTTGTTCGTTTTGGTATTGTCTGTGGATTTTAGTTAGAGCAGATAGAATAGCTCTTCTGGGATTTTATTTTCTAAAGGGGTCATATAAATGCTCATCCCTTTGAGCTTTTTCTCATCTAGTCCCATAACAGTCTATTTCCTGGTAGCTGATCTTCTGCATAGCGTGGAAGATTCTGAAGAAAGTGGAGTTTTGGTGTCCTCAGTGTATGTTAAATACGTGGCTCTGTCACCTTTCTAATGCTAGAGAAAAAAAAAATCTTGTTTTTTCAATATGTGATTGAGAAGTTGTTTTATTTCTAGGACTTGATGCATAGTCCAGCCAACATGGGAATTGTGCTGGAGCCTATCTGCTGAATTTTACTTGCATGGAAGGATGACATTGGCCCCACGTGGTCAAGAAACTGTGTGCATGTTCATGTTTCATTTTCAGACTTCCACTAAAACACTGGAGTTTCAAACAGTAGTGCTGGCCAAGAAGATCATGGGTTATTTTCTTTGTTTCTTTTATATTTGATATTTCCCTTGTGTTTATGCTGCGCTTGCTCAGAACTGCGCTATGATTACCCAGATAGCTCAGGGTGCGTGCTTTACGTTTGGACTACCCTGAAGTCTGCTCTGAAACCTTGGTATATTGAATACACGGAATATTCCTGCTTCAGTTGTGCACTGACTGTCCAGTCTTCTTGCTAATGTTTGGATAAAAACTGAAATACTTGTTCTGAGTTGTGCTTAGCTCTGTGCTTAGTTTTGCTGTCCAAGACAGTAGATACTTGCGGTTGTTGTTGTTAAGTTTTAATATTTCTGTATAGGCCTGCAGTCCCAAGCGAGGTTTAGACTGTGTATATAAATGTTAAAGGAGTAGCTAAATGTGGTACTCCAGCAAGAACACCTAAGGGCTTTTTTGGTTTTCTAGGGCTTTTTAGGGTGGAGTATGGATTAAAGAGAGGACACAGGAGAGACAACTGGCATGAACTACTGTTTTAAAATGTTTTTGATAGTAGTTTGGGTATTAAAAAGAATGAACTAATTTAATCAATCATACTTTATTTCCTTTCTTATTGCAATGCTGTTAACCTTTTTCCTTGGTAACTTTTCAGGTGCTTTGATATTTCACTTTGCCATTACAATGGCTAGAACTAAATGTAGTGCTGCCGACAGAACAATCTCATCGGGCCTTTCTTTCAATTTGTGCTTTTGTTGAAAAAGTTGAAGTACCTTCTGTGTGCATTTGCCTTTTGCAACTTATATTCTTTGGCTAATCATTTTGGAGGTGTCAGTTGCTACTTAATACCATCTCATAAATGTTTCTGGTGCATTTGCTTCATATTAAACCGTCTTAACAATAGCTTCTACTCAGTTTTTGCATGATTTACCGAGAGGACATGTTGTATTCTGTGTTTTGGCATCCTTCTATGGTACATCTAAATCAGATTGAAGATTTTTATTATTGTGTCCATGGCCAAGTTCAAGTACTAATCCCTACAGAATTCCACTCTGCTTCCTTTAAAAGCATAAAGCTTCTCATTACCATTTTGCCTTTTTTGTTTAATCAGTTCTTTATCCTTCCCTCTTTTCTATCTTCCTGATGATGTTTAAATATTTTTTTCTGTGCCCAAAAGAGATATCCTGTGCTACTGTAGCACATGTACCTATTGTTTACATGCATGTATCCTCATGATTCATGTAAATCTCTAAGTATGTTCTGCTTGAGGCCCCTGAGGATCCTTGCATGTATAGCAGCATATCTCAGATTGCCGTGTGGGACTGGAGAGTTTGGTACTGGCTTTTGTCTTCGTGCAGCACCTAGCAAAATACACTCAACGACAACAGCAACAGAAGTGCTAAAGAAAGGGTATTAAAGCATTCTCTGTCCGTATCGTCTATCTTCGTATTATTCTAGGAGGCAAAATCTGTTTAATTACTCCCTCTCATGCTGGGCTTTCCAGAACAGGTAGCATATTGCACATCTCTTGCATCTTTCTTTCAATCTCTGCCACTGTTATGAAAATAGCTGCATGGAGCATTAATGCTGATGCACACAGTCTGATCCACTCCTCGTTCTTGCCTGTGCTTGTGGGAGGCAGGGGTGGAGGAGGAGGAGGGGGGAATTATTATTCTGCTGCTGACACAGGGAGAAAGAGAGTGGCTTGATGCAACAGAAGATTATGTTCCCTAAGGATAAACAAACAGAAGGAGATAAATTAGGAGAGAGGATAATCCTGTTAATATGTGCATTCCTTAATTCTGATTCAGTTTTTCAAAACGTACGATTTCACAGAGGTTAGAGATTTAATTAGTACCTGTAAACCACTTCTTGAAGTTTACCTTATAGATTGTGGAGTGATGCTTTGAGTTGCATTTGAGATGCACAAATTTGCCCATAAACAGGAATTGTAGGTCGAGATATGAATATCACATGAGGGAAAAATAATAATGTGCACATCACCATTACTTCCTCAATCAAAAAAATGAACTTTTGTTTCCCAGACTTTTTCACAATACTGTTTGTTCAGAAGTCAGAGCAGCTTACTCTTTGCAGTCTTCTGTTGCTTTTTCAGCAGAAGCTGGGCCATTGTGATATTTATCTGAATTCAAACAAGGCTAATTAAAAGAGCTGCTGACAGTTGTTGTGATCTGACTTTGACTGGAGCTTGATGGTCATTATGGGTAAATAATGAACCAGGTCTGCAAATGTAGCAGCTGCCAACTTGGGATAGAAGAACAGCTATTGCGTCCAATTTAAGGATCTATCGACCGCTTCCCTTCTCCCTGCAGATCTTCTTCCTAGCAGAAAACTAATGTTTTCTACTGCTTTGTTTTGTGGTTTCAGCTATTTCTGATATAGTCTATAATTTCCTCTTAAATATTTAACTTAGTCCATTATTAGCTTTCAGAGTTAACAACTTTTCCATTGGGCTTTCTTTGCATTTTTATTTTGTTTTGCTTTGTGGACTTTTTTTTTTTGCAGTTTGTTTTTATGTACAATGTAACTGCTTAAATAATTATGATAGTGTGTATTTAATTTGCCTGTTGCTGCAGAATAAAAATAAACTAGTTTTTTTTTCTTTGCACAGCCATAATTTTGCAAATTTTATAATTGGATTATGCTGTAAAAGAGATGCTTCTACTTCCTTAAGCATGCTTTCTTTCTAGGGTAACACTGAGTACTCGTTGTATAAATCTTCGAAGCACTGACCTGAACCTCTGTTTCCATTTTTGTTCAAACATCAGTAGTTTATGAGGTATGGTGATGCAAGGCTCTATTTATCAGAAGAGAGAAATAGCAATGACTTTCATTAAGGTGTACTTCCAAGTACATTGTCGCTTCATCATGAGCTTTGCCTTGTCCCATTAGCAAGCAGGAACGGGTGCATTAAAGGGAAAACAGCACATTTTAATAATAAATTAAATTAACTTTCTTCTAGAATCTCTCCCATTATAAATGCAGTGTAGACATTTAAAAGTCACCACAGAATTTTATATCCACAAGAACTTAGCACATCTACCCGGCATTTGCTCAGCTGCCATTAAGAAAGGCCGTGTGCATTATGTAAAGTGTACGAACGTGCTTGTGCACAGCGCGTAATGCGGCAGAACTAGGGATCTTGCTGGGAAGAAATGATCCCAAGCGTGCCCCTAAAAGACAAGTCTTGCTTTGAGATATAATGATGAAAAATTGCCCGTTTATTCATGTCTTTGTGTTTCAGCAAAAACTAAACTTTGAATTGTTGGCTGTGATGCCGTCGGAGGGGTTTTGTGCGCGATGCATGTGTCCGTGTGCGTTTGCGCTACTGTTCTGGCGAGGCCAGCGATACGTTAACAAGGGGTTACGTTATGCTGGTTTATGTTAAACCAGATCACCCCCTAACATGTGTGGAGCCATTCATCTGTGTCACCAAAACCCAAGAGAACATCTGACATGGACTTTGAAACAGAAACAGTGATCACTTACAAATCAAACATGGCACGCTCTAAACCGATTGTGCACGGCAATCTTTTCGAGAAAGGACAACTAATTGAACATGATAAAGTGTAAAGTTAATTAACACCCTTAAATTTGTTGATTACTTTCACGGGATTATATTGTTCGTTGAGTAGCAGCTTTCTGTCCCAGCTGTCGCCTTTTTAGCGAATGTCGCTGGTAAACAATAGAGACACCATAACAAGTCGTAAATGGTCCCTGTGACAGCAGCCCCTTGTGAGGCTGCATCTGTAGAAAATGATTAGAACAATTGCATTTTAAAGACGGCTCACATCGCAGCCCAGTCCCATCGGCCCTCTTCTTTATCTCTGTTGATGGCAGACTGGTTAAAACATTTAAGTTCTTTTCAGCAAATTAAGTGATTTACTGTGTTTTAGTTATACAGCAGTAGAATAGCTTCATAGCTTTACCTCTGATGCTGGTTTTTATAATAGGGAGAAACACAATCCCTTCGAGTGGTGTGTTGTTGTTGTTGTTGTTTCATTTTCTGAGACTGTTCTGTTTACGCATTTCCTAGAAATAGATTGAGGATGTCAGACTCTGTCTATGAAGCAAGTAGAAGAAAATGATACCCTATTTATATTTTATAAAATAGCTAGTTTCCTTCTGGTTATTTTAAATTTATAGTATAATTTTAAATATCCTGCTTTTATTTCCAGGAGGGATTTGTAGATGATGCTGCCTGTACATGCCTTTTAATTGGTTTTGGATTTATATATGTAGCAAAACAATAGTAACCTTCTCAGTTAATCTTTCTGTGTGTATCTTGATTTAACTTTTTGAGAATTGCAAAAGACAAAGTATTTCATGTGAGCTGGCAGATACTTAAAAGGAATTGCTTAGAGCTTATAAACATGCACACACACACAAGATACACAGATGCAGGCTGTCAAGTTCAGGCTATCTGAAGGAGAGCAAACATGACATGAAACTGCTTGTTTGAGGGAACTATAGTCACTTTAGTTGCATTTTTGCAAAAATATTGGAATTAAAGGACCACTGTTCCCTTGCACTTCCCAAAGTGTAACAGGCAGAGCTTTAGCCCTTGCACTTGAAGGTACAACACTGTAAAATCGGAGAGAGGATTAAAACGCTAACACTATTTTTCTTGTTTACTTTTACATCCATTTTAGATCATAAACTAGTTGCTGAATTTCTGCCTTGCTCAGTGGACTATATGTTGAATAGATCAATGACAAAATGAATGTTTGGCATCTAAGCTTCTTGATATTATATACGTTATCTTTAGCTTGTCCGTTGGAGTCACATTCAGTTTTAGTTTTTCTAATCAACTTTGTCAGCAACAAAAAAATTTATGTGCAAGTCCAATACAACAGTGATTTAAATATGTTGGCACAGGGTGCTGTGTGTTTTCAGTGGTGTAACTAATGGTGCTCTGATGTATCACTCTGATGTATCAGCCTTACAGTATCACTTCTTTTTAACTCATCTGTACTCCGCTGTTCTTATGGACATGTAATATAACTGAAACTAGAAACAGATACTTTTATGTAACATCCTTATGTTAACATCTTTCTTTTCTAGCAATTTGTATTCTTAATAATAAGGAAACTGCTTGTAACCAAAGTGCTTTTACTGATGTAGCTCTAGAGGTAAGACCTTTGCTTGTGGAACTGGAAACATGAGTTGCAAATTTCAAGACTTTTGCTGCTGTCATATGAGGACTCCTATGCCTCCATTCACATTTTTGTCTAAAATCTTGAACTCGGGAACCGCTCTGCCTCAGATTCACTGAGCAAACTAATGGTAGTCAAAATGAGAATCACATGGATTGAACTAATCCTTGCCCCACGAGTAACTCGGGCAGATGGCAGGATGTTTTAAAGGGCAGCTCTGTATTTACCTTTTCTCATTACAAGAAATTAATTTTCCGGATCTTAGTCCAAAACTTTTTAGTACCCAAGTGGGAAATCTATCTCCAGGTGGGTATGCTGTGCTGCAGAGCTACTCTAGAACTTCTCACTGCGCTTTCCCAGATTTTTTTTTTTTTTTTTCCGCTCCCACTAGCTAGTTCCCTTATCAGACTTATCTGCAAACCTGTTCCTGTCAATTTATATCTCTGGGAAAAACTCTGATGGTGTTGCGTTTTACTGACTCAGAGTTGAGCTAATCTGCTGGCGTGACCTTCTTAAAGGATTCCGCACACAGGTTGGGGGAGATCATCCTAGAGAACCCAAGCGTAGGGCTGCAGCTATGGGCTCCAGCAGTCTTGCTTTGCAGAGGAGGAGATCTTACATGTGCTGCTCACAAATACAGTTTCTGTGAAACTGTTCTCTGAAGATGAGAAGAGGCTTTTTGTATTTTAGAAAGAAAAAAATAGATTCTGAAGGTTTTATAGACTTTTGACCCTAGTCATCAGTGGTACATAAGCACTATTTGAGGTGGTAAGAAATCTGTCAAAAGTCAAAAGATGAAAAATAATCGTTAGCTTTATTTTTTTTTTTATTACGTTGAGCTGCTTTGCTTTCTCCCTTGCTGTCTTTAATGTTGCAAGCTGATAATACTTTACTGGCCTGTGTAGTTGGTGTGGAATCTGTGATTTTTGAAATAAAGCTGTGCATTCTTGTCTAAGGACTTCTTATTTCTATTTTTAGCTGAAGTTACAGTTCTTGTACTCCTAGACTCCCTGCCAAAAGTTTCTGAAATTGCCAGTGTTATAGATTTGCTGCGTTGCTTGTTTAATTTTGATGAAATAGCTGATAGTTGGCAAGGACCCTAGATGATAAAATTTAGCACGAAGTAAACAGGTTTTTGTTTTTAAAAACAGAATTTTCCAAGCTTTCTGCATTATACAACAAATTGCTCTTTTTTTTTCTAGTTAGCTAATTTATTTTTTCTACTTGAAATGTAAGTGTTTGAACAAGTGAGAGAGTGCAGCTGTCAGAAGATTAACCAGCTGAAAACTATTGTCAGCATTAATTTTGCTCTAATAAATGACTCTCTGAAGCTATTTAGCAGTCTGTAATCTAGATACAAGCCTATTGACCTATGATGGATAGTACTGGATTTTGTTTGTAAGCTTTGACTTAAATTGTCTACTTAATTTGCTGCAGGTCAGATCACAGGATTAGTGGTAAAGGCCATTATGTGGTTTGAATAAAAATAGCTAGAGGAATGGAATGAAAATCATTGCGTTTATTAACATAGCAATCTTTGCGGTCATGTATATAGTAAATTGGTAGCCAACAAGATGACAATGACATGTTTGTTTTAGCTCTAAATCTAGGCTTTGCTCTTTGCCCAGTTCCTGGGTTTTGCCACGAGTTGGCTGGGGAGGAGTTGTTCAAGTGAGATTAAGGATTGGCTGCAAATAGGGTGTCTCTTAACTAGAGCAGAAAGGTCTTTACCATTGTAGATATTTCAGTACAAGTGTTGTTTTAGGAGCAGCAGTGTTGTGTATATATGGACTGATTTGTATAAAGCTTTGGGTCTGGCTGCGTTCTTACGGACATTGCAGTTCTGGATTCCCCAGTACAAGAAAGATGTGGATTTACTGGAGCGAGTCCAGCAAAGGGCCACTAAGGTGATGAAGGGACTGGAGCATCTTTTATGTGGCAAGTGGCTGAGAGAATTGAGACTGTCTAGCACGGAGAAGAGAAGGCTCAGTAGGGATCTCATCCATATATAGAAATATTTGTTGAGAGCGAGGGAGCCAGAATTTTCTCAGTGGTGCAGTGACAGGACAGGAGGTAATGGGTGCAAATGAAAACACATGAAATTCCATTTTAGGAGTGCATTTTGATTTGTCACTACACAACGTCTAGCTCAGTGAAGGCTGTTCCAGTTACACTCTGGAAACTATTTCTGTATAAACAGTTATCAGTGGTTATTACGGTAGCTAATCAGTGAAAAAGGACTGTGAATCATAGCTGGAGAGCAGCGTGACTTGCTGTAGAAGCGGAATGGTCCACCCCATAGAGGAAGAACAAACCATTTCACTTGGACATTCTGTTTGTAAGAACACTGTAGCTAGTTGAGCATGTTTTATTTGAAAATAGGCCATACCTATACGTCCTAACATGCCAAAGATTGATGCATAAAACGGAAAATTTATACTAATTGCTGAAGTGAAAAATGGCAAGGAAGCCAATGTGTTAACCCACTTGGGGTAAATTTTCCTAGCACTTCTACCCATTAAATCTGTTGGGGATGAGGAGATCAAGGTTACAGGAGTAATTCATATTAGAATTAGGCTTTTTTTAAGGAATGAAACACTTCATGGAGTTGCTAAATATCCCATTTAAAAAATTGCTGTTTTTGTGCTTAGGAACAATATAATCAAAGAACTATGGTGTGTTCTTACTGACCCATGGTAAAGATAGGATAAACTTTTTGGAATAAAACTGGGAATAGGCTGTTTGTATGTGTGCGTGTCAATCATAGTTCTTTATGTGGTTGTCTATGTGTTAAGTTTATGTATAGGAAACTAACTCAAAGTTTTTGGAATTAAGTAGAACTTTGCTTCAGATTAGAAGTGTAGTAAACTGCAGAGGTTCAGAAGGCAAGCACTTGGTTTAACGTCTGTGGCTTTTAGGTGTTCAGTTACGTGAAAATCAGCTAGCACTGATAAAATTTAGCATAGGGTTTGGAAAGGCTGATAAAAGCAGAGTTAACTTTGAGCAATTGTTTGTGAATAGTCATATTTGAAGAGTAGTTTGACAAAACAAATGTTTAGTAATACAGATACAATGAATTTTATGGGGTGCAAGGTTGCAGGAAGAGTTGATTGTTTCTTCATATAAAATAATAATAAGTCACATTCACAAGAATTACAGAAAACTGGCAATTGTTTATCTGCTGGTACTCCTGAAGATACAGCCTTCCATAAGGTGGCTTCATCTTCATCAAATGTTTGACAATTAAGATCTCTGATCCTGTAAGTACTCAGACTGTAGGCTTACTTTTACATAGCAGTAATAGACTCTGAGGGATTCATCATAAAGGAAGTATTAAATGCATAAATTTTACATCATCGGACCCTTACTGGTAAGATGAAGTTGTTAAGCTTTTTAAAAAGTACTGATGTTAAATCCAATGTTGTCTTGATTCAGGTGTTGGAGCTGCTCGAGCTGGAAACCTTACTTTCATGGTTGGTGGAGTGGAACAGGAATTTGATGCTGCCAAAGAGTTGCTAACATGCATGGGTTCTAATGTGGTCTACTGTGGAGAGGTTGGAACTGGACAGGTAATGCTTGCTGAGGGTTTAATAGTTATCTCAGTCTTTTATTTTTGATGCTTTGTTTTTCTTTAATGATATCTGCTCTCTTATTCCAGAACTAAATGCATTGTAACATGTCTTCTCACTTGTTTCCTCATTCTTCAACCACGTGTTTGTAAAAAAAAATCTCTTGGTACTGTTCTCCAGTATGTTGTATAGCTTTGCATCAAAACATTTGACCTTGTGCTTTTTCACATTGACTTGTTAAATTATACTTGTTAGAGTACACAGATTTTAATTTTGTTTCTTCTAAATTTAGATTTACTGAGTGTTCTGAAGGACAAAGAGCCCCTGCATTCCATGTATACTAACTGAGTTACTGTGCTAAAAAAAAAAAAGTACTTTCTAGTTTCCGAAGGAACCATAGCGCAGCTTTCACTGACTTTATACTACTGTAGATTTATGCTTACTGGTGCTACCTTTAGAAAAGGGCTGTCTGAACATACTTGATTATATCTATCCTGGACCTAGTTAAAGAAGATCTGTACATGTTACCTATGCATAAACGTAATATTTGCATTAGAAAATGCAAAAATTAATTGAGTGTTTAACTTATTTTCAGGCTGCAAAGATCTGCAACAACATGCTTTTGGCCATCAGTATGATTGGAACTGCTGAGGCTATGAATCTTGGAATCAGGTTTGTTTGATTTTTGTATTGGATTGAAGGTTTTTCTTCTGTGTTAACAGTCTTGTGTTTTACAGCTGACTTTTGCTGAGGCAATGATGATTGGATGGCATAGATAAACTTTTGCCAGAAATTCTCTTATAAAAGCCATTAACACGCTAAAGGTATTATTTAACTAAGGTAGGACTCTTCAGAACATGAATATTCTCTTATATTGGCTGTATGGATCGTTACATTCAGCACCTGAAGATAAGAGTTTATGTATTCTGTCATAGTGCACTGTACAATAATGTTTGTCTTACATTATATACATGCAGAGGTAATATAGAGGTAACTATTGGATTCTAAGCTAATGTACAGTGTATTCTGAGTGTTATACTCCCACATGGCTCTTGTTGTCTTTGTTTACCCTTGTGAAATTGTTCCAAAATATATTGTAAAGCTTCTAATACAGTGCATGTATCAAATTGAGATCAAAGTATAAAAAAAACCATAACCTTTCTGTTGGACTTTGTCTCTGTAGTTTGACCTAATTGCCAATACTACTTTGTGAAAAAGCTGGAGTATGTTCCACTATGCTCTTTTCAATGCTAAAAGCACTGTTTCTTTCTAGCAGGTGATGCATTTGACTTGTAAGCAGCAGTATATTCAAACAAAATGATCTTTCCTCTCCAGTTGTAACCTGTTTATTTTGCTGTGGTGTTCAAGATTTTTCAAATAGAGTGCATGCAAGTACCAATTCAGTATCACAGTATTTGAATCTTCGTAAATTCTTTTAGCGAGATCTAAATCATTTGTAAGTTTATAAGCAGTCTTATGTTTGAAGAGATTATCTTGCAATTGTGTGTCTTTTAAGGGCTCTTCATGAATTATTCATCTGTGCGGTTGCATCCTTAGAATTGCCCTGCTAAAACTACAGATATCGTAGATACTTATCAGCTGGGCTTTAGACTGTCTGCTCATGTGGATTTGATACACTATAAAAACAGCAAGAGGGCATCAAATGCTTAAATAAATAAAAAAGAACGCCTACATGTGCACACATACACGAGGCAGTGTAATGGATTCACATTTCCTCTTAATTACCATATCAAGATGCAGTTGTTTTATTGAATTGCCCTTGTCTCAGATGTTAGACTATCTTGACCTATTAAGTTGTCATGTTGTAATTGAGATAAAAGAGGAATTTGCTTTGCATCAGTGCTAATTGGTTTATCAATATCCCGTACCATTTACATTTTAAAATTGAGAGTCTGTAAGATACTGAAGCGCGTCTGTATCAAGCCATAATAAAAACAGTAGCATTGTATACAAGTATTGTTATCCAGTATGGTGTAAAGCTTTCATCAGGTTCTGTTTTAAGTCATGTTTCACTTAATAAAGCATATGCAACTGATTTTTCATTAAATTTTTGTCTACATTTGTAGGAATTATTATAATTAAAAATGGAATAAAATCAAGAGATTTGGAACACAGATATTCTGGGCATGTAATCCCTGTGCAGAATGAATTGATGCCTGCAGCAACTGCAGCTTCAAGATTTTTAGAATTTTCATTTTTCATTTTATTGTTTTCCATTTAAAAATTTGGCTGAATTTGTATTCAGCATTTGTCAGCAAAAATCCACTGTGGAGGT
>VXAL01012825.1:217088-308175 GCA_013399475.1 Chauna torquata
TTGTAGCACCTAAAAATTTCACTAATACTGTGTGACTCAAAGTCCCTTAATGGTTGGCCTGCAACATTTCACATTTATGCACTAACAGCCAGGAGCTTTCATTTCTTTGAGGGATGTGTTAAAATATTGGAAAGCAGCAGTTTTTACATCATGTTTATGTCACTGGACATAAAGGACAAGAAAGCATTATTTAAATTATTGGTTTTATAAAATGCTTTAGGTTACTGTTTGGAGTTTGCCAGGGCTATCAATTAGAGATAAGCAACCTGATCTTGGCACTGCCTCAAAGCTCTTGTTTCCATCATGTGCCATTTTCAGAATCTGTTCTGCCTGTTATGCACTGTTTCGCACTGTAATCTTGGTGCCTGTGATTCAAAACTGTTATTCTTGTCCAGAATAACCTCATAATATAAGTGGGTTGGGGGCACATATTCCCCTTGCTTCTTCCCTCCCTTGAACTTTCTGTGTAAAGGTGTTTTTTTTCCTTTTGTTCTGCTTCTAAGAGGGACCTTCATCTCCTCAGGAAGCTTCCTTTCATAGGAGGAATAGCAGCTTGGCTTATGCCTGTTGAAACTGCCAGCTTTTGGTTATAAAGTATCATCAATACCTAAGAGGATTGTTCCTCAGAAATTTTTAGTTGCTGTTGACCTCTTCTGACTATGCCTCTCCTGCCCATCTTGCCTGCTAGGCAGCCTAAAGACTGCCTTCTTCAGGCTGAAATCCTCAATAAGAAGGAAAGACAATAAATTCCTCTCATGCCTTTTCAACAATGCCATGTTATTCAGCATAGATGGAACATTACTTGAATGAGCAAGGAGCCGAGACAAAGCTGATCATGTTTGGGGTATTATGTGGTGCGGTGGTGACCTGTTTTAAGACACCGCTCCTTAGTTTGTGGAAAGACTTTTCCTACCATCCCTTTCATCCTGGTATGTGATAGGTCATGTAGTTTGTGAGTTATTTGAGTTGGGGACTTTTTTTCTGGGAAGTACAAAGCATGCTTTTGCCACTTAAGAGAAACAAAAAACAACTATATTTACAGCATAGTTACTGATTAAATGTCTTCTTTGAATGCTGAGAGCAGCGAGATTTATATCATGGTATTCTTGATTGATGTCAAGACAGCCTTCGAGCTTTATTCCAAATAGCAGAGTTTCATTTATGTCAACTGCAAAATAAGTCTAAGGAACCAGGTATTTCTACCATGATCATCTTTTTGCGTTTTTTAAAGTATGTTGGCAACTGTCTCCTGAAAAAGAATCTGTTTCTCTATTCCAAGCTGAGAAAAAGTGAACAGAATAGTACAGTGAGACATCTGGAAGATTATATCAGTTCCAAAGAGTATGAGAGTAGCTGTAAACTATGCTCTGATTTTTACTTTTCCAAAAAGGTCAGCAAAAGGCAAATTTCTTTCAGAGCTGTTTTGTACTATTTCACTCGAGGAATCTCCAACTTCATCAGAAAAGGTGCAAAATACTTCACAACCTGAAGCTAAAGATAAGCTTTACTTATAGTTTATATTTTTTTCCCCTCAAAGCTCCAGTTTATAGAATGAAATTAAAAAAAAAAACCATGACCTTCCTGCACTTTGGAGTCCGGAGTCCTTGGCCATATAAATATTGAGATGCTGTCTAATGTTTCAACCATCTTGGAGCCTGAGTTTCATTTTAGAAGTGAACAGACCCGCTTTATAAAATTGTACTTGTGCTAGCAGTCTATTCAGAATTTTCAGGGATGGCTTCTGTGCAGAGCCCTTCAGAGAAAGATAGATCGCTGCTAACAAAACTTAGCACCTTCACGAGTCTGGAGTTGGATGATTTTGCTGTTCTACTATTGCATGGTGTGATTTAAGCTTTGTTGAATAAAATGGACAACTACGCAAAGAGGGGTTAGGAGAGGTTAGGAATACGTCATGGAATGTCTTATTGTAAGTTAGGCTAAAGTAACTATTCTTAGATTTGTTAGGTCATCAGTCATTGCTGGACAAAAATGAATGATCTGCCCTGATGCAGATGAAGAATATTTTGGATCCTGTGGCATCTGATGCGTATGTTTTTCCCATTTTCCTAGATCTTGAAGTCATTCAAGGGTAATAGGAAGAGTAACTATAATTCTGATTTGTATCACAATGACCTTTATAGAGCTGATTTACAGATCGAAGTGACATTTAGAGAGTGGAGTAAGATCTTGAATTTCCTTGTGCTAATTCAAATACAGACGCACAGAAAGCAGAGACCTGTCTTGTAAGTCATCCTTGAGAAGCCAAAGGTGCTCTCAGCAGTACTACAGTCTCTCAGTTCTTCTGCATCAAAGATTTGTTATTAAAAAAAAAAACACCAAAACTGCAAATTCTATAAAACACTACAGTCTTGGATGGACAGCAGATCTAGGCACTTACTAGTAACACTTGAGAAGTTCTTCTGCAGCTTTCTTCAAATGTGGACCTCAAAATTAAGTTCTTTTCTCTAGCAAAACATTATAATGTCAACCTTGAGTGCAGGCATTACTTTCATACTTAGAAAAGAGATCTGTTAATATATCCAGGTCCTTGTTAGCTGTTCTTTGTTGAGCTTTATGGCTGATTCAGCTTGGAATTTAAGACATCCTCTAACCTGGCTCATCATTTCTGTCCAGCATGTGGGAAACTGATTATTTCTAACTAGCTATAGTTAGTCATCGTACCTCGTACTTGCTTTTGATTTCTGTCCTGTTTATTTCAGATTATAGCTGTATAGTTGACCAAGTACTCTTGGAAGACAGGTTTCAAATTCATCCTCTTTGCAACCTCCCCTCCTTTCTTGCCCCAAACTTAGTGTTTAAAAATGCAGTTGAATTATTCTCTGTATCTCTTTATCTTCAGTCATTAAAGAAAATCTCAAGTTGTAGCAGACCCAAGACAGTCCCCTAGAGAATTCTTTAATACATCCTTCCAGTTAGGCTGCAAACCATTTGTATTCACAAAGTGACCTATGCCTATCATTCTTCTATTAATTGCGTAGTCACATTACAGTAACTCTGTGTAAGCTAAGTGGTTTCAATTTTGTTGCTATTCAAATCCCTCCAGCTTTGTTTTTAACCTGTTTTTAGAAAGAAAGATGTCCTCTCACCCAAACAGGGAAATGATGCCATTAAAACATATGTGAAATGCTTAAGTGAATATCCAGGGGAATCTTGGTTTTGGAGATGTGATAATGAAGTGTGGAGAACAAGTCTGTTCTTGCTACTAGGTTGCATAGTAATCTAGAATCTTAAAATCCCTCTGTCCTGAAGAATGTCGTCTGCCTTGCAGAGCTGTGTGTGTGGTTTTGGGTTTTGTTTGTTTGTTTGTTTTTTCCTGTTGAATAACACTGAGTTACTGTTTTAAAAATTAAAAACTAAACAAGGCTGCCTTCTTCCAAGACTGAAATTTTAAGGCTGGAGTATTGTATTGGTTGGCAGTAGACTTCACTTTACAATGGAAGTCAAATAACCTATAATATGTACATGGCTATTGATAACCTTGTCGTTTTTTTCCTGTTTCCCTTTTTCTTTCCTTCCCTTCTTCCTCTCTGCCCTCTTCCTCTCTCTCTTCCTTCCTCCCAGGATCTTGGCCTGGCCCAGATTTCTGCCACCAACACAAAGACACCAGTTCCTTTGGGATCCCAGGCACATCAGATCTACAGGATGATGTGTGCAAAAGGCTATGCCCTGAAAGACTTCTCAGCTGTGTTCCAGTTTTTACGTGAGGAGGAAACCTTGTGAGCTGTCCTTTGGCAATGGACACAATAACAAACCACATTTTTTATCCTTACAGCTCATTTGAGAAGTATATGGGTTTAATCAAATACTGTGCGTCCTGATCACATACAGACTAATCATCTTTGGTTGTCTAGATTACATCAAACTCCAGGATTTTTTCATCAATTCTTGAAAAAGCAAGCCAGAGGAAGGGGTTGTTTGGCAAGTAGCCAGACAGTGATTTCATTTTTTTAAGAACCATCAAAGGTTTTTTCACTAGATGCAATAAATAAAGTAAATATTTTTTTTATTGAACACTTAATTGTTTGCATATAAAATAACTTACATTATGGCTACAAACTTAGGTGAATCTTGAACAGTAAGGGAATGTTATATAGTGATTTAATGATATATAGTGATCTATTAAAATTGAAAGTGAATACTTTATGGAAAAAGGGAAGATTTTTTCAATGGACAAACACAGCTTGAGATGGATTTTTTTTTCCTTTGACCTACTAGCTTTGGATTGATCAGTAGTGAATTTTTCCTGGGGTTCAGGTTGCAGATTAAGTTTATAGGCACATGTTACTAAGTGGAGAGCTGTTACAGCATGTTTACCTGATAGATTTAGTTAAAATAACATTGTATATGTGTCTCTCCTATAAAACTCCCTTACTGTATTTTGCTAACCCAATTTTGTATTTTCTTGTATTCTGCCACACGTTTTCAGAGTTCAAGAACAGCACTTACTAGAAGTTCTAACAAAGTGGACATTTGCTTTAGGCAACTATTGCAGTAATATAAATCTTAAGCAAACCCCATTATTTTGAAAAGAAATAAATATCTATACTGGTAAATTCTTGCTGTATGATTATTTGCTTTTTATTTTAATGCTGTCTTGTACACACACAATTAACTAAAAACATACTAGTTGGTCTTATATTTTTCTACAGATTACCTTGCAAAAGTAGGCTTTTGAAGAACTCTGATTGTGAAATGCATGCAGTAATATATTTGCCTATGTACTACCTTAAATGTTCACTGTTTCTTGCAAAGCAGAGGTGCAAACTTAGTTTTATGAATATAAGTACTCCTACTGATTTCACTAGAACTGCTCACATTCAGACTTGCTTGCAGGCTCTAGGCTCAATGGTCAATTATGCATTTACATTCCAATTTTGGTAGTATGACGGATCCTTTTATATATGCACATTCAGGTAAGAAAATTTTGTGGTTGAATTAGCTCAATTCAATAATCTTCTGAGAACTTGGGCGTTACATTTTAACGTGTTGGTAACATTATACAAAAGTCATTAAACAGTACTGGTTGATCTGTTCTCCTTTCAGTTTGGTTTTAAAACTGTATGACATCCTAGGTTATTCAGATTTGGGGGGCTCATTAATGTTATACGTGAGTCTAGGACTACTGGGAGCAATCCTACTTTTTAAAAATTGTTCCTCTCTCATTTGATAAACTACTGTTTCTATAGGATTCCATTCATTCCTTGAAATTAGACACAAAACTAGCTGCAATAAAAACTATTAGAATTGCCAAGTCAACAACTCAAGTGCTGGAAAATGCAAAAAGGTGGAACCATAGTTCCACACAAGATATGTGGTGCAACCTTTGATCACAAGATCACATACTGTAACTTTTTTTCCCAAGGGACTCCTGCCTCACATAACACAAAGGATGGACCTAGTCTCATAATGAATTTGGGGTCATGTAGTGAAGGATGTTTTTGCTGGTAGGATCCTTGTTCATATGGCAGTTTTATAATGGGTGAGGTAAGGAATGGTAGGAGTGGAAGGCCTGGTTAAGTTTGTTTCCTCTGTGTTTGACTTGGAGAGCTGGCTGGCGGCAGGACTGCTGAGAGATGCGTCCTTCTAGTGTCCACCGCGGCCTGGAGCAGCAGTCACTATGAATGTGTTTGCTGGTAACACTGGGCTTGCTGGAAGCATAATCATTTGCTTTTTGAGTATGTTACGTGCACGCATAAATGTTGGGAGCCATGAGGGAAGGGAGTATGCTCAGTGAGACAGACTCTTTGAAGCTTTTAGCTTCTGAAATCATAAAGTCTCTGTTAAGCACGTGGAAACTTCATATTATTTTTATGTTTGTCCCGAAGGCTTGCAGCTTAGGCTTCTTGGCTTTCATTTCTCCTCCCCTATAACCTCTGATCAAATTTTAAATTCCTACTCCAAAGCCGAGGGTGCTCAAGTTGGAGTAAAGACTGCCAGAATGCTACTTTGGCAAACTAACAGAATGTTTTCTGGTCTGCTTCTTGGAGGAGGATTTTGGCTGAAATTAAAAACAAAACCCAGAAAAACACCAGCTTCAGGGCAGACAGCCAGCATGTAAAATGTTAAACCAAGCAGTTAGTTTGGCAAAGTTAGAAACAACTTTTAAAATACGTCTTATTATGGAAAGTGCCTTGAAACCTTTAATAATGTCCAATACCTGAAGCCAGTAGTACAATTTATAGTAGAATACACATTTTTTCCTAATTCTGCAGGGGAATATTGTATTACTGGATACATATAATGGTGGTGGTATTCATGCTAGCTACATCTATCCTGCATGTGCATATGTACATGCTGTATCTTTTGCTCTGCGTGGGATATACTTCTGGTCCATGGAAATTAAGTAAGTACTAAAACTATTGTCACTGCCAGAAACAGGTGTTGAAAACAGCAATTTGTTGAGCTGAACAGAAAGACTGTAAAATTGGTTAAATTTCTACACTAATTACCTCCCAGTGCATACACACAAATTAGGTGCAGCAAATTAACTGCATATTTTCTAAATGTCCCAAAGGGAAACTTGAGGTAACTTCTTTTTAAATTAGTTTGAATGTTAAACTAGCCCTCCCATCATGTTTACTTTGGAAATTCACCTATATCAAATGCATTTATTGACTAGCAGGAAAACATTGACAACCAATAAAAGTAGTGATGGCTTTAAAAAAAAATAAATAAATAAGCGGCCTTCTCTCATTTATGATTCAGTATAACCCATCTTAAGCAACTATTTTTGGTGGTCGTTTAACAGAGGAGGCCTTCTATTAAAACTGCTGAGTACTATGTTGCTTTAACTTTATTTATGGCTCTTACAAGCCTCGGGAGGAAGATGAGGCATTCTGACCAGTAAAAGTATTATACGTGTTATTCTGGCTCTGTTTTGATCAATGGGAATTTTGCCATTAACTACAATTCTGCCAGGATTTCACTGCATTTGTTGAATGACCACGTAATTCCAGTGCAGATGTGGCCAAGATGCAGCTCTGGAATAGCTCAAGGGCATCTCCCAGGCAGGGATTGTGCCACAGTGCTGGCATCAGGATTATGAAAAGCTGGGGTGTCAGCTGTGAGAGGAAGGAGCCAGCAGAAGCTGCTGAAGTTGATATTGCCAGTCTCTATCCCAGCCTTGTCCCACAGTGGATGACAGAGCTGCTGAGGGGGACAGAATAGCTGCTGTCACTTCCAGCCTTAGAGCAGAGCTACCCATCTTTTCAGCTATTTACATCTTGCGGCTCTTTGCGCAAAAAGCTTACTAAATGATTAATAGAACAGAAAGACTGAGGTGCCCCTAGAGCAAGCAGAGAAGGGCTGACATCATACAAGGGCTACAGTATTTATGCAGTAGATGTCTTTCTGTGCTTTTAGTCTTCCACCTTGATTTGCAAGGCTAAAACTATCCAGTCCCAACTCAAAGGGTAGTAACTAGACCGGAGTGATACCTGTTGCTTTTGATTTGCCTTTACATCATCATTATTGTCTCCGCCTCCATATAAAAAGAGATGTAATTCAATTTTGCTCAAGAAAAGCTGAGAATATTGTCTGTCTTTAACAAGAGAAGACTGTCTAATAAGTAGTAGAAACTTTGATGCAATTTAGAAGTCTCCGTTGTGTTTTCTTGGTGCGTGAAAGCAACCTGTGGAGCTAGGGTCCTCTGCAGTGTTTTAGACTTACGGTTTGATAAGACCCTCTTAAAGTCAGTGGACTTTAAAAGGGGAAGCCTTTTTGTTGACTTCAGTACCAAGTTCTTAGAACTTACTGCAAGCCTTGCGAAACTGAAAAACTATACTTCAGTAGTGGGAGAAAATTAATTCAACACCTACAAATGAATAAACGCTGCTTTTGAAAAGCTCAAGCTTTCAATAGCAAAGACAGCTTTGACATTCTGTGCAATAGCATAATAGATGTATGGTCTTTAAAGGCTGCTGATGTTTTTTAAGATTTGTTGCTTTCTATATATGATTTGTCACAAACTGTCCTGCCTGCTGGCACAGTTACACATTAATTTTTTTCTAATAAGAATAATAGCAACGATTACAAAATTTTCTTAGGTGGACAGAGAATGAGCATTTTTATGGTTGGTTTGTTCAGTAGATGTATGACATGGAATTAGGCATCCATATGACAATGATTTTTTGTTGGTGGTGGTGTTCATCATAGATGGTGAGTACATGCAGTAAATTGAAACAGGTGGATAAACCTTTTTAAAGTACTAAATGTCTCATTATAACAACTGTATGGTAAAAAGCTGTCTGGCTCTTTCTGCATTTATACCCAACTCTTCCTTTTTACCTTGACCCTGAGATGGTATCTTGATTTTCATTTGAGGTCAGAGATAACTCAGTCTGTTTCTTCACTTAGTTTTGTTGAGCCTCCCATTAGTGATAACAGTGTTCTGCTTGGTAAACTAAATGCTAAGTCTGGAAATAATAAATATGCTAACATATGTTTTATGAATTTCACGGATTTCAAAAAGACTTGGAGTGCTGGACAAAAACAACTTATATAAAGGTAGGTTTGCTAATACCTGAAATGCAGCTACCCTGGAAAGAAAAGCAAATATTGTTACAATACATTTCAGTCCTTACAGTCTTTTTAGAAATGAAATGAATTGTATTTTGAAAACTTGTATTGTTGAAGTTCAAAGGAGAAACCAGACAAGCAAAACAAAAGTAGTAGCAATTTGGAAAACGATTTGGAAAGTAACTTAAAGAATACTTCCTAAAATCTCTGAGCTGCTTACTTTGGTCTTGGTGCCTTCTTCCAAATGATTTAACAAGGTTAACTGGGCTGCAATTACTGGTTGCAGGCATACCTGAGCCAGCTGTAGCTTGCTTACATATCTGCAGCTCTCTGGTCCCAGAGACTTTTCTGGGAAACTGGGTAAATACTTGGGCAACTAGCCTGAACCAAATGCAGTGTAGACAGGCTGTTTCCAGTACCTAAACTGGCTAGTTTGTGGCTGGCAATAGTAGCGTTCCAGTTATTGTGTATGTTTTTCCATGCTGTAGAGGCTGTTAGCTTTCAACAACCAAGATTTAGTAAGCTAATGTGTTGGATGTTGATGCTATTGTCTGTTTTACAGCATCATCTTGGCAGTCTGTGCCCTGTTGCTTCTTCCTCTGCACAATGCCTGGGACAAGTCCACTGCCTGATTGTTTCATTGATACTCACGGTCTCCTGGAATTCGCACCACCGTGGCCTTTTCAATGGCTGTCTTTCAGATCCCTGACTTCCCACCATGTTCCTGACATATTCTAGATATCTTTAGAATCATAGAATAGAATCATACAACCATCTAGGCTGGAAAAGAGCTTCAAGATCATCAAGTCCAACCACCCACCTGACTTACTGAGTCCCATCACTAAACCGTGTCCCTTAGTGCCATGTCCTCACATACCGTAATGGTATGTATTTGGCTAAGTATTCAAGCCCCGCTCTCCTCTACACACTTAAATAAAATTTTTTTTAAAAAAAAGTCTTCTAGCCTGCGAGTAGCTGTTTCCAGTGCCTTTATGTGTACTATGTATGTCAATGCGTGAGAGGATTTTGCTGATGTAAAATTTGCTGTATGTTATGGTTAACTGTGATGTGAATTGCTGGTGTTGTGTGATGGTGTCAGGAAGCCAGTCAGCCTACAGTCCACAAAAAAGACTAACTGCAGTCACTCACCGGTGATGGAAGCTGGAGCTTCAGACACATGGATTTAAAACTTGCTTGGATTCCTCTGCAGCCGGGTTCAGTACAAGCTCTACCTTGTTTGCACCTATATATTGCATGGAACCAGGAGCCCGCAGTATATCACTTGTTTTTTTCCACTTGTAAAAAGCTTTCTGCAAAGAGTTCAGTACTGCTTTGAGCTCTGGTGCAGACACCTAAACTGAGCCATTACATTACTCCGTCACTGCATTTGACAGTGTTGGAGTCATGTTTGCTGTTAAGGCTCAAAACCAGCCAATATCTGGTCCCTGCCAGGAGAAAGGGAGAAAAACACTACTAAAGAAATGGAGATCAGTAGGTCTTCAGCTGTCACAGGAGCTAATACCAACACGTTGCTTTTCCCGGGAAGCCACTGGATTGTTTCCACACCTCCCATTGCTATGACACTTTTTATTTCTGCGTGTCCCTGGAGAGGGAACTGTTAGCTAATGTGGATGCAAATTGAGCCTGTGTTTAGTAAAAGGAGGAGAACTAGGCAGAGTCTTGTGCCTGTGTGACTTGCTAGACCTATCAGGGAAAGGTGGCTCCTTGTAAAACAGATAAGGGAACCACAATCTGCTCCCTCCGGCACCGTGATAAAGACAGAGACACTGAGTCCGCAGATATCTTTAGATACTGCTACTAAGCTCCCAGGCAGCAGAATGCAGTTCCTGTCCCCCTTCGCACCACCCAGCACTGAAGTTTGAGCAATAAACATCACACCAGCCTCTCCAAACTCTCCCTGGGGCCACTTGTGGCTATAGTTTTGGCAGCTTTGTCTGACTTGGCCCTCGCTGCCTGGAATCTACTTCTGCACTTCCTCCTGAAAATCCCCTTTTCAGCTCTGTGCCTGAGCTAACTGTGGGCCTTCAGTGTGTGTGCAAATAAGATGTTAGGTCTTACTTGCTTTCCATGTGCTCCCAGTAGTGCCAGAAAGCACATAATGAATGTGTCTCCCTTGTTTCTTCCAGACTTAATAAGTAAACGGAGCTATAAACAGTAAGCCAAAAGGATGGGGATGGTAGGCATTTATGGGGTAATAGGAATTTGTTCATTGAACTGGTCGTTGTGCTACTTCATGACTGCGGTATCTCGGCTTTTTCTGAGAGCAGGAGTGATCTGTGTTTCTTTTCATATGAGGAGGAGCCAGAACTGGCTCCGTCCACAGAAATGTGGCTGTCGGTTTGAAACAGACTCATTGTGTACTTTTACGGCATAAACGATAGCTATTTTCATATATTAAGTTGTAGCTGTTTTGCTTTGTTTTTTAAATCCATTTTCCATAACTGGCTGCTCTAATCTGTTTTCTGCTTCCCTCATCTGTGTAACAGCCTGTATATTACTGGCTACATATAACATCTAAAATCAAGTTCAGGAATCTATGAGAAACTAACGTCTTTAGGTAACCCTGCCATGGTGCTGCTAATAACACTTTGCAAACAAGAAAGTAGTAAGTGGAAATAATGCACTCGTTTAGAAGTAATAAATCCTTTGATCTTTCTTTGAAGCAAGGGTATATGCTTAAACTACCAATTCAGGGACAACCAGATGCCCATAAAGAATGGTTCTTTGCTTTGATAGAAAATCACTGAGGCCTGCCCAGCAGCTCTGGTCTGTAAACAGATTAGTTAAGTGCTCATCAGCTCTGATTTGCATAGGACAGTCTTTGCACACAAGCCCTACTTCCAGCATTAACGAGCTATTTACTTGCAGGAAGGCTACTGGGTTCCTTTTAGTTAGCAGTCTGAGATGGAAATTGCTTTGTGAGAAGGTGCAGGATCATGATATAGAAATAGTGCCTTTCCCCTGAGAAGATGTTAACATGCAAGTGGTGACTGATGTTCTGATGTTTTCTTAACATCTTTAATGCCAGAGTGTGGGAATTACACAAATAGCTCATATCTAGAAATTTGGAAAAAAGTGACTTCCCTCTGCTTGTTGGTGGCTTTCATCCTCAGGCTGAAAAAAGAGCATACATGGGAGGGGATTGTGAAGCAGACATAGGCGTCTGAGTGAGAAGGATCCCAGAGCTGAAGTGTTCACTGAAGAGGATTTCTCTGGGCTGTAAAATACTCACCTTAGAATAAAAATAAATTCCTTGTGGATGCTCGCTGTTTTGTGTGCAGAAATTGCGTGCAGTCTGCAAATTTGGCAGTTACATTTTCCCTGTTTAAACTTCTTTTGATCCACACAATTACTTTTTTTTTTTTTCCTGATACAAAGGGAGGTCAGCCTTTCTCGGCCACAGACAGAGCAGATGGTGAGATTAACCCTAGAGTATAGAAGAGCTACAGTACTTCAGTGTCTTTTGCGTTTTGAAGTGCATTATTTCTCGGTTGATTTCAGCCTGGCCAACGGTTTGCTGTTCTTCTGAATCAAGAAAGCAGCAAAACTGCAACTTTTTCTGATGGGGACAAAGCCACCAAAAGGGCGAAGAAAAAAAAAACATGAATTATTGCTGAAACTGGTGTGAGCAGTTTCAGAGCAAACCTACTGCAGCTGGAAAGATCTTAAAAAAGATAGGCTAGATTCTTTCTGCATTAATGATCCCACAAACTTTGGGGCGACAGGTATACAGTTAGGGGTAGAACGTAGGTACATGTAGTTTAAACACAATACCAGTGTTAGACACAGGAAAGTTCATCGTGTAGTTCTGCCTTATCCTAGTAACACTGAAAAATGTTATGAGTCTGTTGTTTCACTGCTTACACTATTTCCATTTTTTGTCCCCTTTTGCTTGAAAAGTAAACAGAGGTTAGTGTCTTTGCACCTGAAAATATAGGGTGGAAAGCCGGACTGAGGAAAATACATATCATTCCCTCAGACACAATAAATATAGTTATAAACTCTTCCCTGCAAATCCCTGTTTGGTTTTCATTTATTTATTTCACCAGCCAGATGCTAGTTTTTCACTTAGGCTATGATAAGAACATTACCCAAACACTTCCTCAAAAAATAACTCTGCATTAGTCCATCGGCCGTTTGCCTTTGAAGGCTTGTGTTCAGCCCCTGGGTTTTATAGTGCCAAGATTCAAATATGGGATTGCTAGAGGAAATTAATTACTAGTAAATTCAGAACAAAGGAAAGAACCTGCAATTTCACAGCATGTAAAACACCTTTTGGAATTCTTTGCTCTCTTCTTGGAGACCAGTGTCAAATTCTTGGAATTATTTTAAAGGGCTGGGTAAAATATGTAGCTATCCAGCAAGCCGTAATAAAATCTTACATTTAAGGATATAAATAGCAGGCAGAAATGTATTTTGTCTCTAGCCCCTTTAGACCATGTCTACTCAACGTGCATTGCAAAGTATCAGAGGGCTTGCTTTTCTGATGCTCAGGGTGCTGAGTATGGCTGAGGGCAAAAAATAGAAACCTGGTGGAACAAAGTTGTGATCCAGGGTGGGAAATCCTCTGTCGTGGTGCTCTGCCCCTGAGCTCTACAGCTGCTGCCACGTTCCCTTCCAGCCCAACTCCCACCAACCTCCAGAGTCCAACCAAGGGCAGCAGTGGGCTCAGGGAGCTGCATGGCTTCACACTGCAGCGGTCTCACACGTCCAGCAGTACCCAAACACCTGCATCTTTCTGAGCTTTCTGGAACTCTCTTCTGTCTTCAGCCACTTCTTAGGCGTCCATATCTGCTCATACTGCTTCATGTCACCTCCAAGGTGGACAAAGAAACCTCTTCAATTTAGTCTATACAAGCCTGACCCTTCTAATGTTTCTCTTACTGCTGGTTTTCGTTTCTCCCTCTCTGACAGACTTTGCTGGTTGCCTCTAGATCACTGTCTGTAATCTGACATGTGGTCTTCTCCTGACTTTTTCCATCACACCTAAATGTGTGTGTCCATGATCCACAGAGACACATCACTGTCATCTCTAAAGGCAGCATGTGATTCTGCCACAACCACTGTTTTAGTTTTCTTTTCCTTTCCTTCTTCTTGTTAACCAGTATGTTTTGTCTTCCTTAGCACTTCTGCTCCATTTGAACCGCACTTCTGTTTTCTTGTATTTAGCAGCCCCTAATACTCACACAGCTGCTACACATGCTGTGTAGTCAGTTTGAAGAGTAGCAATAGACAAAATTTAAGGCATTAAGGAGCCTGGATTTTGTATCGCCACATTCACTCTTGTTTTCACATCTTGTACCTTGCTCCTGCTCCGTGAACTGGCTTTAAATGAGCATCAAGCGTCCTCTCACTTCTCATTCAAAAACAGCTGCATCAATATCAGTCTCTTAAGGCTACATAACCAGTGATCTAGCCCAGAGCAGGAACCTGCTTTACAGCGTGTTTTTTGACCTTACCCATTTACTATACTTAGATTCACATTACAGAGTGATCCCGGAGTATGGGAGTGGGTTTTCTTTCGGATGAAGCAAAGCTGCAGGATCGTTCTCCAGGTCTGTCTCATGCACTCTGACTTGCTCATGGGCCTTCTGTGCACAGGACCAGCCTGCAGCTAGTCTGGAGAAAACTCCAGACATGAAACTTATGGAGTGTAGACACCAGCTTCTCAAAAAACAACTGTTTAGCTTTCCAGACTTGCTCCTATTCTGCAGGCATTGTAGCCATTTCTTGCACGTCCGTTTAGAGGAGCTGATTTTTCGCTGCCATGGGAAACCTCTGTTTGTTGTAACATCTGAGATCTGTCTGCGCCACATCAGATCAGTGTGAGATTACAGGCCTTAGCCTTCCAGCAGTATGGGGCTGATCCTCTTCTTACCGGCACTGATTTTGTGTCCAACCATACTCATGGACTTCTGTGGGGATTCTCTTTACTTCATCTGAAGTGAAATCCAAACTGAAATATCATATCTTCTGTTTGGTGAAATGTCATGCCCATGACCATATTCCGTATATTGTAAATGCTCACTCTGGGAAGTATATCAATACTGGCCTAAATGTAAATTAGTTGCTTTTCTAATAGAAGAGTTGCAGCACTCAGTTAGCATTGTATTTTAATGGAGATAATCAGGTTATTATTGTGGAAACAAGATACAGTAACTTTATTTAAAATCTCTTCTCTGTGGGGGCTTGTTTTTATGACTCTGGATTTTAAAAGATTTCAAAATACATTTGCATTCATGAAAAATGTATTTTAACAACATAATGGCTGACAACCCTGCTAGTTGCAAAGAATTCCTTTGATGGTGAGCTACAAAGTCCTCAGCAGCCCTGGTAGGGATACAGGGCTTCCAATCCATTAGTCTCCTCTTTATTTTATTTATTCATTTTATTTGAAAGCTTCCCTTCCCAAAACCCACGATGGAGGAATAGAAAGCAATCATTAATGTAGAGGTGACTTTTCCACTTCCTTCTCTCTCATGTAGTTGCTAACAGTAATTTACAGTTGTTCAGTTACATTGAGAAGGCTGTGATCTTTCTACCTAAAGTAATAAAAATCAGTGTGTAGGTCTTATTAATTTACTGCATGCCATAAAGCCTAACAAATTGTACTGTACTAAAAGAATATTGCCAAAGCATTTACTAAAAAGCATATGATATCGAAAGAAATTCCACTTCTCGTGGGCATACTAATCAGCTGTGTTGTGAGGCAGACCTGAGAAATATTGTACTTTTGCAAATATGAAGGAGAAAAACTGCTGTGGGTATATTTGATGCATTAAGCATCTCTCTCTTAAGCAACTCAAAAAATCTGGAGCTTCTGTAGTTCTGTTTCTGGAGTTAATGGAAATTTTGCCATTTATTTCAGTAGGACATGACTTTTTCTCACATGTATCTAATTGTTTATGTACAATTCAAATTGGAATATGGCTCTTCAAGTTACAAAAAGTATCAGGACTTATATAAGTCAGATCATGTCATGAAAACAAATAATTTTGCAACAAATAGTCAATGTGAAGACTGAACCTGACTTCTGAATTGTATTACTGTATGACAGGATGTCTCAAAATACGAAAAAAGGTGCAAATTGTCTCAACATGAAAGTTGAGTGAAGATCAATAAATTTGTTTATGAAAGGTGTCCAAATATTAAATAGCTAGAATTTAGGAATTGCAGGGTCACAATTAGGAAACTGCCCTATTTAACGTTTTCACAGATGAAAAGGCAAAGGAGAACAACCTTTGGCATTTGCAGATACTGCCATGCTGAGCATCATTCTGTCATCCCCTGCAGCCTCGGGCGTGTGGAGGAAATCTCAGTGAGCCCCTGAAGGTGAAGGAGAAGTCACTGCTTGCTACCATTATGTGCCCACTTCATGTCCTTTCAAGACAGTGCTCTGTGCTGTCAATAGCCATGTTATAGGTGGGTTCAGTAACATTTTGGTCGTCTGCCTTGCCTATAGGTGAAAAGACGACAAACTTAAATATTCTGATGTGCCCATAAAAGATCCCCTTTTGGTGTCCAAAGTACTGGGGCTGTTGCTGAATGTTCTATATGGTTACTGAAACTAGGCCGTGGCTAGGTCGAAGAATGACAGGGTGAAGATGCTGTAACATTTTGTATGTGGTACATGTTTATTTTTCAATTTCTCAAAGCATTTGCCTCCAAGGTCAGCTTGTGTCTCCAAGGATTTTGTTGATTTTCCACAATAACAAAGTGGGGAGAACGTTTTACTCCAAATGGAAGATGTCGCCTGCTATTTTCCTAACCCAAAAGCACATGTTGACATAATTCCCAAGGGCAGAGCTTCCTTCAAGGGGAGGGACAGGGATTGAGCCCTGGTTCTCTGCATGTTCTCAGCCAAGGCATTTCCCACGGACACCCAGGCACACTGGTCTGTGAAGAGATGGCTTCATGCTGCTCTGCCCTGTGGTGAGGTCAGAAACCTGTGGCTTCACTGTAAGGTTGTGCCTATACAGCTGGAGAGGTCCCCGAGTCCTCTGTGAAAGACTAAACCATCCCTTCTAAAAGAAGACTTTCTTGTTCTATTCATGTTATAACCAGAATCAGTAAAAACAACAACAAAACAACAACAACCAACCAACAACAACAACAAAAAACAGCCAGGCTCTAGGTGAAAGATCTGTGCTGGTGCCCAAACAGGCTGTGTAAAAGGAGCCACAGTGAACATTGCTGGGGCTCTAAGCTGGAAATTCATCCTAGCATGCAGCGACCGTAGCTGTTAAGTTAATGCTTTTTACTGCAGGAAGGAGCTTTTGCCTGGATCAGTACTGGGTGCTACAAATTTGTCTATCTGTTTCCCTTTATAGTATGGCTCTATGTGAGTAGTGATAGTCATAATCAAGGTGAAATGCAAACTTCACCATGCCACCCTGAATGGAGTGGCAATGTCCTGCTTGGAGGCTTTTCTGATAATGGGCAGAGAATATACTTCAAATTCAAGTGGAAATAATTTCATTTGCTATAACTTGCTGAAGTACGACGATTTTGTGCATGGTAGCCTAAATCTCCTGTTGATCTAGGCCGAGCTACTATCCCTAGTTTGAGATAACAAATAGCAAGCTGATCAAAAACAAATAATGAGCAGAAATAAAATTTGAATTGACTGGATAGACTATTTGCTGTGAAGTATTCACTCAACTCTATAAATAACATTTGGTTCCTATCCAGAGAATGAATGATTTACTTCACTGAACAGGTAAAATAGAATAAATAACTAGATCCTAATACACTGAATCAAATGAGAAAATAAAAACTATGATAGATACGACCTTTGGAGAAATGTTCAATTTTGTTTGTCACTGCTTGGAGGTAATACAATGTACCTAACAGGAGGTAAGAGCCAGGCAGCAGAAATGTCACTGTTTTCTGTTATAGCCTTAATGTGGAATGCAAGTTTTTTAACAGACCCAATACATTTTAATAGATTGCTTCTTTTCTTTGTGCATTCATAGAGCTTTTGTACCTGGGATCATGAATGGGTGTATCCCCCCAACCCTGCTTTGCAGCTCATCACTGTCACATATGAGTTCAGTGTAGCTGTAATGTATCTCTACAGCTTTTTCCACAGCATCCCAGAGCCTTTAGTGTGCTGATGAGCTGGCCTCGTACTTTGCTTGTTTCTTCTGATTTAGATCAAAAGGGTGACTTGCATATGGGTGAGCCCCTTGCAATGTACCTGAGGTGCTTCCAAAACAGTCCAAGTGACAAATTTCGTTCTTATTGCACTGTCAGTCTGCATGTTCAATATGCAGGAATTTTCCAGTGTCTTTCCTCACAGACCTTATACCCCCCAAATTAAATCTCAGTTCTCTTAGATACCCTCCCCAAAAGAACTGCTTGCTACCTTACGTCCCCTCCTCAGTTACCAATATCCCTTTAAGGAGGGAGCATGCTGTGTATTAACATGCAAAACCAAGCTCCGAAGAAGTGACCTGCCGTGTCCCACGATTTCTATACCAAGTAGCTTTTAAATTAGAGTTAACCTGAGACTTCAGCCAGACTGCTCATTTGCACATCAATAGCCTCACGCTCCTCTTTAGCACTGGTGATGTTCCAGTGTTACTTTTAGGATAAGGTGGCTAGCTTTGATATTTAGAGACATGCGCACATTAGAAAGCTGGGTGTGATCCTGGAAAAAGTTCCAGCAGTGCTCTGGCCAGCTGCGCTGGGTGTATGTTAACGATACCGGTAAAAACAGCAACCTGGAAAGTGTTCATCACATGCACACACTGTCACAGGCAAAGACATGCTTTGGACGGCCTTAGAGCGACAGATTACACCAGCAGAAGCGTAACTTCAATACTGGAGTGTCACCTACCCTGGAGCTTTTGCCAACACCACTATGTGGGCCAAGGACACCTCTGTCCCCAGCCCGTCTGGCCTTGCTGTTCCAGCAGAATCCTGCTGCGTAGGCATGGCCTCGGTATGTGGAAAGTACACCTAAAGGGCAGTGCTCAGGAAGCACAAGTCAGCTGGGTATCCAAAGAGGAGGTTGAGAGAGATCTGGTTATGATATGGAGACCTACCCAGGGAGAAAATGTCCAAGACTGGCAGGCCCTCCAGCCCAGCAGAGGGGTGAGCTCCAGTCCCCTCCAGTCCAGCTCAACACCGAAGCCTGAGGAATTCAAGTGAGGTAAATAAAAATGTTGTTTGGGGACAGCAACAGTAACTGATCATCAAACAGTTCATGAGGAAAAGTGACAAGTTCATCCTTGTGAGTGCTTTTAACAACCTATTGTAGCTCAGCCACCCAGCTACTGGGTTTCATAGTCAGGATCACCACAGACTGTGTGACAGCATCCTTGGATCTTCGTCTTCTTTGTATTCAATATTAAACAGGGGCTCTGGCCTTGTAAAGATGCAATAATTACTGTTCAATACATTCGTCCTTTAGGATTTGGGCATGTTTTTTTTTTTTTTAGCTTTTTGTACTAATGATTTAGAGTACTGATAACCAATGATAGCTAGATGTGAGATACAGGTGCATTCCTGATGGATTTTGGCATTTACTACTATTTCATAACAATAAAAGCTATTTCTGGGTCTATCTCCTCAGTAGCGTCAAGAGTGAAGTGGTTACTGACATGAATTATATTCTCAGCTGTGTCTGCAGCTCTTCCTTCCTCCCTGTTCACACTCAACCATGCTCATAGAATTGATTGGAGAAGAAATTTTTAAAAAGTCAAAGTTTGCACCTCATGGAAATGTGGCTGTTCATATAAGTGCTGTGACTTATTTCCTACATGAATGACTGTATAGTTGCGGTGAAACAATTCACGCGAAATCGTTCCCTTTCAATTGTGGTCTTGTGTAAGAATAAAAAAGCACCACATCACGTCTGACTGTATAGCTCTGCCTCCTGTCATAGACAGCAGTAAGTGATGGATGTGGAGAGAAGAGTGTGACAAGGAAAGCACAGTCATATTTTTCCAGTCTGCTCTCCTGCACTCTTCATGTTTTGTACACATCTTTCTAGCTTTCTATGGACCTGATCCTGTGAGATGAGGGCACTCAACACCTTTCACAAGGTGCTTTGTATGATTTCATGAAAGATCTATTATCTTGTCTGGTCCCTGACGTTTGAGCTGAAAGCTGCATAGAAAAGTGTGCCTCATGGGCAACCACCGAGTTGAGATGGACTTCCCTTGGGGAAAAAAGCCATAAAAGAAGTGGTCATGCAAGTTTTAGGGGCGTTAACATGAGTATTGCTATTTCAGTTTTTGCTATCAGGGAAAATTCTTGTTCCTAATCCCACTTGTGTTATATGTACAGAAATAATCTCTTCAGACTCTGGAAATGTTACATTTCCTTTTAAAAGCCCGGGGGGGAACTCAAGCACACACACAATCAATGCTTGTATTCTAGCAGTCTCAATTTCCAGACTGTGTTTCCAGCTTTTAAACAGCTGCTTCTTCCATTTTCCCCTTGTACCTCCTAAGCAAGGAGTGACCAATATTTAAAAAATTAAATTTAAAAATTAAAATAAATTAGCCTTTAAAAAAGGAAAGAGAAAGAAAGAAAGAAAGAAAGAAAGAAAGAAAGAAAGAAAGAAAGAAAGAAAGAAAGAAAGAAAGAAAGAAAGAAAGAAAGAAAGAAAGAAAGAAAGAAAGAAAGGTTCTGATATTCAAATAATATCTTGACATTGCCAAAGCACTAGTGGAGCTGTACCTGTTTTATAAACCCTGTTATTGCCAGTTCAGGGCCTTACCATCAGTGAGGAACCATTCCCAAACATTCAACAAACATCCTTTGAGCATGGAAATACATGTTACGATGTTTTCCTATTTAATTGCTCCGATTTTATTTAGATAGGAGGTTATGGTATTAGGAAACGCCTTCAAAGCAAGTGCAAAAGATTAGCTGTGGGATAGGTGGGAAGCTGTTTTCTCACTGGGATCTTCAAAAAGCAAAGATTTGTAAAGCTTTCAAGATGACTGGGGACAGGACTGACTTCTTGTTAAATCAGATAGGGACCTAATTAGAGATTTATGAAAGCAACAAAGCACCCTGCAGCAGGCAGTTTCCCTGCTGGGAGAAAACTCACTGAAACATGAGGATAAGGCTAATAGCAGCTACTAAGAAGAAAGAAAAAAACATGTCCCTTTTAACTGTTTTAAACCCTGAAGCAACTGGGCATCACTGGTCAGGGTTTAGAGGAGATAGCCTAACTTGCCTGATAGGAAGACAGGAGACACAAATCTGTTGCCAGAGGCTACAGGGAAGGGTTGAAAAAAAAAGACTGAAGTGGTCAGCAGATTAGCAGATATCTCCCCTGCAAGTAGAGGGACGAATTAGCCTTACAGTTGCTAAACTCAGGATAACAAATCTGCCTGAAGACTTGCTTCCTCATTGGGAAAATAACCTTTGAATGGATCTCTGGAGCAGGAGAAAGAGATCAAGGAAAATGTGTCAATTTGGGCTAATAAAGGAAGCAGAAGGGCCATAAATGGAGCAAATATGCATCCCTAGGCAGCAGCCACCTTTTTTTCCTTCAGCAATTGACAGTGGCCCTCAAGGTGTTGTTACACATGATGGGTTCTCAGACTTCATACTGTATTTTTTCTTATTATCATTTGCATAATATATGACCCTTTGCTTTTGTATATGAAACAATCTTGGGACAGAAATGTGAACGTGTGGGGAAAATTATCCACACTCCATCTGTTTTGGTTCATTCAGATTCTAAATATATATTTTTATGAATGCATTTTTCCAAGTGGAATGCAGAGACAAACCTGAAATTTTGATTTTGCATTTCCTTTTTCTGTTGCAACCAATAGATTCTGAAGTCTGGAAACTGAGAAAGCTTCAGGGTTGAAATTCGAACAGCTTCACTTAGAAACATTCTCTCATAGGAACAGGCATTCATAGCTCAGAAACAACATTGCTGTGTTCAGCACGAGTTAGGCAGTCTGGCATAGTGGACTTTCTTTTGCACTTTCTGAGTGCAAAAATGTTAGTCGCTGTTTGCTTCGGTAAAATTGTGATTATTTTAATACTTTGCAGCACCAGAAATAATATCCTGAAAGTTTCCTGGAAGTATGATGGGAAATAGTAAACAATGAAAATTACTGAAGTCATTTGCCACTAAGCTCACTTATTTAGCACTGAAGAGGTGATAGAGCTCGCGTTTTATGATATCATTTTAGATGAATACAAAACTTCCATTATTTTCCCTAATAAACATTGAATACTTTGGTAATTCTTGCCTGCTTAAGTAATATATGCATGCTCCGCTAGTTTAATTTTCATAAATATGATTGATTCAAACATTGACTTTACTACCACAACTTTTATATCCTCGTCTAATCAAACTGCATGTTTATTATTTCAATTTTACATATTTTAGTAATTGGATTGTGTAACTTAATGGTACAGTAAGGTTTTGCATTGTTTACCAAGGAAAAAGCTGACTTGATTCTGTTTCTCCTATTGTAGTGCCGTATTCTTAATTTTTCTCGGCCAAGTTAAGCTCTTCTGGAATTACAGGAAAAATATATGATCAATTTGAAGGGAATTAAATGAGACTAAATTCATTAGCTCTTGAATTCCAGCATTATTCCTGCTTCTCACCTGGGTCTCCTCCTCTGCAGCTGTCTTAGCCTGATATTGTGGTCAAAGCCTCCCAGTTTCATTCAAGTGGACCCAATTCCTGTATTATCCTTCTGGGCTCCTACTTGGAAAATGAAAATGGCTGAGTTCAAAACTTGCAAATGTTCAGATTTGTTTGCTCCTTCCACTTTCTTACCACCGATACAATCCACAAAAATAATTCATTCTTTCCTTTTACTTCACTTTCGAGCTAAAATATTCAAGTAGGATTTGCAATTTGGAGTGCCAAATTCAAGATCTCTAGTGAAAATTAGAGGTGCATGTAGTTAGACATACCAAAAATGATACTTCCCAACCTGCTAGTCAGTCTTGGAAAACTTAGCCTTGAGCTTTAGCAAGTGTAAGCCTCGTCACTTGAAACACGTTTTGGCCTTGTTTGCTGATCTCCTCACCTGCCCTTATGACTTTTTTGTTTCACTTTTTGGTCTTCCATAATAGGACTTGTATACATATAGACAGTATAAATATTGCATGGATTGTTTTTCATCTCTGCATATTTTTAAAAGTCTAGTAATTAAAAAATATTAAGGACCTAAGTCAGAGTTGCATAACAATGTCTAAAGAATTTTTTAGATAATTTTCATCAAAATATGCATGTTGATTGAGAAATTTATTTTTGCAGACGCAATCTATGAAAAACAGGCAAGCCTCGGTGAACTACCAGTGTTATTGGATGAGTCCAGGATTTCTGGGGAGAGAGAGAATTCAGGTACCATGTGAAGTGTATACTCTTTATGTTCATGTTTTATATTACCAGAGGGACTGTTATGCTTATTTTTAAAGTAGATGATGTGATCAATATGTGAATTAATGTAATTTATTGATTACACTTTATGTGCTAACAGCTTGACTTTTATGCCTCAGTGGTATTGTGTTTTAAGCAAGTTTCTTTCTGGGCTTTTTACAAACAAGATAACTGAAAGTAGATTGGCAGGTTGACCGTGGTCTGGAAAGAAGAAATTGTAGGTTGGGTGGCAAGCATTTTTTCTCTGACACTCTTTCCCGCTTTGCCATTCCTTCTTACGCTTTCCAGCGTAGGCATATCGTACCTGACAGGTTAGAGGGGATTTGCTCCCAAGGAAGGCTTGAGCAGAAGAGCTCTGTGAAATGCGTCAGTGCTGCTAAACGTGGCGTCCGTGATTTAGTGGGTGGCAATCTTTCTTTAGAGTCGGAATTGAACTGCCAACCCAGCCTGGAGTTTAAGAGACTGTGCTGATGGAGCTACTGTGTTTGGGGTGAAACTTAAAACCAAAGTCTTGTCTGTCTGCGGTCATTAAAGACTTCTGGCATACATCACCTCCTAAACTGCTATATGGTATTGAATTGTATTGTATTTCGGAAGTGGATTAAGAGATCCCTTTGTATGGTTTCTAGAGCACTTCAGGATCTTTTGGGATGAAAACATACTATATAAATGTAAGTTCATATAACAATAAAATGAAATCACTCTCTTCTTCACCTTTCAAACAGGAGCACATACCTTTACAAAGAACAAAACCCACTTGAGATTTCTTTAGCATGTAAACTCAGATGATGGTGACCAGATGTGGGTCAAGATCAGCTTTAAATCAGTGTTTGAGTTTCAAGTTAAAGGCTGAACCTTGGCTGAGGTTCAGATTGTGGTTTAATGGCAGAGAAATCCCCTAAGGGTCTCCAGCAAGACTTCAACAACATTGTGAAAATTCCATGAAATCATCTGTTCTTCTGAGATTCTCGTATTTGCCTGCATCTTCAAAGAGGATCCTTCTCCCCAGGTTGTGAAAGACAAACATCTTTGAACAAGACTTAGTACTAAGACCTGGATGGCAGGAGTTCATGTCTGGTTGTCTCACTGGGGCTTGGCTCTAATGCCAGACGTAGAAATATGTTTGGAAGAAGAGACAGAGGAAAGTGCTGTAGAGTATCATGCAGCTTTACTGCTCCCTGTTTAGCATAACTCTCCAAGTCTTCACTGGTCATTTTTAAGAGCCACCTGATAAGCAAAACTGTGTAGGTACTTAGATAGCACTTAGGCTTAGATCTAAACTATCCACACATCATTTAAAAATATTCACGGTTAGCACTTTGGAAACCCATTGAAACACATGCCTTCAACCCATCACTTTCTAACTCTGCAATAATCCATTTTGCTGAGTTCTTAACTTGTCTTTGCACAGGTCAGCACATTTCTGTCACACAGGCTGGCAGTACTTGTCTGGGCGATATAGCAGTAGATCGACATTACCTGTAATCATGGCATGAAACAGTCTGTGTGCTTCAAGCCTATCCTTGCCTCGTCTCCTCCAGTCACTGTAGGATCTGTGGCAGAGAAATTGAAGTTTCGAGACAGAATGGAAGTACTTGCTAACTGGCAACTGCAAAATGGGCCCTGTCTAGGTAGACATGTCAAAGAAAATTTCCCTTCAGAGGTTAAAGAGCACATGGTGGAAAAGGCTAATTTGAGGACAACTCAGGCAGCTGTATCATAGTCTACATTAGTGCTAAGAAAATGTTGGCAGAAATATTTAGCTATTTGAAAACACAATTGACTAATAAATCTTGAGTTACAGTGATCAGCTCAGGTAGAAATACTGCCCAACAAAATAGTGTGGTAAGATATCAGAAAGCTTGTGCAAATAAAAGATGAAGGGGGCAATTCTGTGATCAGTTTTGCTCACTTGGGTAGGGCTGGCTGGAAAACAGGAATTCTTTTTTGGAAGAAAAAGCCCAATGTTTGGCATTTGCTTTTGTCTTGCATTGGAATGAAACCTCAAGCTCAACCCACTTTAGAGAAAGGAAAAAATTCCAGATCAGAGGATTCAACATTTCCATAGCCGATGAGAACCCAGGAACTGTGGGTGTTCAGGAACTTGAAACTGTGTGTTCACAACTTATTCTGTTCCCTCTCCATTTCCATTCTGGATCCCCCAACCTTTGTAATATTTATGTGAAGGACATCTTCTCACAAAATGTTCTGATAGATGGATCTGTATTTTTCCCACTAAAAACAATCTAAAAAATTCTTTACCTGATCTTACTTTCACTTCCATAAAGAGGTATGTGTGAAGATACGTTACTGTTTGGACAATATTCTGTAGGAGAAGCTGGCTGTAATAGACCAAAAATTATATAGTTCATTATATATGCAACCTAACCTGTGTCTGTATACTGACAAAATCATGAACCCACTGCAGACAGTAAAAATCATCCTGAATGACATATCGGGCACTTGGTAGAATGTTAAGTAGTTTCAGTTTTTGTTAAAGCTACAACTTTCAACGTTGTGTCCTGTGTTTGTATGGGTATAACCCTAGAATATTTGCATGACTATTTCTGTGTCTCTGGAGCCACTCAGAGTGTTTGGGCTGAGAACATCACAGGACTGGGACCAGGAACATCAAAATATATGCGTGTACTTAAGTTGTTCCAGCAAAGGAAACTCACTTTCATTGAAGTACTGTAAGTTGATCTAAGTGAGTTTTCTGATGTAAGGAACTTTATCACTTTGATCCCCATGAAGAATGCATCAGAGTCAGACAGAGTCAGAAAAACATGTAAATCTGACACTACAATAGGAACATTTGTTTAAAATGAGTAACACATCTTGATAGCCTTTTTGATAGCTAAAATAAACTTTATGCAGTACAGTCTTGAAAACCTGTTGAAAAATGAATGGATAAAACATGTTTTAGCTCGAGTCAGCTGTTCAGTCACATTGCTTCTTTCTTTTTGATTCAATACAATAAAAAAGTTAAATCCTCTGAAGAGTCATTGTACCAAACTGACTGGGTCTGTTAAGGTAGAGCACATATTATCATAAAAAAAATGGCTTCATACAGATAATTGTCATGACAGTAGAAACTGAAGCAGAGACACAGATGCTTGTTGTGTTCTGCTAGCCCTGCCAATGGTTATTTGGATGTCTGCAATCAAACTGAAGGATGAGAGTTTCTGCAGAGTTGTTTCCTACAAGGGTTTATGTAAACAATTAAAAATATATATTATCAAATAAAGTTTATGCTTCTTCTTTCCATCTATACCTTCTATGACCATATTAAAAACAAGTCCCTGGAAACTGCAGGTTTTGATAATAAAATCTGATAGTCAGGAATATGTTTAGCATATTTATTTCAGAATATTTAAATGCCCATCAGGTTATCAGAGTTCTTTACAAGAATACAAAATTGGAGGTTTAATGCACTCCTAATGGCCATCACAGCTACATGGCTCTCAGTGCGAGACATCTGCAGCCAATTCCCCCTCAGGCTGCCAGCTGATATATTATCAATTAACCAGCAGACTGACCAAACACATCTGTGCTGTGTTTTGCCTGAAGATTGCTGAATCACATTGCCTGGTACTCTCAAAGAGTGATGACTAAGTGCATTAGAAAGGGCAAGATGGGGGTCTAGCAAATACAAAGAAAACAGGTCCTGAATGTGGAGAAGGCCAGTTTTTTAACTTTCTATGCACAGGTATGTTTATGATCTTTTATGCTGAATTTCCCATGCTGTGAATACAAGTGTTCTTCTAGTAGCACCACCAGAAAACTGCAGTCTCAATTCTTACACAGGGGCAATTCAGAGAAACCTAATGTATAAACACATTTTAGATGGTAAAGAATTAAGGGATGATGGTTTTTAGAATAATCTGCTTTAATCATTTGTGAAATAACTCAGTGAACAGAGTTAGTTCAATAGCTCACATTTAATAAAAGTGTGAGACTGGAATAAAAACTGGCTGATGGAAAATGTAAAATCCAGAGTTAGAAATACCCATTTGTTCAGAAGGCTATGAGGGAAATGTAGGTAACAATTCTAGGTGATTATTTTGGCTGAATGGTATATGAACCTTGCTGCATGCCATAATTTGTGATTTCTTACAGGGACTGAGATGCTGGTATGGCAAGAAATAGCAAATGAGGTGAGTGGCTGGCTGACAAACCAATTTAAGACAATGATAAGCACAGCAATGATGAGAGGATGTGCAGGGATGAGACTTCCCCACATCTTAACTCCAGGAACGTTGATTAATGAATTCATCGTAAGCCCCTCGCTTTTGCAAAAGCTCTGGATGAGATGAAGTATGAGCAGATGAGTAACAGAAGAGGGCAGTGAAACAAGACAGTAAAGAGACAAATCTTTCATCTGAGATGGGAAGGCTTAGTGGAAGAACTAATTTCAGGCCAAAAATATTATGAATAATAGAGATTATTTCTGTAAAGAGAACATTAGTTTAAAGTCTACAGGGACAATTTCTAATAATAACACAGGAAGAAAACTAACAGAAAGCATCCTGATTTCTTTCTGAAGACATGGAATCAAAACCATCAATGGGCAAGATGCTGACAAAATGGTATCTTCCACAACACGAATTTACTTTCTGGCCCAAAGCAAAAAAAGAAAAAAGAAAAGAAAAATATGTTTTATTGATCTGTACATCTCTTATGTACTGCATGTAGTCTAGGTGTGGTTCTATCCTTTCAGTTTTTGCAGGATTCAGGTTTTTCAAGTCCGTGGTCAGCGCCATCACTTCTGTGCCTTCTTCAGACAGGAACAGGGTCAGACAGGGGAAGGATTAAACCGAAGTGTGGCAATGCGGACATCACTTGGGGCACAAAGAGACATAGACACTGTTTTGTGCAAGACCTGTCTGCCTGTATTTTTGTTAGATGGGTCTGAAAGGTTTTACTTGGCAATGTCAGTTGGGTTGTGCATGCGTGCACAACTCTGTGTGCGCACACATATGTGCTCGGGGATCTCATTTGCAGATCTGATCAAGCTGATCACGGATCAAGCCTCTTCTTTATATTGTTCCCTGACTTGACTGACAATGGCATCCTGACCGGAGCCTTTCAGAGCAGAAAGGCAAATATCCCAGGTCACCACAGCTGAAGCAGCTGGGGACATGTGCAGATGCAACATGTTACCCGTCTGGGACTGCTTGCTGTTAAAAATTTAAATGCCAATAGGGTTAGAGAGTTTGAAGTGTTGTATTCATGGACTTGAAAGCCCCTGTCCTGCCAAGTCCTTCAGGGGTCTGTAACAGGGCACACAGCTCTTTTTGCTGTCTCTACCCTGCCAGACAGACCAGGGCAGCAGCACAGGCTGGTGGTTGTCCGTGCTCTTTAATTGCTAGCACACTCCCGAGCACTGCGGCTCTGGCTGTGCTGATTGCCGCTCCTCCAGACAACACACAGACACGCTTCAGGGGAGAGCATGTGCCAGGGACTGCTCCCAGCAGGCAATTTCGTCTCAAATACCCTAGTTTTGAGGGGGTGGGGAAGGGAAAGAAGAGACCATGGTATGTAGAGCTGAGCCATGCTGTGCTGCTTGGCCTCAGGGCCGGAGAATGGTCCCTGGTTATTTTACTTACTAGACGTTTCCTGTGTGTCTTAATTCTCCATCTGCTCAAGAGCAATAGCAGCACTTCCCTGCTTTACAAACGTAAGTGCCTTTTTAATGTGCTGCAGGAATAGGTGCTATTTTAAGTATTTGCCAGAGATGAATCCAATATTTTTGCAGCCCACTGGGAGAGTGGATACATGGTGAGAAATCTCTGTGCTGCAGTCAAGATTTTGACCGGGTTTCAATTTGTTGTTATCTCGGAATCTGTAGCTGTTAGAATTTGCTGTTTCAATTTGGCCTGCTATGGTGATAGCACTGGTGCAAAGTTGGAGCTTGGAACTGGAGTGGAAGGGGAGAAGGTTTCAACTTCATTGCTCTGCCTATTGGGTTGCTTCCTTTCTGGGCAGGGAAAAAAAGTCAACTGTCTTGTTTTTCCTTTTCCATGGCCAGGGCCAAAGAATGCAGGAAAATTATCCAAGAGTGGGAGAAAAAAATGGAGTTTTGCTCTAGCTTCAGGGATCCAGGATACTTGCCTTTCTCATCAGATAGAGAGCAACTAGACTGATATACTATTTTCCATCAATCAAGTCAGCAAAGCCAGGCAGAGCACTTCCTTTGACATCAATGCAGTGGTGACAGTTGTAGAGTTAATGCATTCCTTCTTAATGGAATACCATAAATCTAGGTTCAATGCTGCCAAAATAATGGCTGCAGCTCTCACGGAAGAAATCAGCTCTCTCCCTGCATTCCCGTGGGCCTGAAACAGTTTGGTTATAGAACCAAATTAATTAATTATTTACTTTTATTTATAAGGATGTCTAAAATACTCTGCAGGGGTGGCTTACCTGTTCAGAGTGATGCTCTTGCCTCTTGGTTGAGCACACCACAAGCCTTTTAGTAATTGCATCATATTTAACAGCTTCAGAAGAATGATTTTTCTGGTCTGAAACTGCAGGATAAATTTAGAAAGGAACAATTTATATTTTTCTGGGAAGATGTTTGAAGTATGTCAGAGACTCACTAAAACAATCACAGCCTCCTCAGGTTTAGCATCTTATTTATAAGGGAATATCCAAGGTAGAATGCAAATGTGACAGTAGCATTCAGAGGAAAAAAACTAATCAATTAATTCACTACCTGTGTTATATTTGGATACCAAAGGGAAAAAAGAAACAACGGCACAACCCAGGTATACTGGTGTAGTCAGCAAATCATCAGACCAGATTTTGAGATGCTTTGGGGATTCAAATTAAAGTCAGAAGACCTCGTCACAGTCTTGGAGGGCAGCTTTGTGGCTGGTGTGTACAGCCCAGTGGCCTGTGGATGGGGGGACAAAGGGTGGCACAGTCTGCGTTGACAGGAAAAACCCCAACACAGCTGGAGGCAGAGCACCTACAGAGCATCTGGATCCTCTTCCTCCTCTCCCACAACAATGTACTCGGCCCTCAGGGGGGTATTATTTGAGACTGTCTAACTGGCTAGAGTTAAACAGCTTTATAGCACTATTCAGGCTCAAGGCTTTACCTCTTACTTACGAGTTTATTTCACTCTGCAGGGATCATAAAGCACCTTTCAAATTACCAGCCAGTGCTGCTGGGGCACAGTGGTAACCATTGTGGTGCAAGGTCTGTTGAGCGCAGCAATGCTTTTAGCCCCTCTCTGCATGGGAGTCTGGAGAAAGAAGGTAAATGCCTGAAAAACAGGTGATGCCAGTGAGGGACAGAGGTGGATCTTGGGCACAAGTAACCTGCATTTAGGTTCAGTGCTGGGGCAGGGCTTCCAGGGGGTCCCTCGGGTGGACCCCACAGCAAGAGCAGCAGCACTTCTGCCCTCCTACCCGCCCCGGGGGACTCACCGACCTACAGGTGGTCCTGAGAGCGATGCCCTGAAATGAAAACGATTGCCCTTATTTTACAGTGGCCTATCAAATCTGGTGTCTGACTTAAGAATCCATGAGTGATCATAACAAAATCTCATCTTTTGTTTGTAAGTAAGTGTCTAGGTCTGCAAAGAAAATGTGCAGGTTGCAAATAAAATAGAAGCAGAAGGTAGCCTGGGGGGTCCAAGCCCTGAAGGCGTATAATGTGTTGATTCAGTTTTTGGAACGTATTTCTTGTTTATTAAACCAGCCACTTGATTTTTAGTGGGAAGTAAAGGCTTAGTCTTGGCAAATCTAAATCATAAATATCCAACATGCATTTAATTCCTAAATAGAGCCAACAGTGAAGGTCCGGTCTGGAGAGGGACAGCAGGACCTACCTGCTGTGGGCCAGGGGAATACTGATCCCATTGGCTCAGGTCATAGGACACGAATGGAGGAAGAGTGACACTGGCTCTAGCTGCAGACACTTTGATCCGGATGCAAGTAGTCTGGCCTTTGGTCCAGAGCTATAAGGACACACTAGCAAAGAAGCGATGTGTGTTAGGCTGCTCACAATACTGTGCTGATGTGAGGGTTTGGCTTCTGGGCCAGATAGGCTTGCATCCGTCCAACTAAGAGCAAGGGCTCATGCAGGCAGGCATGCACCAAGTCAGATCCCAGGGCCATTCCCCGACAGAACCGCAAAATAAACACATGCGCGTTCACTGCTTTTTAGAGCATACCGGATGTCAATAAGCAGAATAATTTGCACTGGCTTGACTACTGCCTTTTTTTTATTTATTTAACTTGCGGCTAGCACATGAAGGCACTTCTAATCGTAGTTATGCCAATGACCTATTGTCACGTCAGCTATTGCAAACTGCATTTACTCAAAAATTTGATGGTGTTCTTTTTTATTGGACTGAAAAAAAGCAAGTGGGCAAGCTTTCAAGAATCACAGTCGGAGTATAGTACGTCTGCATTTAATTATGGGGTTGGAGCAATTAACACTTGGGATCTGCTTTGTTCTGTATTCCATGGCTAGTTGTTGAGAAAATACAATTCTCAAAAGCTTGCCATTTAAAATGTATTTAGCCTATTTTTAGTTAGCATGGAGGGGTTTACGTACAACTGCTTAGGCCTGTGAAGTTTGGGCTAGGGCTTGGGAGACCCTGGTTTAATCCAAAGTGCTCTTTGTGACAGTGGAAAAGTCTCTTAATTTGTGCTGGTATCTCACTGGCCTGCTGGAAAGTAATTCCTTGCAGTAAGGAAGGGACTCCATTAGTTGTAAGGCATCCACAATGAGGGCTGCTCATCAGTTAGTCCTTTCTCAGATTTTGTTCCTAATGTATGTACCTAATGTGATTTACATCAGTTTTAGCCTCCGATAGCCAGAGACCCTTAAACCAAAGCATTATACAATATGTAGCATACATAGCTTTGCCCCTTGTTCATGAATTCTCTTAAACACCTAAGTTTGGCCTAATTCAAAACAATATTTCTCAAGCATGTACTTTAGGTCAAAACATATGCTTTGGACTCACTGAAGTTTAAAAAAAAAACAAAAGATACTAAAGACCTCCTTTTTTATTATTTCCCCTCACAACTTCACCTTGCAACACTTTCTTAATTGCAAAACAATTTTGGCTTGAACTTCTGTGTCTCAGTCTGCTGTACTGTGACCTAAAGAACAGTACATACACATGCAGAAATTAACTGGTCCCTTAGGAGCACTCTTGCACCGGAGAGTGAAGGAGGATAAGGCATATTTGCAAATAGCTATATTTTCTTTCACCAACTTAATTGCTTCTGTTTGGAACTTTAAAAATCTCGCCTTACCATGCAGTCATTTTCAAAGTGAACACAGCATGAATGACCAAAAAAAATGTTTGCTTTTTTTATTATAATTTTGGTTGTGATATTTTATTAGTAGGGACTGCGATACCCCAGAGGAGTAACAGTCGGCTGGTTGTGGCGCTTCTGGCATTTCCTAGCTTATACTCTGATTAACTCTGCTATATTAATGAAGTCCTTTTAATATGTTTTCTTGAGAGTGATTTCCTAGGGCTTTCAGGAAAGTGAATGGAAAAACAAACTCCATCACATGGCGTCACACTGACGCTCCTATGGGTCATCAGCAGAGCTGGACCTTTAGACCTCTGGTAGGTGAGCTAATGGAGTAACTGATAACAGTACTAAGTTGTCATCCTTCTGGGAGACCAGTACTAGAAATACTTACCAGTTTTCATAGTTATTTGCTGACAGAGGAATAGTGAGACTTGGAATAAGATCTCAGGTACCATTTATGGCTCTGGAAACATCTTCCTTGTCTTCTCCCCTTCTCAGGCACAACCCTTTGCCAGGCTTCCTGCAGCCTCTCTGTCAGACCGCAGTATCCTCCTGCCCCAGGACCACCACCCTTCCTCACTGAGCTAGGCAGCCTCTACTCCCCGTGTTTGTCATTCAAGTCCCGCCTCATATCTGGACTCTTTTTTCTTCTCTTCTTAGTCAGTCAGAGGCAGCCTCCTGGCTCAGCGCCGTGTGTGGTCTGCCTCGTCCCTTCACATGTACTTTTCTTTCACTGCCTGTTGGCCCTACTGTTGCCTCCAGCGCAATCTGTCTCCTGTCCCTCATCCCGTGATTCCTTTTCAGTCTCCAAATCCTGCCTCCTTGCCCAGCTTTTTGCCTTGTCTTCACGGATGCTTTTCCATGTTTCCTTGCCAGTCTCCAAAGCCAAATTCTCTGTATTCAAACCACTGGTCCACCTCCCCCCACATCTCCCTTCCTCCCTCTTCCATAAAGTCAGAAAGGACAGTTTCTGCTGCTGAACTATCCTGGCTTAACCTTTGCCTTTATCTTGGTACCTGCTCAGACCAGCCCAGAAGTAGGATTTTTTTTTTTCTTTGAAATATGGTGATACATGATTTTTGAGTCTTCATTGCAGTTGCTAGTTCACTGAAATGGATGTCTCTAATGGAAAATTGTCCATTTTAACAATTCTCTAGTATTATTTTTCTACCTCTAATCCTTGCTATTTCAATTTTAAACAAAGGTAAGATGGTGGTAATGGAGGTACAAACCTGGTTAACACAATCAAAAGGGAATCTTTAATTTTTTGCAACTATGCTGACAGCACTTGTTATCCAGCAGAGAGCATAAACTGCACATAGATGCCCACATATGCATGGCCCTTTGCACAGTCCTTTAATCTTTGACAGAAATCTTCAGACAGCCTTTGGACTGGGAGACATTCTCTTGCAGTTATGGATATATTTTTGTTCTGGAGTAAACACTTGATCCAGCTGGGGGAGGCTTTCTTATGCTTAAAATGACACGAAGCCCTCAGAAGGAGATGAAAGTACATAATTGTAGCTTTGTACTTGTGGGAATATTAGCCATTTGTAGTTATCTAGAATAAAATAAAAATGGAAATACAGACAGCATGATGCATAGTAAGCAGTCACAGACCTGAAAGACATGTATTACTCATGAACACAGGATCAAACGGCTGCTTCTCCTGCCTTTTACAAAGTGTTCCTGACATAACTATACTCCTCAGTGAACAATTACTGTATTTACTGCACTAGTGAACTTGATGCTGATTCCTCAACTTTTTCCATAATTTCTTCTGTTGAAATTCAAAGAGTGATTAGGATATTTTGTCCTATAATGTCTTACCACACTTTTTTCATCTCCGGAGGGCTAAATCCACAGAAATTCCTACTCTTGTCTCCACACCCTACCTCACAGTTAGTGAGATATTTTTTTGTCTAGCTCTTTAAAACAGACTTCCTCCCAGCCTGGGAGGCATGAGACCCCACTCAAGCGTAGCATCAGGAACCACAGTTTGCAAATTGTCACCTCTTTCCTTCCATTCATCATGCGGCTTCCTTGCGCAGAGCCCCAAATCTCCAGAGCTTCCATGTTCCAGAGTGCAATCACTGCTGCCTCCTCTCAGACCCGCATGGGACAGAGCTACAAGAAAGCAGGGAGACGAACCTCTCTTTCCTTCTCTCATTATGGCTGAGAATGATTTCAAGAAACTGCTATTGAGAAATGTATCAACATACTGTTGATGCCTTTGGCATAGTGAGTGATGATCTAATTTCTGTTTAATTGGCCAGCAGCCAATTTACTTTTCGATCAAAGTTTGACACATGGTTTGTTTCTTATAACGACCGGCTCACCCTAATAAATGTGAACCATAACAACCTTCAGTCTGGGATTAATCCTGCAAGATGCTGCACATGGGGTGCACTCAGTGCCACCTACCTCATATTTTATGTCATCAGATCACACGATTTTTCTTAAACTGATCTGACAATTCATTCATGAAGTCCTATCCTGTAAATGGGGAAATATATACAGACAAATGTTTTGTCATTCATTGAAGAAGCAGAAATTAATTATACACAGTGATCCTAATTCACATTTACATTACTGCAGACTTAGGTCAATGTGAATCCATTATCCAACTGAAATCTGGTGTGAAATGGTCTTTCAGTCATTTCTCTACTTTTCTACTTCTCTACTCACATTTCTCAATTAGAGACAGCAAAAATAAACCAGATCTCTTAGTCAGTCACAAGAGTATCTGGCCTACTTCTTTCTGAGAAAAAAAATCTGCATGAAACTAATCAATAGTAGCATATTGCACAACACAACTAAGAAAATCAGTGGACTTAGTTAAGATAACAAAAATACTTTGTGTCCCTCATTAAAGGTCTTTACAAGAGTAACCAAAATTGAAGGGAACAGTTGAAAGATCAGGGTCAACAGATGTTTCATTTTTAGCTATTTTATTTCTAGTTCTCAATCATTTTAGATGTTATATTTAAGGGTTAAAGGAGAAAGAGCAATGGGAAGAGGACGGAGATCTTCAGGGGAAAATTCATCAGTTAATTAAATATATGGTGTATGAGAAAAGAACGGACAGAACAGGGTTCTTTTGGAAATAAGCTAATAATATAAAGTCTCTAGCCAATTTCTGGAGTAGGGACAGGCCTTCAGCATTTTGCACTTCTGACTGGTGACAGGTTTCCAGAAACCTAGAGCACAACGAGAAGAGGTTGTTGTCTTCAATGGAAGTGGCACTGACAAGAACCACCCACAGTGTACCAAGAGGTCATGTTTTGTCCTGCAGTGCCTCCAGGTTCACAGCTGGGCATGTAGCTGAGGGCCCTTGTGCAGTCAATGGAGGAAAAGGCAAGGAATCCTACAAAGTCAGATTTTTTGTGTGGTAAGAGTAGCTTGGTTTTTTTAGCCCACAGGAAAGTCAAGGTCATTTGACTTACCTCAATGCACAATGAAAGTTTGAAGAGAAGTCAGATGGTGTCTCACTAATGGCCAGTGGTAAGACAAGAAGGAAAGCTCTTCTATCTTAGTTTAACTTCTGCCTTGGCTGATGCTTGGGGCCCAAAACCTCTGCAGTCAGACATGGAAAAGGGAACATATCAAAAAGACAAGGTCCTTCTCTATGGGAACTCTTCAGGCTCCCCTTCACTACCTAAAGTGGAGGAATCCAGCTACCCCTTTTTCATTACAAACTTTGCTAATAAAAGCCAAAATCAGACAATGAAAGCACACTTTCTCCTGATGCTCTGTTTTCTCTTCCTTTCCCTCTCCCTGGCCCCACCTGTACTAACACAGTCACACTTTCAGTAGCCCTTACTGGAAGCAATGCCAGCTTTCAGTTTTTATTAAGAAGGCTAAATCAGGAGTTTATAATAGTCCTCTTATACTTTTAATGTTGCCCATTTACTGCTGTTTTAACATTCACTGCCCAGACCTGGCTTGTGTTCCATGTTCCCAGATCTGAACAACAGAACACCCCTATTAATTTAACCATGTCCTTTCTCTCCCTACGTTTCTTAAGCAGTACAGCTATGATTTTGTCTTAGTTTCCCTGTCGCCCTTAAACATCATTCAAATCCATACATGCAATCACTGCAAAGGGAGAAAGTCAGTGGGGAATTTGCACTTCCCTCTGCCCTCAAGAAAACTGCTGTTGTACACTGCCTTTGCACTGCCAGTGGGGAAAATGTGTCTTGTACCAAAGTGGAATAGTCCTCGGGTACACTCAAGGCCTTGACATGCCCTGGATAAGGCTCACCCAGCCATACTGGTCCTTGAAGGAGAGTCATGAGTTTTGTACTTACTGTCATTGAAAAACAGGATCTAACTGTTTTCCTTACGATTTTCATTATCGGCTTCCATGCACCCATCTCTTGGGTTTGTGTATGATTCAGCTGCTCATTTTTTCCTGCAGCCTGGTGAAGATGTCAGAGACAGAGAGATGGGGAGGAAGGAAGAAAGAAAATCTCATTCATGTCCTCTCCCTGTGCTTTGGTAACAGGCTGCAAGACGCTCCTCTGTGCAGCTAATTATGGAGCCAAATTTTCAAAAGTATTTAGGCTTCTAAAATTAGAATTGGCTAATATTTTTCTCAGAGGTACCTTGCTACTAAGTTGTGATTGGTATTACAGCTAGTGCATGTAGCAGCATCCAAACTTCAACTCCAACAGGAACTCAGGCCAAAACTGAGATTCAGGAAGCGTCTGTTCAGGTTCTGTTCCCTGAGGTGCCTAAATTTCCACTGGTACTGCTCTTTGCTGCCACAGCCCTTCCTTGAATTTAGCCATCCGCCTGTGTTTGCTGCTGTTCACAACCTCAGAAAACTTGCCTGTCTGGAATAAAATGCCTGAAACAAATATTGATTGAATCTGTGATGCAAGCCGCTCCTTAGGCACACTGTTGCTTAAGTCAGGTCAAAGATTTATCATGCTCTTTGTAAGGTTAGAAATATCAGAGAGAAAACATTTCTGCAGCACTGCTCCTGCCTGGAGATTGCTTCTGCTCTGAGGTTACACACTGATGTACCTCTCTGCCCTCACCACACTAATGAAAACAAATAGTGTGGTAGAGTGTGACCTCCCTACATGCAGAAAGCATGCACCACTGTGTACCTAAACGGCAATATATTAGCATCATTATTGTATTTAATATAGTCAACGCCACCACTAATCAGTAAAACCACCAGAAGCATTATGTTCTTTTCTAAGTGACAGGTTTGTCAATAGAATAAAAAAAGCCTTTCTATCTAGGCATGGCAACATAAATAAAGGCATCTTAGTGGAATACCTAAAATAACAACAGGTAGAAAGGAGATCTCTTTTACCAAGGAAAAATGTTCATTTATTGACTAATTTGCTGTAAATCTGTCTTTTCCTTTCTAATCAATCGTTAACAATCAAAGGCCACCTGGCTTAATTGAGCTTAATTTTCAGGAAGCCTGATCTGGCATTCCTTCCACACTGCTTGGCTGAAGTGAATGAAGAACTAAGAAAACAATACAGCTGGTAAAGAAATGAAGAAAATCTGACATTAAAACAACTTTTTAATCATCCACAAAAATGTTTTTTTTTCAGTAGCAGCCACAAAATATGAAAGTTGGTGGTAATTTGATAAGCTAGCAACAAAACAATACATTTTTCTTCTCCTAAATGCTTTTAAAGGGTGAACCCACACACCCAAAATCACAGCTGTACCTATTTTTTTAAATCTGAACAGCAACGGGCTGTAATATGACCACTTAGTTACTGAAGAGAGTGGTTTTATACAACCACCATCTTGTATGTATCCTTTGGCATGTGGGTCATGGCCTTGGAAAGGTTTTAGAGGATTTCAGCCTGACAGAGTAAATGAATATCGTAGACAACAATCCTCTTTGGCACCAGGAAATATTTTATTGGAAAGCTAATTAAAGCCCTATCAGCTTTCTCCCTCTTCTGTGGGAAGATCTCCTCCTGTTCAAACCTGACTCCATCTTCCTTACAGAAGCAGAAGAGCAGCTCCAACCCTTGCTTCTGATGGGATATGACATGGTTTACAGGGGGTGAAGGTTTTGGGGGCCTGGTCCTGGGGTCATTGCAGTAGTCTGACTAGACATTGCTGATGGATGAAGCCTTTGTTTTATATTCTGCCTGAGTAATTGTAATAAATATTGATAGGTGTGCTCTGTTATTAATTTATCTCAGGCAGAGTGTCTGTGAAGCTGCAGAATGACCTTGACAGGAAGCAGTGCTTACCAGGCACAAGTATCTCTGCTGAGGGCATGGCAAAGACCAGGGGACCCTGTCAACACGGTTGAAAGATAATGCCAGCAACAGTAGCTTCTTTGGTACTATGGAAAGGTAAGGTTTTGCTTAAAGATAGAAATGTAAAAGTATTACTTTAGTATTTATCAGGATTTCTCCTAAACGATAGCATCAAAATATGCAACAGTACTGGGGCATTGTAAGAGTGAAATGAGGCATTTCATTCCTTTGCAAGGAGAGGGTGTCAGTCCCAGCCTGGTCCCCCTTTTCAGGACTGAGCCTCAGGTCCAGGCTTTCCCACAGGTGTGGCACTGATTTCCCAGCTGTTCAGGGTCCTGCTCTGTGTGTGTGGAGCGCCACAGATGGATCCTGTCTCCCTAGGCACAGACCACTCTTTGGCCTAGTATTTTTATAAGATCAAGGCTTTAATCTCAATTTCAGTTTCCTCCATAAAATTTGTATGCAAATATTTTCCTAACTCACAGAGCTATTATGAATGGGATTGCCCTCTGGGTGGTTGCCATTCAGCTTGGCTGCCTTTACTCTAGACTTTACTGGTTGGCATCAGAGTTGTTTTGCATGTACAGACCCATCTGCAGCTGTAGCAGCCATTTTTTCCCCAGCTTTGCCAGATATTTTTGCATGTCAGAGGTGGCGACCTATTTGTAGTGCTTTGTTTGTCAAAGTACTTCAAATACGTGTATAGCCCCTTTATTTGCAGCTTCACTGAGACTCAGAAGCCTATTTCTTTTCTCTTGCCCTGCACCAAAGAGGAAACACCTCGTGCAAGGCCTTTCCAGCCGCTAGTTGTTGCTGTGATGGTTAGTAATCAGTGGAGGGTTTGATTTTTCTTCTCTGTATCTGACAAGATCAGTCCTTCAGTCTAGAAATAAATCACTCTTAACCTATACATCATCTCCCCAAACTGACTTAATCTAAATGGCCAAAATCATTGTGCTTTACATTAAGGTTCTATTTATAAGTAACTGATAAAGGACTAATAAATGGTTAATAGGTGTTGTAATAATTTGTTAATTGAGTATTACAAAGACCAACAGGTTAAATGGTTTCAAATAACCACGACCAAAAACCGTTTACAACCCCATCTGCCAATGTCCTTCAGACACACATTTCATTTAAGCTGTAATACATAACTCTGGTGGCTGCGATATGCACATATATGTAGTCACTACTTTTAGTGCTTCAGTTATGGAGCTTTGCAATCCACATATGTCTAAAACAAACAAAAAATCAAACCAAAATATTATGAGGCTAGTGGAGTTTCATGGAAATCTTCCCCCTTACCTTTTAGCTCAGATTCTTGACAGTAGTGAGGCATTTTTGAGAACGAGCGGTTTGTGGCTTCCCACATCAAGCCTAACAAGTGCCTTTTCTATGAGGGTTTGCAACTCCTAAGTGCTTCTCCAAGAGACGTGTCACTCCTCTAATGACAAACTGAGCTGAGACTTCTGCATGCTCCAGAGAATCATGTCAGTTGCACCCTCCTTATCTGCTAGATATCTAAGAGTAGTTTTGGTTGATAAATATATACTGTAAGAAGTAATACCACTGAACTTTCCCCTCCTCTGTATCAGCTTAATTATAGCAATGCATACAGAAGTTTCAGAGCTACATGTCAAGGGAGACCGAGTTGGCAATGGGACAGAACAACGTATTTCCTGAACAGAGCTAATAACACTGGTTTTCTGATCACACAGATGCCCTGCATGTCCCAGCTCTGATGCACCATGGGTCCTACTGCACCAGACAGACATGCTTCTCTTGATCTTTATTTCCCGAGTTCTTGCTGTGCTGCCTGCTTTTACCCAAACAGTGCTAATGAGCCATACTGTACTGAAAAATCTCATGCATGACCTCTGAGAAAGACCTGGGGTTAAATTCTGATCTTAGCAAGTGTCTCCACTCAAGCCAGCATGGTGCCACTACAGTAACAGAGTGACTTTGACAGAAACATAGCAGGTGAGACCCAAAGTTAACCAGTGAAGGTTTCATGCCTCTGTCCTCAGAAGTTATCCAGTAGTTATTGTTGAACTACAACCAACTAACCTTCATTCAGTATTGCAGATTTTGAGTAGCTGAGTGCTAATGCTTATTCCTATCCTAGTAGCGAAACAGTTCATTAGTCATGGCAGCGATGCTGGGACACTGAGATAATCACGGTAGTGTTCTGCAAAATGGAGGAGAGCCTCCACATGCCCACACCAGCATAACCTACTTAGGCTTCTTTCTATGCTGAAAAGACAACTGCTCCATTTTAAGGCCATTCCCATAATTTGCTTCATTCTAAGCAGAAAGAGAGAAGTTTATATTAAGCAAGTGCTCATTTTCCTTCACTTCCCTCTTCACATCAGTCACTGTCAGCTTGATATAGAAAATATGGCTGTTAATAGCTTGCAGTGAAGCAAACATTTGCATAACTGTTACCTCAGAGCCCATAACTCTGAGCTAATTGGCTGATGGTGATTAAAATGATTAAGTGACTGTAATTTATATGATTAACCAATTAAGCCATTCTCCTGTGATTGGCCCAGGGTAGGCTCTGGGATGTGAGCTTGTTTCCCAGCATGCCTGCTGGCAGTGCATGATATTAAATATTCTTTTAAATACTTGCTGTTGTTCCTGCCAACAGCACTCAAGGTGCTTTAAAGGTAGTTTAATTACTCCATATCATTCGGGTAGCACAGAGAGTCATAAGTTGAAGGCAACACATGAATTATTAACAAAATAAATCTAGCACCTGCTAGGATAACACAGAATTACTGAAGGCAGTAACTAGGACAGTGAGTTTGATCATCCAGAACTGATGGATGACTGACTGGTGTAAATGGACATGATATCACTGCCTGGAACAAAAGTTATGCTGATTTACCCCAGCATGACATCTAGATTGTGATCCTTGAGAACTGAAAGTCCACCAGCGCGCCTGGAAAAAAAAGGTAGAGGATAATAACTGTAATTCCTTTTGGGTAAAAGAAGGGAATGGACTTGGTTAATTTGTAACCACTTCCATTAGGAGGCCGTTTGCCAACAGAGAGTGTTATTTGAGTGAGCGAGCTCTGGTTCTTGAAGGAACTAGGCAGGTGGGCAGGAAGCAATAATTAAGCATATTCTTTGTTAATCTCCTGCTAGGTACACTGAAGGGAGAACTTGCTGTGGTTTCATCCCCCTCTTTCCTTCCCCCTCCCACTTTCCTGTGGGTTGCTGTTGCTGAAACAAGGGACTGCTGCGTTCCCAGGTTTTCCCCCTCTCGCCTCCTACCAGCAGACAGTTTAATTCCATGCTTCCTGAGGCTAAACACATCACCTTCCTTCACATTACTTTCAATTTCAGGTGCTGTGTGTCCTGAAATCTTAAATCCATTGCCAGTTTGCCTGGGCTATCTGTTCTGATGCTGTAACACGCTAGGCTTTTAAGAGATGAGAGTAATACGTGTTTCTTTTCAGTATACTTCAGAGCGGATTGCAGTTTCCTTTGTGTTTTCTAATCTTTCTTGATGGGTTATTAAAAGTCAACATAATAAAGATTGCTAGTATTTTACTGTCACGCAGGTTAACTAGTTCCATGTGCAGGTTTGGCTGCGCGGTGGCCTTGGCAAATGGGCAAATATTACACATTGCTGTTGTTGCTACTCCTGCTACTTAACTGCATTAAGCATTGTTGTGATGATGCCTGGGTATTCCCAGTGCTTGGGTGGATAGTTTTTTAGGGTATATTGTTGAGTTTTTCTTGGAGGGGGGGTACAGAGGTTTGAAAAGTTGGTTGTTTCTTGAAGGATGTAAAAAATCTGAACAACTGCTGATCTGAATTGAAAAGGCTTTTGTAGATTGGCTCTGGTGTCAGAATGTCTGTTTTACAGTATGCTGCAGTGAAATTAAATGAATTGCCAATGCTCCCATGCTGAGCCTATGGCAGAGCCAGAAATCCATCCTCAGTGCTGTCTGTTGGATGACATTGTCTCCGTCTTGCTCACAAAACGTGCCCAGTAGAGCTCAAGGGATGTCTGTGAAACTGGTCGTGAGACTTCGATCCTGGGGGGTAGCATGGCACATGTGTGTTTGTGTATCTGTCTGTCCGTCCGTCTAGCTCATTACTGACATGTCTTGATCACTTTAGACTTGACCCTGGGAAGTGTTATGAAAGCCCTCAGCTCCCACGGAAGTGACTAGCTATAACTTAACAAAAATGGGAGCAGTAGTTAAGGCTGAGGCTGGGGCGCGGGAGATGCCTCCTCAGATGCTGTCCGTGACCTTGGCCTGTCACCTCAACCCTTTGCATCGGTTCCCTGCGGTTAAAAGGAGGCATCGCACTTTCATCACTCCTAGCATAGCTTGAGGACAAGGCCATTAATATACATAATGCGCTCGCTTACTACCAGGATGACCTCCATGGAAAAGCTTATAAATAAACATAAATAAGGACCTGATGAGTAAAAGGCTGGGTCCTGCCCAGGCTTCAGCGAGATTTAAAAGGACCTCACAGAAAATGCATCTTAAAATAGACCATTTGAAGGTCATAGCCTCCTACCCTTACCTGTCAAGACCTGAGTGGAGGCTTTGCCTGCAAAATGATGGCCCTGCTGATGACATCAGCACTCTACATGCAGGTTTTGGCAGGTGTTAGCCATTTGTTTCACCTTTGCAACTGTTCATCCAGGAATTTCTTTGGAGTCATGACTCACTGTGTGCTTTTGTGGCAGCTACCATTCAGCTGTATGAAAAAACTTATTTCAGCTAAAGATCTGCTGCCACGATATCAGAACTTGAGAAAAGGCAGAGCCTCTGACTGATTTTTTTTTTTTTCTTTTGTCAGGTTATAAAATATTAAAAGACGGTAAAGTTCTAAAACTCATTTTTAGGTATCTATCTGCAGCCAAATCCTGTTGGCCTAAGGGATCAATCAATGAAACATTACATAGAAATGCTGAATTCATGTTATCCTGGATAATCTATATCTCAAAAATGAGACTGAGCTCTTAAATGACCTGCACATGGATTTGATCTGCTCCTCCCTTTTAACTTGCACTTCAGTAGCCTGGCTTTAAAAAAATTAACTGTTTCAGTAATGTGGGAGTCCTTTCATTCCTACAGTCTTCTGATTAGTTCCAATAAAACTGGATAGTAATAAAGTTAAAATCCATTAGTGGGTACAAGACACACAACAGAACTCATGCTGGTATTTAAAAAAAAAAAAACGTAGAGCCATTATAGCCTTCTGTGCAATTTTGACTTTAGTACAAATATTTTGTGCTTTTTTTCTTGCTTGCTTGTTTTTATTTTATTTTTTTCTAATTTAATTTCAAACCTCAGCAAAGTGGGTCTCATTTCTCCATGTAGTACTATAAAAATTATTCTGTTAGAGTACTGCAGTAGTGACTCAAAACACAACTGATGGAAACCAAACAAAAATCACAAAGGTACCTCAAATAAGAAATGCACTGATTTTGGGCACCTAAAACTTAATCTATATGTAAAGTACTGCAACAGAAGCAGATCCTTAGTGAGAAATTGTTGGTACTGAGGACCCAATATTCATGTCAGATCAGGGGGACAAACTGAAGAGCTTTCAGACCAGCGCTGCTCCCGTGCAGTAGACATCCGTGAGTGACCAGAGTGCTCTGTGCTCCCTGGAGGATGCCTTTCAGTTTGGTTTCACTAAAAATGGTCCAGGTTTTGTGATGAGGCAGCCTCAATGGTCCCTTCTGGGACTGAAGAGCAGGGCAATGCTGCTAGGCAAAATGGTGCAAAATGTCTCTTTTCAGCCCCCAGCTGCCAATGGTGCTTTCTAATCATCAGGTTACCATTCTCCTTGGAAACACAGCATGACTCTGAGGTTAGCTCTGCCCTAACTTAGTGTTTGCACCAACTCTGTTCCCTAACTCAACAAGGAGGCATGACCTAACGGGCATTTCCAGGCTCCCATCCATTAGCAGCAGGGTCAGGTCCCCCACAAAATGCTTTTTATTAAAAGGTGCTTTGTGGAGGAATTGCTCCTTTTCTGCAGCAGGCTAGCCCCCAGGAAGGATGGGACCAGGTTGGATAGCCACACCAGCCCAAGGGGTTCAAAAACCTCATCTCTGCTGTCTCCTCACAGAACTACAAAAAGGTTGGAAGGGACCTCTGGAGGTCATCTGGTCCAACCCCCCTGCTCAAGCAGGACCACCCAGAGCAGGTTGCCCAGGACCATAACCAGGCAGCGTTTGAAGATCTCCAAGGAGGGAGACTCCACAACCTCTCTGGGCAACCTGTGCCAGTGCTCAGTCACCGCACAGTACAGAAGTGTTTCCTCGTGTGCAGATGGAACATCCTGTGTTCCAGTTTGTGCCCATTGCCTCTCGACCTGGCACTGAAAAGAGCCTTGGCAGCCAGCAGGGTTGCAGGGGACATTTCCACAGGCTTTTAGCATCCCCATCTGAGGAGGAAACCACCCCTGGCTTTCTCTTTCTCTGGTTAAATGTTCTAACCACTAAACACATACACAAAGGGACAGGCACCCTAAACCTCCACCAGCAGCTGGGTTTTAAAAGGGAAGACAGATTAACACAATGCATAGATGAAGTACAAACCTCTGACAAGTGCTTGGATCAGAGGGTTTCCTCACAGGAAAAACAGTAGACTTTCTCCTCCTGAGGAATAATTGGAGGCCTGGCAGGTGTGCCTGGTGCTTAAAATAAAATAAAAAATTCCATGACTGCACTTCTCAGCGAAGTCCTCTTTTCCTGGATGAAAATCAATTAACTCTTCACTGTGCCTTTAGGCTAACAGACAGGAAAGAGATTAACAACAGGAAAAGAGACTTCAGATTTATTGTACAGCAGCATAGGTCTCCCCATACTTGATCCACTCCATGAAGTTGTCTAATCCGGGGTCCTGTCTGTACCATGAAAGTCCAAGGTGTTTAAGCACATGCTTAACTTTAGGTATGGGAAGATTTTCAACAGCCTAGTGGAAGTCTGGCATTCACCTCTCCTCCTCCCCTCCCCACAGCTCTGAATGGGAGTTACACACCTCGTTGTTCTCTACTTCTTTGAAAATTTCCACTCAACATGTTTTCCTAAACAGTGACGAACTGCTGGGCTTATGGAGTAACTGCTCCATTAGGGAAGCTGCTTGTTAGCCCTCTGTCATCTGCTGGCTGGCTTTTGTCCTTGGGCATGAGGGTTTATTTGCATGCCTAAGAAAAATATTTTAAAAAATCAGTTTAAGGTGATGCTACTTATTCTTTTAGACAAAGTCTTACCTTTTTCAGTCCTGTTAAGTACTTGGCTAAAATGGGGGTCTGTGACACACACACACACACACACACACATAAAGTTGCCATTTAATTTTATTGACTACCTTCCATTCTTAAAATAAGTCAGTAGACAAAACTGCACAGTGTCCCACCTTCTCTATACTAGTCATGATGCTATATCTTATTATAAGTTGTTGAATTCATCTTCTCATTAATGTAAATCCTCCTAAAATAAGAAGATTTTACATATTTCTTATCACCCTTAGCTGTTTCCAAGTTCTGCAGTTTCTGTTATCTCATCTTTGAGACAGGAAAACAAAAGAATCCTGGTAAGATTTATATCATGCCATAGTTCCAGGCTTACTCTCTGTCCATTTTTTTTTTTTTACTATTTCAGGTGGTGCCGAGTGATTGCAGAGTAGCTACAGTGAGATCAGAACCAGATATGTTTGGATAGTTCAAATTAATCTTTCCTGTATGTATTACTTCATATTTATCACTTAGAATTACTATCAGCATATTCCTTTTTTATCTAATTTGGATAGGACCCTATCTCGTGTTCCTAAATCATCTTTTTCTGCAGCATTACTGCTTTGCTGTTCACCCTTACAAAGAGTGACAATTCTTCTCCCTCTCCCTCTGTGTAATGTCGTATGTGGCCTTCTCTTTGGTTTCTCTACGTGGTAAGATCAGCTTCCTCAAATACATGCTGAGGTAGCCTGATCCATGATGTGACCCTATGGTCCTCTTTTGATATACTGATAAACCGTGAAGACTGTATGGAGCAATAAACATCATCTCAATGAACCGTTCGCATAGATTGTAAGATCCTCAGATGGTGATACCTGCTTTTGGTTCAACTAAAGCACAAGTTTTAGTGGACAATCTGATTGCAGTTTAGAAACATCAGGTTGTAGAAAACTTGCTCCTCTACTGTCAGCCGGTTGTAAGAGCTACCTTGTTCACCTTAAAACTCGCATGTTTCTGGTTTCAGTTCTTTTGGCTTCTGCTACCTCAATCTTGTTACGCATTTGTTAATTGAGAAGTGTTATAGCTACTTAGAACCTTTTTCCTTTGGTGAATGTTTATAAACAAAAATTAGGTTGGCACTTAAATTTCACCTTCATAAGCTAAATAGAAGGAATTTCTTTTGTAAGTCAAACTTTCCAGGCCTCATTATTCTTATAGATGTTCTCTTGACCAATGCTTTGGTATCCTCATGGAGGAAAGACACTAAAAAAAAAACTACAGCATAATACAACTGAACTGAGACTGTATTTATAGACAATATCCCACTCTTATTCTCAGTTATATATCAAAATACCGCATAATCTTTTTGGCAATAGTTTTACACTGAGAAATCACATTTAATTATCTGTCTGCTGTAACCTCTCAATCCTTTCCAAAACCACACTTCCTGGTTTTAATAGTATACCTTCTTTCTACATTATTTCTTCCTACTTATATGACCTTGTAAATGATTGTGTTATACTGCATACTTTTTCACTGTTTCCAATTCATCACATTATCGGGATTACAACAGTACCTGACCTGTCCATGTCATAATAAATGAATTCCTCCATCCTCATCAGACATGTTTCACAATATTACTTTCTGTACTAAATTAAAAATGTAAGTAAGTTTTTAGCATAGAAGTAATTCCCACAGAGCTCTGCCAGAAACACTCTCACATGTTCTTTATAATTCATCTAAAATTCTGCTTTGAGATAAAACTGTTAGGTAATATTTAACACTATCTGGTTTTGAGTGACAGGACTGCAAGAAATGTGAATGTCCTGTATCAAATGAGTTAAAAAAAAAAAAAAGGATAAAGAAAGAAAAAAAGGGCTGGTAATATTTTTTCCCTTCAAAATTTGACAGATTAAAAAGTGATTGACTTTTAAAAAAAAAATCTATTACATGGTCATAACTCTACAAATGAAAAAAAGTTATGTAGGAAAGAAAGCATGAATTTCAATAAAAAATAAGACCCATAGAGTCCGAAGCTTCCCTTGGCATGCCTTTTCCAGCCCCAGGGGCTCTGCAGCTCTAGGCTTTGTCACTTGCTGAACCCTAACCCTAATGGGAGAGGTGGGCGCAGCTGGAGCTCGTGGGCTCCGTTGCATGTCACAAGGAGAAAGCTGTGATCACTGAAAGGTTGGTGCAGTCCCATGCTTGCCTTGGCATGCCTCTTCCAGCCCCAGGATCCCTGCATCTCTAGGCTTTGTCTGAACTCTAACCCTAATGGGAGAGGTGGTGTTGTAGTTTAACCTGGGAAACAGATAAGCACCACGCAGCCATTCGCTCACTCCCCACAAGTGGAATGGGGGAGAGAATTGAAAAAGGTACAAGGACAAGATCTCATCGGCTGAGATAAGGACAGTTTAATAAGAAAGAGGGGGAAAAAGAAAAAAAAAGAATAAAAAAACAAGTGATACACAATGCAATTGCTTACCACCTGCTGACGGATGTCCATCCCATCCCCAAACAAAGACAGTCCCCTCAACCAACTCCCCCCAGTTTTATTGTTCAGCATGACACCACATGGTATGGAACATCCCTTTGGTCAGTTTGGCTCACCCGTCCTGGTCCTGTCCCCTCCCAGCTCCTTGTGCACCACCAGCCTCCTGGCAGGGCAGCATGAGAAGCCCAAAAGTCCTTGGCTCTGTGTAAGCACTGCTCTGCATCAGCCAAAACATCGGTGTGTTATCAGCATTATTCTCATCCTAAATCCAGAACACAGCACCACACCAGCTACTAGAAGAAAATTAACTCTATCGCAGCTGAAACTAGGACAGGTGGGAACAGCTGGAGCTCACGGGAACCATCACTGGTCCTGAAGAGAAAGCAGTGAGCGGTGAAAGGCTGGTGCAGTCCCATCCTTGACTTGGCATGCCTTTTCCAGCCCCAGGTGCCCTGCAGCTCTAGGCTTTGTCACTCACCAAACCCTAACCCTAACGTTACATATGGGCTGAGCCTCTTTCACGACTTCAGGGATTCCTAGTCTAAACAGTTTAATTTTATTTCTTCTCTCTCTATTTAGCTCACTTATTTAGACTTACATCAGGATATCTTTCCGATATGTGATGGAGCATTTTGATACTCCTTCTTTATATTACAGGTAACGCTGGTGAATCAACAGTGAAAGAGAAGAATTCAGATGTGAAATACTTACAGTGGCATGTCTCCATAGATACTTATGGTGTCTGAAGGGAAACTTTACAACCTTCTTGTGTTTTCATTTTTTGATGGGAGGAGTACATTTTCTGTCAAATCTCTTTGAAGAGCTTATTTATATTACATGCACCAATGTGCTGTGTAGGAAGCATTTGTATATTGCCTATTTTCTTCCGTATTCATTAAAGCATTTTGCATATTTATTTAAAGTTTAGCTCCTGCCTTTTTTGTGACTAAAGCTGTCTTGCTTTGTAGTGTCGCCAAATTTATAGTCCTGAGTGCAGGGATGCTCTACAGGAGTTTGATTTTTTTTTCTACCCTTTCCCCATACCAGCTCAAACCCTTAAGTTTTGGTTTACTCAATAGATTTCGTTTACTTTCACCAAATACATTTCTTGTTCCTCTTGTGCCTGTCCTCTGAATGCTTCTGCTTGCATGAGTCTTCTCTCAGCTGGAATAGGTTAGGGAGAGCAATACAGCCAGCATGCCTGCTTCCTATACCCACACCTGGGCACGCACACCCACGCTCCTCTGCTTTTTCCCTTCTTCTCTCTCTCCACTGCTCCACTCCTGACGGAATTCTTTAGAAACTACTGCTGAATGTATTTCTTTGTAAGTTTTTCAAATGGTCTAAATGGGGCAACCTTTTTCTCAGCATCGTTATGGTAAGTCAAGACACAAAGCCACAGAGATCTTACTATAAAATTGGGTCAAATGTACCTTTTGAAAACATCACCTTGCTTTCTGCTGAGAATAGGATGCTTAGCCAACCACATCTGTGTTAGATGAACCACTTCTCCCTCCTTTAAGAAATATTAGACTCCAACCTGTGTGATTGCCTGTAACAACTGCAAGAGAGGTTTCAGGTGGTTTCCCACTTTGCAACTGGCACTTTATCTTGCGTTTAATAGGCAAAACATCTCATTGCAAAGGTAAATATACTTCCTTGGTATGCACAAGATAATGAGCCCGATACCATCTTATGTGAAACCAGTTTTACAACCATCACTGTTCAGCTAATCGCATATCTCTCTTGCAGTTCCCTTCCTCTTAAGTGGGACAGGATCCAGGCTTAACTAATGAGAAAAGGTAATTTATTCGGGCAAGATCATTTATTGGGATCATTTCAGAGGACATTGGGGGTACTGGAACTGGAACTAGAATGGTGCTGGTGAGGGTACATCCTCAGCTGTGCCTGAGGTCTGCAGGTCTGCACGAGTAACACAAGTGCCTAAGATGTGCCCTTTCGCCTTCATCTGGACGTCATCTGTCTCTTTTTCTTTTCAGTTGCCGAGTGTGTAATTTATACAAAATACTGCTTAGCTTTACAGTATTTTCTCATTCAAGACGAAGGTTATATTCAAAACTTTGGTGTGAATGCAAAAGAAAGTGCTCCGTGAATTTAAGTAAGTTGAATTTAGCATTGAAGAAACACAAACACTTGGCATGTTTCATAAGTTATGGAGAGGCAAAGGGACAAGGTGCAAGCTTCCAGGCAAAACAACATTAAACATCATCAGTCTTTGACCTAGAAAAGGGAAGGACAAGTGACAGAAAATCCAAAATTAGAATGTCTCAACAGCAAAATGTGGTGGCAACTCTAGACTTAGCGCCTAATTTGATTGCATAGTTGCGTTTTACTTGTTCACAAAAGGCTTTTTCCTAGGCTTTTATAAAATTTTCTCCTGAGTATCCTTGTCTTATCTAATAAGACAGATGTGTCATTCTTTAAATGATTTCTAAATGATCCCTACTTCCCTTTTAACACAAGCCAGAAGTACAAATCTTGTTACAAAAACCCTTATAATAAAATTCAACCTTAAATATTTATATATCTTACTATTTTAATTAACCCAATCCAAAAAGCCTAGAATGTGGGGCAGTACTCTCCTTCACAAATGCACATCTTCCTCTTCTGAGATTGGAGCTTCCCATGATCTCTATAGCTGCTCCCATGCTGTGGGAAACCTGTGACTGTGACTGGCTCAGCCAGCCTGGATGGTTCACAGTTTACACCTATATTCTGAGCTTTTAAGTGCACAGCTAGTAGCTTCAGTTGACTATCCAAGAATAATGAGGTAATGTTACACCTTATTGCTTGTTTTTTTCTGACATCAGCTACCTAGAACAAGAGAGGTCAGAAATGACTCTCCTCCCTCCAGGTCTCTTATAACCTTTGATTGCATGGGTTACTTACTGTGGCAGATGAAGATCAATTAAACTGTCAAAACCAAGCAGTCAGAGAAGTGCTCCCTGAAGAATAACGACAAAAAAAAAAGTTTCTTGGAGACATGCAGTATCTTATAAAAACAGCAATACCACCATTATGACCAGTATACACTTCATTATGGTAGAGAGACAGGATTAATATCTAAGAGGCAATCACTTCAGTGTCTACTCCAGCAATTATTTGAGTATGCACACATGTAGGAGATGGAGCAGGAACAGTGGTGAAACAACACACAATGCCTCTTTGCTTCCCTAGCTATGTCACACTTGAAATATGAAGCACTCTCAGAGCTGATGACTTCCTTGTGCTGCTTATACATTATCCTGCCTGGGCAACAACCAAGTTCTGTGCAACAGTACTTCATTATTTTAATTAAGCTTATTGCAAGAGTAATCATCATTGCCATCAGTATCAATCACCAGTAATATTTCCAGTGATGTCTGAAAGTGATGAAGGTCCTAACCGACGATAAATAATAATGCTCCTGGCTTGAGCTGACACTTCATCGGACTTTGCTGTGTTGCGCTAAATACTCCAGGGCTTGCTACAAAAAGAACTATTTATCTATGGCAAAGCCTGGTCTATATGATATTTGTTTTGACTTCCCAAATGGATATGTTCCTAATGTTTGCAAAATTTATCCTTTTGGTTATGGCAGCTACCATGTCTAAAACATATTTTAAAAGAAATTAGAGAGGTCTCACTCCTCTGCTGCAGAAGTACTTTCCCATATAGCCTTAATTAATATTAATTTGAGTAATTTCTTTATTTTCTTGGAAGAAGACAGAGTATGAAGTTGTTTGAATTACACAAAAAACGCTTTTCTGATTACTAGGGAAAAGTCTGAAGGGACATCTTTCCACTCGCATCTAAATAATCCCACAGCATCAAGATCTGATTGAAACATATTACTTAAATATCTAGTGCGAACTATCAGTACGCTTGCTTATTCTTGTCATTATGCCATTTAAACACTCCTCTGGTTTGTGCTACAAATTTTCTTTGTTGGACAAAGACATTTCTGACATTTTAGAAATGGCTGCCCTATTCTCATTTCTTTGGGTGCTTGTTAATGCTCTGAAGATGATCATTTGGAATTCAAGAGGAGACACACAATTGTTCCAGAAACGTAGACCTTAAAATGTCAACATAATATTTCCAAGAAGTCTCAAAATATTAATATCAAGGACAATAAGCCCAAATTATCTTTTTATTATCTCTCATAAAAAAAAAAAATCTAGGAGTGTTCAAGAACATCCATTTACCTCAGCAATAGCAAAGCTCAGCTGTAAGGTCAATAGCAAACAGTCCACACTTCTTTTTTCTCTCTGCCCTTCTCTTTCTCTTCCCTGTCTACCCTACAAAAGGCAGGCACCAAGCAGATGTCACTGGGGTCTTTAATGGGTGACAGGAGAGAGGCTTGTTTATTGCACCAAACATTAGACAAGATTGACATTTTCCCAAATCAGATTTTCTGGAAGTTGAAGGCTTTATAATTTACACATATTGGTAGGCAGCACAATGTAGAAACTCTCTTTAATGACACAAAGCAGTATAAAACACGACATACAGCCATTTGCAGGACAAGAGCTCCTGTAAATACTCAACTCACAGGCTGCCAGGGGAAGTAATTATTCAATAAGCTCTAAAATAAAACCTGTTAGAAGTGGTCATCCAATGGGTCATGTTATGCAGCACTTAAAGCATGGCCACAAGGCCATCCTCCAGAGCCCCTCTGGAGCTTTGGGGCTGTCAAACAGCTCAGCTGTCCCCAGGCAGGGCAGACAGGTTGGGACAGCCTCCTGTCTCCTGCCTCCTGCCGAGTAGTGATAGGCCAGCAGGGGCTCTCCCCAGCCAGGGACTGAAGGCAAAGGAGTGTGCAGGCAGGTCTTCAGGGCCTCTCCATCCGTAATTTCAATGATCTGTGTTATAAGAAACCGAAGATTTCAATGATTTTCACTGTTTTCCATGGAAGTAACTCAGATAGTATAGTTTTGAATCCAAAGCATTGCAAAGAAATCCTTCTGAAAGAGCAAGCAGTGGAGAAACAGAAGGCAGAACAATTAAAAAGAATGATACATTTCCCCTGGATGAAGTGATTCCTTCTTTCTCCATCACACAGACTGCCAAGGGACAATGTATGCATTAAGCATTTACAACACTGAAGACCATTCCTATATTTCTTTCTTACCCCCAACACTCATTTCTTGTATGTCACCACCTTCCACATCCATTTTTTCTAATGCCAATATTGTATAACTGCTTAGTTTAGGAGTCACATTCCTCTGTTTGCTTATCTATTTATCTATTTGTCTACCTATCTAACCATCTATCTGTCTGTCTGTCTTTCTACCTGAGTACCTAACTATCTATGTACCTGCCTACCTACATCTGTCTTCTTACTGAGTCACTCAAAAACGCAATGTAAAGATGCAAACAGCACTCTTTTTTACTTTCAGGTGGCTGAACAGGCAGTGTTATTCCAAGGTCAGACAATTTGACCACAAGAGCACTGCTGTGTCCCTCCTTGTGGTAGTTCACCAATGGGGAGGCGCAACCTGATCCATCCTGGGTGCTTAAGGAGAAGAAAACCCTTGGAGGTAAATCTCCTGTGTTGCGTCAGGAGCTTGTCACTCCCTCTGTTTTCTGAGCATAAACACAACTTCAAAGCTGTTTTGCTCTGAGAGCCAGTCTCTTGCTGGCCAGTCTGTCCCTCTGAGGACTGTGAGCACAGAAACGTTATCATTATTGCTGTGAAGCTTCGTTCAGTACGTGAAGCTGTCTTCACTTCTCTGAATGGGAGTTGCTCTCTTTCCATCTTTTCTGCCTTAGTGCTGCAACCCACCTTCATAAAGATGTCTCACTCTCCCAGTTTCTTCTCCTTACAGGTGCTAGATACGCCATATATCTCTTTCTATATATCATATTATGGCGAGTCACGCTCCTGGTGCTTTGGGCTCTTTTTCAAATTACATTTTACACATCAGTAAACTTGTAATGTAGGAATTGCTTTCTTAGTGTTATTTATATCCCTGTGTAGCAAAAGAATTTGTCAGAGAGTAATATGAATGTTATTTATCTGACGGCTCAGCTTTATTGACTGCTACATTTCACATCCTTCAGTACTTTTTGGCAGAGGAGTAAATAACAGTGCTATTAACCTCTAGCACCAATATAAAAATAGACAGTTATTAAGGGGTAAATATTACTTTGATTATTATTGCCCCAGTTTGCTTTCTCCGTAAAAAATGAGATCCCTTAATGGATCTAAAAGAAATCCCAAATTTTATTTAAGTTGTAGACAGTTATCTGGCCACTTGCTCTAGATAGTTTCTGGTACTTTCAGCATTAAATAAGGAATATATCATTCCCCAGCCACCTGACTGGATAGGACTGAAGTAAGGATATGAAAATAGTGAGAACTGGGCAAGTTAAACCAACATGCCTAGGGCTGTGCTGACATCTGTCTGTGTTGCCTCAATGGCTGTCCCAGATAAATGCCTCTAACCTCAGAAAAATACCAGGCAGACTTATGAAGGGCTTGGACCTATTATCATTTAAACAGCAAATGTCCCAGACAGTAGCAGTGGAAAATGAGTTAAGTCCTAAACCCTCAGCCCCTTCCGTAAGCATTAAAAGGAATACAGGGCTCACATCCTCAGCAGTCTTTTTTGCATTGAGCTCCCATTGATTTTAAAATTGGTGGATGTGATATATCTAAATACACTGGGGATCCAGGTCCCAGCACCTTACCAGGGGTGTTCAGCACCTGGCAGGATCAAGGCCTTTGCATGTGACCTTCTAAATTTCATTACAGACAAGGGAGAGCAGTGTAAGTGGCATTTCTGTTTCTATGGCAATTGCAGCAGCAGGAAGCATTAGGTTTTGTTTCTTTAGAGAACTCTATCTTCTGTTGCTGGATACAACTTTGCTCTTTAAAATCTTGTCTGCTTCACCTAGAGAAAAAAAAAATAATAACTTGTAGCATTAAGAGATTTTCAAAGATCTAGTAAATAATGCAGCTCTGTATATAAGATGTAAACACATATATCGGGTTACGTTAAAACAATGTAGAGAATTGGCATACCTGGTAACTCCCTGAGGTCTAGTCCCTATCTTTTATACTCTTAGGCTTAACCCTTCTGTGTAAGGGATCAATGCCAAGTCTAAAGTGCCATTATTTCAGACTGCTGAACTCCAGCCAGCCTCTGGACCACCAAGTGCCACCAGGTCCCTTTTTTTATTTCAGTGAGACCTGAAATCATCTCTAGGACAGACCACAAGCTTACTTCTCCAGCCACAGAGACAGCAGTGAATGGCCTCGTGCTTCAGGGAGCAACCAGCCCCCCATCCCACTACCGAAGAGGTCATGGCAGGAACATGCTTTAAACGACATGTAGAAAGAAACACTTGTTAATCCTGGCCAGAGGAGCATCAATATGCACATGGCCATTAAGGTTGGATATTAATGGGGTCAATACAATAGGAAATAAATGAGACCTTGTCTTGAGTTTATTGACACATATCGTGAACAAAACTTCATTTGGTCTTACTCTGGTCTTGCTGAACAGGGCTACCGTTGTTTAAAAGGCAGCATTTAAAAACCTCTGGAAAAGTTGTCGTTATTGTTTTTTAAGAAAGGGCAATCAAAGTGATTTGGTGGGCCTATTGGAGACCACACAATCACCTAGAGCCAAAATTGATTTTATATTGTTATCAGGCTGAAACAACTTACAGTTTTGACACTCACAATCCAGAGAAGTAGTATAGGAAAGAAGAGTGGTGAGAGAAGTGAGAATTTGGAAATGGTGATTTGACAGTAACAACATAGAAAGCTGAAATTTTTTTAAGTGAGCCCTTAACGTTTGGCCCAATTTCCTGACTCTTTTCAGCGAGGTAGAGAACCTCCTGCTACATGCCTTTCATACAACCATTCTCATTATGTGCTTGCTGATCAGATAAAAAGCAGATGAAAAACAAAATGAACTTTCAGGAAGCAACAGCTAAAGCAGAGTGTTCTTGTATACAAACTTGTTTAATGAGGTTATATCTGTTATAAGTTTAATTGCTGCAAACCAGATCTTCATCCATTCCAAAAAATATTAGTCATCACTAATAAAAAGGCTATGTAGTTTGCAGTCTTATTGAGCCTGTCTCCAGAGACACTTTTGCAGACTCGTTGTCATCTATTTAACATTAGCTAATTTTTTAGTTTACCCACTTATTCTGAAAGTTGATCCCAATTTTAATTCATATATGCTGCTTTAAAACCACAAAATATTTTTTTTCTGTATTTTCTATCTCTCTTAACAAGAAGGCAGGAATTTAACATGTATTCCACAAGATTTACAATGGAAATCACAATGAAACACACTGTATCTTAAAATCTAATTAAACTTACTATTTTTAAACAGGGAGTAATAATTTCAGAACTGTATCTGAAATAAAATTCAACATCTGTTTCCCAAATTATTGGATCCTTACCCAAATGGATTACAGCACTGATCCAGATAACAGGATTGGGTATAAGGTGGCCAATGACATCTATTATGTTTATGGGTTGGCATACATATTATAATGCATCTTATAATCCAATATTTTTACTGTAAATAAAATAATGAAGTCACATTGAGAGGGGAGATTTTGAAAGCTCAGGAAGACTTTTATTCTTGTAGACGTAGAAACGTGTTCCTCCCCCTCTCCCTTTTTCTCTCATTTCCAGTGAGATTCAAATCCCAAATCCTAGACAAGCATTAAGTATTTTCTCACTTGCTATTTATCACTTGTGTTTTTTCTCTCAACCCTCTGAACATTGACTTTTTCAGAAATAATAGGTCATGCAGAATGAGTTACTATGTATGAGCTCAGCTCCTGCACTATGGCAGGGCATTGCAGAAGCTCGTATCCCGGAACAGATCACTTTCAGCTCAGGGGATTGCTATGCCCTGACCTCAGAGAAAAGTTAAGTATTTTCAAAGCCCTGGAATTCACAGTTTTTCCAAAAGCTTTTTTACCCACATGAAAAAAGCCGGTGGTGTCCCGTGTCTCGTGGATAGATTTTGTGTGCCTGTCAAGTTTGAATCTTTCTGTTTGAACTCACAGAGGCCACAGTACTGTTGCAGCTGCCCCCACTGCCAGCTCCTGTTGCTAGAAATCATTCATTTTTCTAGTAAGATAGAGCCAAAGCAAACAAATCTCAAAACAGATAGAGATCTAATGGTGCAGGAGCTCAGGAGGAGCAGATGTATGACCACTGGAAATATTGAAAGAAGTTAAATGGGAACTTGAGCAAATGCTGCAGCTCCATTTCTAAGCATGAGAGATATTCAGAAGAACATTGAACTGTGGTCTGATACATTTTAATGGCCCCCCATAATACTAATAGTCCCCTGATAATTTGCACTGTTTGCAAAATGCTTCCTAAGAACCTGACAACCCATTTGTGCTCTCCCGGGGCAGTTACATTCACAAGGAATGCTACAAAGGAAAGATTCTGGGGAGGGACTCTGTCAGGGAGAGTAGTGATAGGACAAGGCATAACAGTTTCAAATCAGACCAGGGTAGGTTTAGATATCAGGATGAAATTCTTTACTATGAGGGTGTTGAGACACTGGAACAGGTAACCCAGGGAGGTTGTGAATACCTCATCCCTGGACGTGTTCAAGGCCAGCTCAGACGCGGCTTTGAGCAACCTGATCTTGTAGACGGTGTCCCTGCCCATGGCAAGGGGGTTGGAACCAGATGGTCAGAAGGTCCCTTCCAACTCAAACTGTTCTGCGATTCTGTGATTCTGGGGCAAGATGGTAATGGGTGCAATGGACTCAGCTCTGCATAGATATTATATGTCTGCAGGTACTGAGCACATCTTTGTCTCTCTCTCAACTCTTCATGGTCAGGGCAAGAAAAAACATATAGAGGAAAAGTAAGTTGGAACAAAACATAGAAAAAAGGGAGAAAACAGAGAAAATATTGCTGATGAGAAGAATTAGAAGAGATTAAAATCTTTCATGTATTCTATTATTTGGTCAGTTTTGTATATGGAATTGAGATTTGGCAGTGAAAAGGGTCATAGACTAGGCCCAGAAGAAAAAAAGAGATGAAAAGACTTCACAAATGTAAGCAGCTATGCAGAAACTGACCACAGCTTTACCTACTAAGCATGAGGAACATTTCATAAAAATTTATATTGGCAAATTAGCCAGCAGAAAAGCAAACAAATTTCATAATCACCAATTTCCCTACCACTCCCTAATGTGTCAGATAAATTAGTTTTTTGCATCCTGTCTTGCAATATGAATAATTTATCTTCTAAACTCCCCAAGCTTTTGTTCTCAGAAATGTTCACTTTATTAAAAAAAAATCATCCAGCAGCTACACAATTCTCAAGTGCTAAGAGCACTTTAGAATGATCTTGTCTTTTCAGAGTGCTCTTTTTAGGAATAAACATGGTATACTGACACAGAAAATCCATCTAATGAAGAATAATGTAGAAGAATATTATTTAAATTTGTGTACAGTGGCTTCCAGTCTTTTCCTCTGTGCAATTTTATCATTGCATTTTTTATGATACAGGCATAGCTATACAACCAGGTCAGCCATTCAGGAAATAAAGTACTGATTATATTGATACAGTTGACTCAATCTTCAGAACTTTCCATAATAGCGTGGTCTACCCAATGTATTACTTGCGATGAACAGAAAAAAAATTTAGGCAGTTCATTGTAATTTTAAACTTCTGCATTTATCTGAATTAATATAGAAACATAACCAGCAAAGCAATAAAAATACATCATTTATATCTTCCTACATTTAAATATATTATCCACACTGAGAGTAGACATTTATTAAGAGCAAGTTATTTATTTCATACTCCGGGTTTCTGAAGCCTGCAAAATCAGCAGTATGCAAATTGGTAATTTTTGCCCATCTTACATTGTTTAATAGGTTAAACTGAGCATAAACTCAATGGCAGCATTGTGATTTACATCTAAACTAAGCTTTGTTTCTGTTATACTCTTCTATTCCTTAAGGGAGTCTCTAATTCCCACTGAAGTCAAAGAGAGCATTTCCCTTGATACAGGATCATTGCATAAGACTCTATACATGCATTGTGTGCGATAGCTATTATGGATGCATGTGCCACAGCCCACGCACCTTGGATATGCTATGTTGTCTATTAATTTCAGGGACTTTAAAATCTCTGAAGGCAAAATCTTCCTAGGGTAGAAACTCAGCTTGTGGTTTTACTTGAAGAGTTTTTGTTGTCCTAACGGCATTAAGTAATTTTATATCTTTTTTAAAACAAAAGAATATCATTAATTACTTCATTATTTCTATGGTTTCTAAACAATTAAGAAATTGATCACTTCAGAAAATATTTTTTGTCAAGTGAGTCATTCCTAATGTAAATGAGTCACTTTGTTTTTGTAAATTACGTTAATTGCTGTATTTATTCTCCCTCTGGAAGCTGTAAACATATGTGTAATTACTTGAAATGGGTTTGTTTTTCAGCTAGTAGGGAATTACAGCTGGTTGTCCAAGAGGACTTAGGTGCCACCAATACGTTATGTACCTCTGCTGCCTCAAGCCCAAAGGGATCTGAGTACGTATCATCCAAGGGCATGCCCTGTCTGTCCATCAACTCTTACTGGGTTCAGGAGTGGGAAAGCTGCTCTTTCTCCTGTTGAGGCTAATTCACTTTGTGATTGAATTAAGTATTGTTTAGGATAATGAGCTTGGGTCTCCTCCTTGCTGGTAAAATCTGTGATCACCTGTAGAGACCTTGGGCTAGAGAGACGGACGCTTGCCTGAGAAGTCACCTTTTACTTTTAGCAGCTTGTAGAAAGGTTGCTGGCTTGGAGGAGACTCAGAATTCTGTCAGTCATTCAGTCATACTCCTAAATGTGGGTCCATAAAACTCTCTGCAGAATATACTAAGTGGTATACGTCCAGCAGGTATGAGCCTACACCATAAGATAATCAAAAACTGCGTCACCATAACTTAGTGGTACCATACCTGTCTCTCAGATGGCTTCAATTAGGTAGGGCACTAACCTCCCTGCAGCTACATGGTTGGTAGTCAGCTTAGAAGTTGGTTGGAGTGAACTGACAATGGCTTGTAACACAACAAAGTAGATGTGTATGTTCTCCCTGTAGGTGATCTAACACCTGTTGGCCAACAGAGCTGCAAGAGATAAACACACAGGCTTTGACTCACAGGTGGGTCCTTTCCTTCTCCTACGTGACGATCAGTAGTAAAGAACTTCCACACTACCCTGTACTCTGTGGGGTTTTTTTTGTGCAACCCCGATGATGTTTACACCTAAAGAGCAAATAACCGAGTTCCTGTGTTTCATTTGGAGAGCCTAAAAAACGTATTTTTTCTTTTAAGCAGTCCAATGTGGAATAAATAAGCTGCAAATGAGCACCTGGAGCCACACCATGATGTATTACTGAGTCACCTTGCAAGACACAGCCACATTTGCAAGAAATATTAGGCTCAAGGCTGTGCCTCAGGTCCCACATCTTGATCCTATTTTTATAACAGTCCAAATCTGTACCTCTAAAATCTGGGAAAGTTCAAATCTGGATTCAAATTTTGTGCTACAGCCATAAAAACTAATAATAATAAAGTCATCGGAAACGGGATGCCTTCCAGAGACCTGGCATTGTGAAAACTTTAACAAAATATAAAAGGAACTGTTAGGAGAGATAAAACTGTTACTGATAATCTAAATGAATCCCTTGCACTTGTGCTCACTAATTGGAGCTCAGTGAGGTTCTTACAATAGAGCTGTTCTTTAAAGGGGATGAATCTAAGGAGTATTTTTACATTCTAGTGTTTAATCCAGGCAATAGGACAACCCAATAAACTGAATAGCAAGAAATTGCCCAAGTCAGAAAATATTCACACAAGAGGTCTAAATTAACTGAAGTATGAAATTGCTTTATTAATTGTGGTATAGGTAACCATACCTATATCACATATATCACATATGCCTTAATGCCAGATGAGTATAAGGTAGCAAATGTGATATCAAAAAGGACTCTTGGGGTGATCACGGGAATTACAGATCAGTAAGACTGACCTGTCTGCCACGCACCCTGCTAAAGATTATAAAACAGAAGAGAGCTAGCAGCTATGTATGTAAAAGTGTCATAAAGGGAAGAGTCAACAAGTTCACAGTCACATCTCACAAATCTTTCAGAGTTCTTTGATTTGCCGAAGTATGGGAGAAAAGCACGTGGCTCTGTCATCTGTCAAGCACGCTCAGGACAGCAGCACGCCCAGGCAGGATACAGCTGCAGCTCTGAGGGTTGCTGGAGGTGTTTCTCCCGCTGCAGTGGTTTGGTGCCCAATTCCCTCTTGCTTTGTCATTGCAACTTCATACCCGCATCAGCAAGGATTGCTCCAGTGTAAGAGAAACAAAGTTTTGAGGGTGTTTGCTGGAGAAGAATTCTGAACACACTGGGTGTGGATAAACAAAAATAGGAACTCCAGATTTATGTCTGTTTTCAAGACCTTCTTGTTTTGAAGGTTTAGCATACCTTCTGTTATTAATGCTCCAGTAATTTCCATTCTTTTCTTCTTTAGGCTCAATCTAGAAACAAGTGAAAAGAAAGACACTTTAAAATATGAAGAAAGGAGAAGGATGCCGAAAGGTAAAAGGTGTGTGTGTGGATCATTTGAAGACATCAAGTTTCTGATAAAACAGAATGTCCTAGTGTATGCTTGGTGATGGCAGAATTCAAACAAAGGTGGGCAGTTAAGATGGGGAAAATTGGGAAAAAACTATAAAAATTTAAACTTGAAAAAATTAGTGGCCTCTGCAGGAAACTGTCCTTAAACAATGGATTTTAATAACTTTTTCATTTTTTAATCAAAGTCCTTTTTTAAAAAATACTGGAATATGCAGTCTCCTACAATTTTCCATTAAAAATAATTTGTACTTCTGATCAACTGCAGTAAATATGAAGTATTTCTATAACATAATATATCTTGCATGGCATTTGCAGTGTATCCACTTTGTTAAACTCTAATCAAGATTACATCTGTTTTATTTAGTGTAACAAAACACAATACGCTACGCACTATTTCCCTTGGAATTACAGTGACACCTTGCACAATTTTTGTACTGGCGTGGGCGTCTTACCATAACCCATTCTCATGCACTCACATTGAATGCTCTTTCTCCAGCATCAGACTGAATACAAGAGCCTTGGAAGTGGAAGGAGAGTGTCAGGGAGATGGAGGCTCTCCGGCTGGATGCTGGATGGAAATGCAACTCCATGGTTACTACTCCAGCCCAGGACTGCTGTGCCTAGTCTCCGCTGAAGGATTCGGTCAGTAATCACAGACCTGTACGTCCTGTCCTGGCACAGCTCCCCTACTCACATTAGAGCAAACAGTCTCCAACAGAGGTGTATTCTGTGGTTTGTGGGATACACTGCACACGTTTTTCTCTTGTAGCTAACTTGTCTTTCATCAAATCTCTTCACTCCATCATGAGATTTGCCCCTGTGTGCCGGTTCTAAAATCTCATGCAGAATTTATGGCTCTGATAAACGTGCACTGTGCTTCCTCCCTCCGAGGTGCCTGCTTTTCAGTAGGGAGGGAAGTGATCTGTTTATATTTACGGGCTGTTTCCTTGCCAAAAATATCACAGCAATGAAGGGCAGTTTTAACAGATACCAAGCCTGTCGATTTGGCATGTGAATACTCCTGCAACTGATCTTGGTGGTTTCACACAATTTTTTTTTGACTCTAAGTTGTTTTGCTGCCACTGATAGACAGCGAATACACACACTCCGCCTGTCAGGCAGTGGCCAGATTTTTTGGCTGAGGTTAGGGAGCTGGCAGGTTACCCGCCCTGTGGCTGTATTTGTGGTGTGCACAACATACATGGTCCCCCCCCCAGCCCCCCATGAAACTCAAGCTGGGGCCTTTATGGTTTGTAAGCAGTAATTCTAGGAGCTGAGCAGCTATCAGCAAGCTAGCCCGAGCTGTGTTAAGCTTTCCTCAGTTGGAAGTTGTTCTATGTTATATATCACTCAACAGATCTATACACTGTGGAGCTTTAAAGAACAGAGCTCTGTCTTAACTTGTAATCATTTTCTTTGAACTCAGATACTGTGAGAAATGCCAATAAACCCAGCAGAGACTATTTCTTACCGAGAAAGTGGGACTGTACAGGAATGTGGATTTGAACAACAGGCTCACAGATCTCGTGAGCAGTAGGGTTACTGGATGAGGTAAAGAGGCACACAAGGCGTTTTGGTGAGAAACAGACTAATTGCTCTTATCCAGATCACTGGCACTGTGTAAAACAAATGTGTAAAAATGGAAATGTGTAACCACTGTGTCGTTGCATTGTGCTAACCTGCACTCAAACTCTTGGCACAAGTGCATCTACCTGGGAGACACAGAACGCTATTATACCTATGTTGGGTCTGTTGATACATTTCATCAACAGCACAAGAATACCGAAGGTTGCAAAAAGGCAACAGTAAAAGCAATTAGAGAAGCCTAAGCTGCACTGATCTGCAAATTTGTCTGGAAGTGCACACACAGGCAAAACCATACAACTTCAAGAATGAAGAGAAAAAAAAAGCCTGACCCCTGGCTTCATTTCCCTCCTGTATCTCCAGTGGATCCCAGCCAGAAATGTTACATCTGATCTTTCTGCAGTTTTGAAAGGATTTTCTAACTGAACTCACATCCAAATGTTGCTTTTCAGTCCTATGTTAATGTATGGTTATGTGTATTTACAGTAAAGCTGCATAGCTGTTCATATTCACATGAGCAATGCCTCATAGCTGGCTGACAATTTAATGAGATATTCTGAATTTTACCTAAGGCATTCTCACCAGTAGGAAATCCTGTTAGATTTACAAGTGTCCATCTGTTAAAATCCTCCAGAGTCATTTTAGATGCTACACTGTTTGTCGGGTTTTGACCTCCTTTGCTGTGATTGTTCAATTAGTTCTGTAGTGTTCACAGCACATTTGAGCTGTGCATCTTGGAAAGCACAGTAGGAGAAGAACAGCCATTTTTAAAGCTCAGCTTTGATGAGATTAAAATGCCAGCCAGGCTATGGCATACATTCCTGCTTATTTATTTTCCAGGGAAATGCAAACTAATGCTTCCTTATTTTTCTTTATGTGGCTACTCTTGTAAGCAGAAGGGTTACAGTTCCCAAATTGAGTTTGATGTTTTTTGATTAAACTTCTTTTTGTCCTGTTAATGCATCTTGAAAACATTAAGTGGGATCAAGTGGATTAAGGTTTCAAGGGTCTTTGAATCTGTTCATAGGCCTGCAAATGACTCTCTGTTTAGTGTTCACTTTCTAGATCAGTTAATTTAACAGCAAAACGGGCATAATATGTATGAAGTGTGTGAAAAAGAAACCTGCAACATTTGAAAATCTTTGAGTGAAACAAATGTCAAGTTCCAAAACTGTCTTCCTTAAAAAAATATCCTATTCTAGTTTCCCTTACACATTAATGACACCTACTCCCTTCCTTGGCTTCCCCCCCAATCTCTGAAAGTGCAAGAACAAAATTCAACCTCTTCTGCCAGAGAAAGTAGAGGATGGCAGATCAGCATGGCTTACACCTACACTTCATGAGCTTACACCTTCACTCACGAGCAGAGACAGTCAGACCCTGCCAATAGTACATGGCCAAAATGGCTCTGCTTCGTCCTGCACAGAGACCTCTCTACAGCTCTCTTATCTGCACAACTCAAGCAAACACTGCAGCCATAAAATACACCCCCTCTGTATGTTCAGCATGCTCTGCCTGAAAAGTATATTGAGCAAGGGATACAACAATTGCATCATAAGGTCATAAACTTATAATTAACTGTAACTAAATACACAGAGCTGGGTCTTCGCCCTCCCTCTCCTTCCCAGCTGCTCTGCCATGGCTCAGCAGCATGGGAGGATCCTGGGGCTGACATGTAATTTTAAATCTCGTGGAAGATGGCCATTGCTTTTTGAGGAAGATACTGTTACATGCCATTTGTGTGGTTAGAGCAATAAGGTCAGTCCCATGATGCAAGGAGCTGTACAAGCAGTAAAAAGATGGTCTTTTCTGTCTCTCAGGACGCAAGGCAGCAGACGGGTAGACACAAATGGAAGAGCAGAGGTGCCCACTGTGGCTGGTGGGTCCAGCAGCGTCCTCTCTGCTGCCAGACTTCCCGAGGGTGGTGTGGCAGAGCAGAGCTTCGAGACAGCATTTGACTGCGGATAATGAGGTGGTTTGGTAAGGATCTGGGGACATACCTTCCATATCTGAAGCAAAATACATGAGAAAACACACAATACTTGTGAAGAATGCATACTGATGGGAAGTGGGTGCTGGAAGTACTATAAACTGACGTGAAGGAGAGAGCACATCCTGTGAGGGGCTGAAAATGAAAACGAGCGACGAGTGGAGGTGGCATAGAAAAGCACATTGGGCTGTGGAAAAGAACCTGACAGCAGCATTCTTGATGGCCAACAACTGGCCACAAGTTTGCTGGCCACAGCCAGAAAATAAGACAGTCCTGCCTTGACATCCATGTCCCTGCTGCACACAGGGAGTGTTTCAGGTTGAGCTGACACCACTGTTGTAATAGTCACATAAGAGCTGGATGAGAAAGGTTGTTCCTTAGGTTTTCTCTGCTTGTAGCCTGTATGCAACGACCCGGAGAAATGCCTAGTGAAAAAACAGTGTCCGTTACGGACTAGAGTGCAGACATGGTGGTGATGTCCTTCATGGTAATTAAAAAAGGAAACAGAGGGTAGAGTTTGGATTCTGGAAATGTACTGAATATTTTAAGGACTTGGGGGTTCTTTTCAGGTTGAGAACAGGTTTAATGATGGGATAGTTTCTGATAAGCTTCATATAAGGTCATTATGATGGTCTGTGAATTTGTATTACTGTAATACCTCCATGTTATATTACCAAGTATTGTGCAAATGTTTCTTGAGTGTGCTAGGAGTCCACAAGCAGCTCCTGACTCTCAGTCAGCATCTCCTTTCATTGAGAGACACCTCAGATCCAAAACGAATTTCTACTATTTAAAGGGGCCTGGGAGACACAATGCCACACTCAAATTAAGCTCATTGAAAGTAAACGGGGGTGGGGGGAGGAATCTTACCCACCTCGGTCCTTTTATAAATTATGGCTCTCTCTCTAGACTTTCTTAAACATATTACTTTCAATCCACACTACCGTGCCAGCTGCGAACTCTACTTAGATCTCTGGATATGTGATCTCTGAATTTGGTCCAGTGAATTTAAAAGAGCCTAAGTAGTTACCCAGGCGCCAAAATAGAAGAGTTAAGCAATAAAAGACATTAGTAAGTGAACATTAATGCCAATAAGTAACAGGCTACGTTTTTATTTCGGATGCAGTCCCCAAGGGAGCACGTTACATAGCTGTGCCATTGCAGCAGGAGCCCCCTGAGGCGCTGTAACTCAGCAGCACACCTTCTCCTCTCCTATTCCCTCGGGCTGTCATTTACCTCTGGCCTAAGCCAGAAATAAAAAAATACTCCCCCCCTTCTTCCCCCAGCCCCCTCAAGCGCTCACCAGCTCATCTGAGCTGGCGAGTGAGAATGGACCCCAGGCTCTACTCATTTCCCACCCTCCAATTTCTAATCCCCAGAGAGGAAATAAGCAGATGTGTGGCCCTGCTCATTTCATGCACCTGGACAAAGCCTGGGTAATCCATGTGGGGTTGTAAGTGGGTTCTTACTCCCTCAGGCAGCAGCATACTACACACGTGTAAAGCAGAGCATTTTGATTTTGCTTTCTTCTGGCATTCTCACATGTATGTTACACCAGCGTGTGCCCTTTCTCCTGTAGCTAAGAGACTTTTTTGACATCTGAATACGGGTACAGCGGCTCTTGCTTAAAAACCCTAACCCACATCCCACCTTATCACCATCCATGGAATAGTGGTCTTTCCCTCCCCCCTCCCCAAATATTTTATTCTAAAGCTACGTCTGGGTTCCAAAATGATCATATGGCTGCCAAGCAAAGTGCTGTCAATCTGAGCCTGGGGGCAGGGTCCCAGCTGGGAGGGGGGTGACTTTCCTGAGGAAACAATGGAAATATTTTGAGCAACAATAACTACCATTTTGAAAGGAATTTATTGGGAAGGGCAGGTGGAAATCAGAATTAGATGAGAGTCTCAGGGTGCCTGTAACAATAGGGAAGTGGATGGCAGTGGCCCAGAGCAGCTGGAGCAAAGCTCTCACTCTGGTTAACCTGAATTTGCCGTGCTCCCTCCTGATCTGCTCCTTTATCTCTGTGGTGCTTACCTGTGCTTGGGTCCAGTATGTGACTCAGTGTGTTATGGCATGAGTTCATTATGGCATTTCATCCCGGCAAAAACCCTCACAGAGAAGCACTAATGGCCACACAGTCCTTGGGCACTCTCCCTCATGTATCCTGGAAATTTGTACAGGCTGTACCAGCCAAACAGCTCCGCCTGTCAGGTGAGCAGTAGCTCTGGTAAGAAGCTCCCCATGGATGTGTGCACGAGGAAGCACTACCTCTGCCAGTCTAGAGCATAATTCTTTGCACAGTAGGTTGCTGTGGATGGCTAAAGGTGAGAATGAGCCAAAACATGGCCAGGAGGAACCTGACTTCAAATGCACTTCCTCTTCCCCTAAAAAGCATTGTAATATGCTTTGTCACATAACTGTTTATCTGTACTCAGTGAATGCCACTGCACAGAGAGACCATAGTACCCCTAAGAAAGGATCATTTCTGTCCTCTCACTGTTCCAGCAGAGAGAAGGAGAGACCCCACAGGAGTATCAAAGGGATACAAGCGTGTACAGTAAGTACTGCTATGGTCCCCCGGGGAAACCACAACAGCCAGGGAGATGGGGTGGAAAGCTTTTCTTCCTGGGGTCACAGGAAAAGGTAGTGAGAGTATATCCCAGAGGTCTGGTTTCAGAGTAAAGTTCTAACAAAAAGCAAGTGTGATGAGTTAAAAATAAAATCTTATACATTTCAAAGGTCTGATTCATAACTCATGGAGTGCTTTGGAGGGCAGGGTCAACCAAGGGCTTCTGTGGAATCTCAAAACCAGCTTTGCAATATCTACGTATGGCAAATCTCCTTTAAAGCCAAAATTCATTGGCCTTACAGCAACTACCCTGGCTTGCACTGGCCAGTGAAATGGTCATAAGGATTTTTATAAGCTTGTATAAAGCCGGCAATCCCACTCTTACTGTGATCACTGAAATACCTATTAACTAGAATATCTCAATAAGCTTTGCACTGAAAATGGATTTAACTAACATTCAAAGTTAGGCTGATCACTGAGGCAATTCCATTTTAGTTTTAAGAATAACACCAGCTGAGCCGTGCTCAGAAAAAAGCATTTGATTCATTCATGCCTTTAAACAAACAAATGAAAATGTCAAAAAGAAAGTAATTGACTGACGAAACAAAGATGGAAACAGGTTATGTTTGCAGATATATAGCAACTTCTGAACATTCACAGAAGTTGGAAAAAATACACATGGGGAAAATTTCAGTGTGCAAAAAATAAAAATAAAATGCAAAATAGGAAGCTATCAAGAACAGGGGAGAGTGGCTGGTCAATTAAGTACTGTGTAAAGATTTCCAATTTTCTTGTAGTAAATTATTTATTTAGACCTTGCATGCCATCAATATATTTTACAAGTTTAATACCCAAATTATAGCTCCCCACCCATTTATGGCCCTGTAAATGAGTCCTGACTTATCAATGTGAATTCTTGTTCTAGGCAATGTCAAATTTAGATTGGATTTGGATGTATTGCTTTTACCCTTATCAAGAAGGTTTGCTAGTGTGGTATTTTATTGCTATATTTAAAATGGAAAGTGCTTTTAAATAGACTTGCCTGGATAGCACAACAGATCACAGCTCAGATATGTCATTTCCCAACTTAAAACCCTGCTCTAATCTAGGCAGGAGACTTGAAGATCCAGCAGAACCCATTTATACTGAGTGCATTTCTCTGCAAGCTCAATCCTTTTCTATGAAGTGGAAGAGCTATTGTGGCAACAATGACTTTAATCTTAAGTAAGGATGGCTGGAGCTCTTAAGTAATAAAACCAAATGGTAATCTACATGTTTCCTGATACTTTGTAAGAAAAACAAGCAATAAAGAATGCAAATGAACAAGTGTAATGACTTCCTAAAGTACATTGCATTATATTTGGTTATGCTTAAAGGCTGTTATTCATGTTTCACTTTTTAGTAAAGGTAGGAAAACATACAGTAAAGGCAAAGGAATTATCAGTGAAGGAGAATAATATGTAAGTGACCAACTAATCAAAAAGGCACACGAAAATAAGAACATTGTCGTGCAAAATGATATCAAGGCAACACGAGTATCTGGAAACAGAAAGAAATCAAGCAGAAACATTACTTGCATTTGACTAACTAAAAGCAGGATGCGGCCCAGTGTAGCAGTCATTTGGAAGGTTAATAAAAAAGACATTTGTATTCATGACATCAAAGCTAGCAGAGATTTGCATCTCTGCACCGAAGAGGACAAAACAGAAAGGGAGCAAATAGGTGAAAGGTTTGTAGCAGATGAAAAGGGTGGCCGTTTTATTACTGGGCTGCAGCCTGATACTGACTTTTCTGGGCTGTAGCATTTCTTAGAATATTAACTGCCACAAGAGTAGAAGACCCTGAGGTACAAAATAGGCTAGGTTGAAGGCTGCAGGGCAGGCAGTATAGTGTGGGAGGAAAGCCCAGAGGAAGAAAGGGAGGGCTGAACAGAGAGACACACTCAAGGGAGATACAGAACGGGAAACTGGGAGAAAGGGACTGAAGGGAAACAAAATGCTCACTGTCAATCACATGTAGGGCTGTCCACCAGATTTTTGCTCTCTGAAGTCCCAGTGCTTTATTCTCAGTAGGCTCCTGGGGCTCAACAAAGAGGCACACCTCCAGCAAAGCATGCTGCATCCCTATACGGAGCAATGATGGGGAAATGGATCTGGCACCAGCAGATTGAGAGCCTTGGTAACAGACCCATCTGCAGATAGACAAACAGAGAAAGAGTAAATGATAATTGCAACAGAACAGCACAAGTTTGGCTCAGTAGGGCAAGCATAACGGATTGCATGCAGCAGTTAAGTGGGCATGAAGATAGCACAACTGGGAAAGCAAACAAAGCCAGGAATCTAAGCAGGCAAGTACGGATCCAGCTCTCTAGCTGTTCAGGCTCGAGTTACCCATTAACAACATACGGCTGCAGCAGACTAGACAAGCACGCACAGCAAGGGAGGAGGGAGCTTCCAGGCAGGCATTTTATAGCCATTGACATTAGATGCACCACACACACCATGAGCAGCCCAAAAGCTTAGCATCTTGTCTGTCTAGAGTCCTGCAGTAGTCCCAGGAAGGAGACGAACTCTTTCAGAGAAAGTTTCATCACATCTCTTCTCACACTTGTCTTGCAAGGGAGTGAAAGACCATCTTTCTCTCAACTGCTAGCTTAGAACCTAGCTAGACTAGGAACCTAATTTTTTAAGTAGAAGACACTACCAGATTTGGATCTCTTCTTTAGTACATACATCTGTCCTGTTGAAGAGGTCAGGACCACTGATAGCAGCAGCCTGCCACTGACAGTTCTCCTGGACCTGTGGCCAATATCTCCACCACCTTTGCATCACCTCACTGACTTACTTTGAAAGCCCTTTTACTTCAATGATGGAAGAAGTTGGGAAGACTACTGTGCTTGTTTAGCTTCATTACATACAACACAAAACTGTTTCTTCTTGCTTTTCTCATGCTCATTTGCTATGTATCTCGGTCTGATACAACTGTTTTCTATTGAGAAGTACTGATAACAGTAATAGGAATAGATGATCTGTACATTGCAGTAATTTCTGGGTAGAGCCATTCTTCTGATGCTTTTCACGTGGCTGTGTTCTTTTTAGGGGCTGTGTTTCTTTCTTCATCTTCAATACAGATGAAGGCAGGTTAAATACCATTTTCTGTCCCTATCTGAAGATTCACAGACATTCAGCTTTTAAAATAAATAATAAAATGTTTTAATTTTACTGACTTCAGTGGGAGCACAGCTGGTCCAGCATTCAGTTCTTTTAATAACTTCATCCTAATCGAGATTGTATACTGGTCACGTGGAATATCCCCCAGCTAATTTGTTACGGGCATTGTCCTATGTCACATGGATCTCTCCTGCAAATTTACTATTGCATCATAGCCCTGTGTTCCCAGTCAAATTCCATCTTCTATAATTATTTTCCAGGCTTGCTTAAGCTCCCACTGAACTCAGTCATAAAACTCCCACTATTTTGAGATCAGGTTTATTCTACTGCTCCAGTCGCACATGATTTCATTGTGTTTCGGAACGGCTAAAAAGTGTATTCCACTTAAAGGAGACATGTTAGTTGTGAACGCATCATACAAAATCTTTTCAGGATCTGGTTTTCTTAGATGAAATACATGTTGCATAAATGCAGTGTATTCTTCATGTGTTTTTAGTTATTTGTATATTTTCGTATAGAGATATTTTAGTCATTTGTATTTCATAATCAGCTCTTTTTTTTTTTCCTAATTACTTAACATGACTGTATAAGAGTGGCCACATGTTAAGGCTAAAATTGTGCCATTGATGCACTGCAGGGGCAGAACAGGATAGGGGGAAATCTTCTATTGAACTATAAATAGCCCTTACAAAGTGAAAACAAACTAATCCTTGTTAATCACAAATTAGGAAAGAGCATGCCAAAAATAGCACAACGATGGTGTATCAAATCAAATGCCTCTGTGCAGGTAGTTTGTACAATACCAAGTGACTATAACTGTTGTGGGAATACCCATGCTCAGGAAAATAGTCCAACTCAGTGCCAAACAGCCATCAATGACTGGCTTTCTCAGCGACTCTGTTTAAAAGGCATCTATACAACAAAATATGTGATATGCTCCATTCTCCCCATGTTACTTGGTTTCGCTGGCAGTACAGTGTAGTTGTTGTAATCTGAAACCATGTGGTTGCTTGTACAGTAGTTAGTGCAATGTGAATCTAACAATAACGGTGCCAAATAGCTCTCCTACACAGCTTTTGAGTGTACTTTGAATAGAAGTTTGTATTAACAATTCACCCTGTAGGGTCTGCTAAAATGCTTCATCTCAGCAAGCTAAAGGTCTCCTGAGTTTTCAGGCTTCATGACAAAGCCTTCTGGCTCACACAGTTTCATCAATTTGTAAAGTCTTGACTATGCTCAAATATTTTATAATAAGAAGCTACATTTTTTCCACTCCTAGACTCCCCTCAGAGTGTTTATTATGTTAGATACATTACATAAGCTGGCACTTTAGGTGCTTTATGAGTTTTCCATAAACCCTTATTTACTAATGGCTAGCCTGACTTTGTGAGTCTACTGTAAGATTTGACCTTTCCAAGTAATGGGAACCTGGTTCGAATAATGTTTATAGTACCTTTAAAAAGAGGCATCATAGAACTGCAAAAAAAATCATAATAATTACGATAAAAATATTTCCTCTATATCTTACTTTAGCCAGCTTTCTTTCACAGGGTGACTAGTGTCTTTCCAGAAACTTTTAGTATATACCTTTATTTTTCTCAGCTGTGAATTCCGGGTTGAGAAGTAAAACCCTTGGAGTAAGAGCAGAAATACACTAAATCTGGCAAGCTCTGCTGAAAGGTAAAACTCGTTACCTTTGCTAACAGTTCCACACCCAGAAACCAGGCTCATTAACTCCGTCAGGCTTACTTACAGCCTAGTTTTTCTCTGTTTAAGAATTTCAAATGTTCAAAATCTCTCACTACCTTTATAAGCCAGTAGCTCTGATTTCCAAAGATGCTGGCACTAGCAGACCCGGAGAAGTTGCCAGCATTTTGGTTTGAAAGCAATCCTTTCCAGCTGAATAGGAAGATCTGGAAAGGGATCTTCTGGACTGAAGATCCCACCCTGAGCAGAAGAGCCACCATCACTCCTGCCAGAAGTTGTATCAGCTTTGTTTGGGTGAGTAAGAGATGGCAGGATTACACCACTACTATATGATATGCTGTGGTCCCTGGATTTTATTTTTTCTGGGGGGAGAGGTTTAAAGAAATTCTCGTGATAGTCGACTGGAAGAAATTTTGCTGGTACACGTGCAGAACTGAAGAATGATTTAGAAAAAGTAGGGAGAAGCTTCCTACCTCACAAACAAGTGTGAATATTTACTAGGTAGGCCTGCGCCTTAATGCACTTGCAGTTACTTTACAAAGATGCACTACAGGGAGATCTGCTCTTAATTACCTTAAAATACAGCCACAGGAAATGGCATAAGGCTGTGATAGGCTTTGCAACCTCAAATTCCTACTTTTAATCGGCATTAGTCATTTTAAATTCAGCTTTTTAAAAGTCTTAGTAAAATTGACCTTAGGGAACAATAAAATGGCAATTACATATGACAAAGGTATGGAGCAGAAACTATTAGTTATTACCTCAATAAAAGAAAAAAAAGATGGGACTGTGAACCTACCAGCCAAGTTCCAGGAAACAGGATAGGCTGTTTGACCTTAATGAAAAACAAACAAATAAACAAGCAAATATTTGGAGTAGATATTTTTGGTGCATCTCTCTAAATAAATTAGTGCATTTTTTTATCACCCAATTTACCACCGATACTGTTTTATAGTGATTTAATGGCTTTGATCAGTCACTTCGATAAATCATCATTTATTTGCTTGCATTACAAGACTCCTAATACATCATCTGAAAAAGAAGATGTTGTGCAAAACATGCTGAAAAGTACCCTGACTAGGTGGTAAAATATGCAGACTTCAGCATGCTTGGCCAAATCCTGCACATCCTAATGTAACGCACATCCACGCTAGGGAAGCTTGGTCCATCTTCTGACGGGATGATGTGAAGTTTTACAGCATCTCACAATGTCTGATGGAGACAAAACTTACAGAGCTCAAGAGATGACTAAAATAAGGAGGATATCTGGCTTTCACACTGCTCTGATGAGTCCTGCAGCCATGTTCATGTTTGTCTGCGAAGCCCAGCCTGTAGAAATCCCTATGAAACTTGATTGGAGAGTTCAGAAAGATATTTGTTTTCTATTAAATGCTATCAGCCTTTCCCAGAAGGATAAAGAGACTGCGGTTTGCAAGTTTCTGCCTTGGTGCTTTAGATATATTTGCTGAGTATTTCCTGCTAGTACAGGGCAAGGTTGCCCCACGCACCCACGCCGGGGAATAAGGAAGTGAAAGTCTCCCTGGGTGGCCTCCGCGCATCCCCCGTCTGTGCCTGACGGGCAGAGCAGGCTGCCAGGGAGCCAGCAGAGCCCCAGCCCGCCGCTCCCCCACCCCAGCACACAGCGGGAAGTAATTTACTGGTGATCTGGGCCAGGAGCAGTCTGCGTTTCTCTCTGATTAATGGGAGAACCACAGACGAAGGTATCGCTGCCCGACTCCTGGGGCAGCGCAGCTGAGAGCAGCTCTTCTGCTGTGTTTGGGGAGGGAGCGCTGCCTCATGAGCGGAGTGAAAAGGATCCAGATGGAGCTGTGCAACAGCTCCAAGGCATCAAAATCTCTTCACCCCGTTTTTTTTTTTGGTTTGGTTTGGTTTGGTTTGGTTTTTGGGTGCAAGCGGCATGGAGAACCATAACCATGGCCAATATTTACTGGTCCTTTCTGTGTGCCCTTTCTCAGGTGTAACAGCTTTGCAGCGAAACAGGAACAAATAGAAGAGAGCAAGAGAGACTTGGCATTAGCAAAGAGCTACAAGATGACCCAGATAGAGACATCAAGAGGGAGAGAGGCTGATTTCCAACTTCTCATCTGTGCAGAGCTAGAAAGACTTCTGCTTTTAAGTGTGTAGCACTACCTTAAACCTTGATTTCCCATTTCTAAGTTAATAAGCCTGCCCTGAGGAAAGGGAGGTGAGTGAAACAGGAGCATGTGCGCTTTCTTGGGATTGTCGCAGCTACTGAGTCTGCCCTGCAGCTCACTAAGTGATCAGCACATTAATTAAAAAAAATCCCCAGACATTTCTAAAACAAACATGCTTTGTCATTTCTTCCCCTTCTTTGAGATGTTTGTTACCTTTCCGATACACTTAGCAAGAAGAGAAGAATGAAGTGAATGAACTGTAGAAATGGTAATTCTGAAGGCTGCTTCCTTACCTTGATTGTGTACACCTGTGTTGCCTAATACAGCTAAGCAGAATGATGTTTTCTTGGCTGTCTGAAGCAATACACGACACTGGGCATGCTGAAAAAGAACATGAGAATCAGTGGGGTTTCAGTCTGTATTCTATCTTCTGCCAGCCCTTAATATCTATAAGAATACAGCAAATGCTAGGTCACTTATTGTCTTGGTCTGCAGTTAGAGCATTGTCTGCAATGCAAATAGCATAACAGGATAGTGAATCAAGAACGACGAACAGATCCACATCACTGTTGTATATAACTATGACTTCATGCTGACTATGTCAAAGAGTCTTTGACAGACTCTTTTTCTTGTTGGATTCCTCTGGCATCTGTTTGTGGCACAGTTTCTTAAGAATGATGAGATTTTTGTTGCAGTTTTCTACTGCAAATACGGTTATTCGGTGATTAACGAGTAATATGGCGATTTAAGAAAGTATGGATAGCCAGTTTGTGATGGTTGGTACAACTTGAACAGATAGAAAAGAAAATGCAGTACTTGAAAAACTCACCTTGAAAAACTCAAATCTGAAGTAAGTTTAAGTAACTTAGAACTCGTTTGACTACCCGGAGCTTTACAAAAAACCTAGTACAAACTTGTGAACAGGGAGGAGAATCTTAGAAATCATCAAAAACTGGGCTAAAAGAGACTCTGAAAATGTCTGGTTCTTCCCCTGACAGTTTCAAAAACCTCCAGAGATGATGTTTCCACAACTTCCCTACATGACCAGCAGCAAACGCTAACCATCTGTACTCTTAGCCATTTATACTGCCTTGTTCTGATGCCTAGTCTAAACCTTCTTCCCTGTAATTTAAGCCCAACGCTCACTGCTTTAACCCCAATGGACACAGAAAATATTATTTCTTCTCTGTCAGAGATGTCTTTTACATCTTTGAAGACTGCTAGCATTGCTTTAGAGCTAAAAAGAAGCAAAAAGGAATAAATTCAGTGGCACTGCAAGATCTTATTGAATCTTTAGCAGGACAAATCCTGAAATCCTTATTCAGGATAAACTTGCAGTGATTCCACAGAATTTAGACTAAGTTCTGAAAGAGGCATGACACTGCCCAGAAGCAGTTGCTGGACAATGAGGCGAACATGCTATAGACTTGGCCATGGCTGCTCCTGGTACATGTCCAACAAGGGAGGAGGAGGGCATGGACATTTCTGAAGATGGCCTGCCAATTTCCCCAGAATAGGAAAATCTCCCAGCTCCTGTAATACTTGAGAGCAGGCAGAAGTGACTGGTACAGGTGTGCGCTAGCACCTGCAGGAACCCAGCTAGCCTGAGAGGCCTGCACATTTCACAGTGAGGGAGAAGGCCACGAGGCAGAGTGAGGCTAGGAGGCAGGATGTGTCTGAAATACTCCTCACATTTGCGGGACCCAAAAGATGGATTAATTCAGGATGATTTAAACAGTTTTATGTGGTTCTGATCTAAACCTTTTCTGATTCATACACTGTGGATTTGTAAGAGGAAGTTGGCATTCCTCTTACAGCGAGAGAGAGCTGTGTGTGACTAAAAAATATCCCATTTTAATGATAAATGAACTTTTGGCATCATTTTCAACTGGTAGCTTCTACATCATACCTGTGCCCTCATGAGGAAAAGTGTTCCTTTAACAAGCTTTAAACAAGAGCCAAACAAAATCAAAATGGTGGTCTTGTGTTTTCTTGTGTACATTAAAGGGAATTAACATGGATATGCATTTTTTAAAGTAGGAGGTTTTTTAAGTGATACAGTAATTCTCCCTCAGAATGCAAAGATAATTTCACAGCATTTTTACACCTGCTTTTGTTTGTTCTGTTCACATTCCAGATAATATTAAGAGCCATTCTAATTGTGAGTGTTCATACATGCATAAGTCTATGTGAAAAGTTCCATCACTAGGAAGTAAATTTAGCCTGGAGTGATAGCATAAGGCTAGATTCTTATGTGGCTGCTAGAAAGGAAAGCGTATCAGTTTCTTTTGCCACATGATTCCACCCCACCCACCCACCCCCTTTTTTTCTTCTTTTTTTAGTTCCTCAGCTCTCTTTGATTTACACTGTCTCTGGTCTACTGTTTTGAGAAGCCAATGTTGTGGAATCCTTAAGTCATCTGTGACCTAGGTCACTACAGACAGGAGCAATTTAGTAAAAGTATTAATTGAAACTCTTCTGGCAAGCCTTACTTCTGCAGATGAAGTTACACATCAAACCTACACAGACTGAAACTCCACTTCTGAACAGACTAAGATTTTCAATATCTCATAAACAGGCTCCTCAATCACCAGAATCTAATAAGGCTATAATCATCATTGACACTATAATGATTAAAATGAATAAAACCCATTAAGAGAAGTCATGTTGAGTTATTAAAAGTTTCGCTCTGCGTGATATGTAATCTTTTATCCATTTTTTATGATGAAATCTGTAACCATCTATCCACAAAAGACCATTAATTTACTGCTCTGTGGATGTTACCATGCTCTTTAGTTTAACAGCTTATCATTGATTTCTTGGGGGAGATATTATATTTGGAGAACTACACATGGAACAAAAGCCAGTATGTTGCTGTAAATTTGCCACTGACAGGATGATCAAAGTATTTTGGTCTACTCAAAGCAGAGGGCTGGTGAACAAGTTCAGAAGAGCCTATGGTCATATCCCTGCTGTTGTAAGCAGACCCTGAGGCAAGGCAGCAGATACATGTTTTCAGGAATCACAAACTCTTGTAAGAAAAGGTCATGTGCACTGCAGGGGGAAAAACAATAAAATTTCCATTAACTAGAGCCTAGTTAACCGGCTTATTGGCATCTATTAGAAACAAATTGCAAACAAAACTGATCCTATTATAAACTTCCCCTTGTTCCCTCAGTAAAATAAAGTCACTGAATGGCCCACAAAAGGCAGGAGGAATACAGTTTGTCAGATGACTTGCTTTATTTTCAAGGAAGTATTAGGTTTCGCCCAGTGAAGGGTCTAAAATCATGACTGGCAGAAAATTACATAGTTATGGGAAATGCGTGCATCAGTGCATCTAGAGTAACCTGGAGAGGGGAGGCAATGCACTCCTGCTCACATTCTTTTAACAGTGACTTTTTTTTTCTAGGCAAACAGCAATAAAAAAATGTGAATGGAAGCATGTGTACACAAACTTTCAGGCTAAGTGGTGGGAGAGCACTCTTCCTGAAGTGTACTTTTTCTCATAATAAACTCGGCTCCGATATCTTTATTGCTCATCTCCTTTTTAATCTTATTAACAATAAAGCCTAAAAATGTTTTGAAGAAGTCAAATAAAGAGTGTTGTCTTTCATTTCTGGGCATTCTTTCCATTTACCTGAGATGACTAATAAAATGGTTTTCCCAGCATTTCTAATGCATGGATCAAATCTTCAGCTGGTGCAAATTCACTCAAAAGCAGTGAGGATATGACAATTACATTTGCTGAGAATCTGACCCCATATGTATTTTCCATCCTTTTTTTTCCTTTAGGCACCACTTAGCACTTCAGATGTAGCTATAATTCTAATAAAATTCCTTCTTTTATCTGAACCATGTGCTACAAGCCAGTACCACAGAAATGTAAGTCACTTTGTGGAGGGGGATAAAACAAAGACTATTTGCTTTTCAAAGAAATTTTGGCAAGAGAATTATAAAAGTCAACTGTCACCTCCCCCTTAGCAAGGGAAGGTAGGAGATGGAGGAGGAAGGAGCATGAAATATATAATAATGACTGTGGATGTCACTTTGACATAGAATAGAGCTGGTGGGAAGCTGCTCTGCTTTAGTCATGTGTTGAGAGACAAGGGTGTGCCAAGGAGCTCATGGAGAGGAGCTCAGCTCTGGCCAGCTCTATCCTTTCACACACCCTGCCGGCTCAGGACCCTGCTTATCTGAAAAGCCCAATCTCAACAGCCATGCTACCAAAAGATTAATAGTAAGGTTTCTGAGTAATTGTTGTTAAAGGAGGAGTTTGGGAAACCATCTAAAAAGGTAAGTATCACCTTTGAAAGTAATAACCAGCCCTTACTTGGGTTTAGAGACAGCAGACAAGATGAGCTGGTCAAGTGCAACAGCTATATGCTCTACCGCAAAAAAAAAAAAAAGAGAGAGAGAAAGGGGACCCCCTGCTCTGACTTCAGGAGTCCTTCTTGAAGCCAGGATCCGGGATTTACTGAGACATCCATGCTGAGTTCTACTGTGGCTTTTCTTTGGTCCCACTGGTGCTATTTTTCTTCCCTTGCAAACACAAATGAGAGATTAAAATTCTATTGCACAGATCCCCCAGACTCAGACCCTTTCGCCATGGGGGATTTTTTTGCATTGTTCAGCCTGACCTTTTGCAGACCTCAAGCCAGGCATTTTAGTATAGTTGTTGACAGATTGAGTCCAATGGTTTAGGTGAATCTGTTCATCAGTCACACACTGATTGTACCCCATAAGTAGAAAACAGGTAGTCTGAGGTATTTATGGTGAACTATCCAGTCATTTATCTGCTGAAGAGCATTAATTTACTGCTCTGCAGATATGACCATGCTCTTCAGTTTAACAGTTCGTCTTGCTGCAGGGCAGGGAATTTGTTAGAATCAGATTATTCTGACAGGTGACCTATATTCTATGTTAAAAAAAAATGGGGTTTCTGCCAGCCCTTCCCTCATTCCAGCTTTGGTCACTAGTTTGTCTAAGCCATAACACCATGTACCAGGAAACACCTGAGAGAGGAGGCTGAGAGTGGTGTGCCGTCCTACCTAGTGTCCCAACCCAGCTGTTGCCAGAGCAAATGCCTAAACAGAAGGGAAAAAAAAAATGCAAATCGCAGTTGCATACCATAGTGCTGGGTATTCCTTCCTGATCCTTGCAACTAATTCACTGAAGCCCTGAAGGATGACTTGACTATGGTCCTGTATTAATACAGAGCTACAGCTATTATGAAAGCACAGATTTCTCTCTTGTTCCTGGAATAAACATGGAAAGGGATAAATAGGAGAATTCTCGGCTTCACAGATGTTTCATTCCTTAACAAATATTGCAGTTCATAGTGGATGATTTCTGTTGCTGCAAGATTTAAAGGTGAAGTTGTCAGGTAGACAAAAGCTTGTTACGAAGTATTGTACGGTAGGGAATGAGGAAAAACAGAGAAAACTGTCTCCATCCTTGAAGGAATACTTACTTTATTACATCTTAGACAAAAAGCAAATTGACTGTTAAAATACCTATAATTTTTTTAGATATTAATAAATTTTAATTTATCTTCATGTTACTAAAAGTATACATCTTTCTGATCAACAAGGCAGTAAAGATTTTGTCACATGGATGTTTCCCTGGTGTTAATCTGAACTGTAATTAATTATAACCTTTTGAGTGAGGGTCTTGCGTGGGATATGCAATGGTTGCAGGAATGATGGGAAAACAAGTCACTTCAAGAATTTTAGTGAAGCAGTTCATTGGTGAGAGGTGATTATGGACTGATGAGTCAGCTCTCCCACAATTACAGGTGGAGAGAGCAATAAAAATCTTGCTGAGTTTGGCTATTGAAATTATATGGTTTCATAAATAGTATAATGTTGTCGTCAGCAGGTAAATGTTATATTTTAAGGATGGCCACTTTATACCACGTAGAACTATCCAGTGGCTGAAGGTCAACAGGCCACCTGCTAAATGATAGTATAAATCCACAGAACTACTTGATAGGAAAGTAATTGCAGCAGCGTTGTTCTTTTTGTGAAATTACAGTTTACTGAATAGGCAGTATTTTCATTGTAAATATTTTCCTACAAATGTATCAAAAGATTGGGGGCAGAAGAAATTTTTGCCGACATGTGCATCTCCACAAGAAGTACCACATTTTGTGATAAACCAGTCATAATGGTTGATCATTTTTTCCTTCCAGATGGTACAGGAAAAAAAACAGTTTTCTTGTTCATGTGTTGGTCAAATATTACTTTTGGAAATTTAACCTCAGCATTGTCTTTAAAATGGTGATAAGAGTATGTAGCTACAGCTTCCCAGATATGACTGCATTAGGGGGGCAGGCTTCTGAATTAAGTTTTCTTCTAAACAGGGAATGTAAACCCTTAACAAAACGCAATACAAAATGTGATGAGAAAAGGGAGGGACCTCATCATGTGTAGTGAAAGTGCCGCAATATCTTCTGTCTTCTTTCAAAGTCGGGTTATAGGGGGATTGTAATGACAGCACAGTTTGGTGAAGATTCTTCATAATACCTTTTCTTCCCAGCTCAGTGAGCTCTCCTCAACTTGTCTGAAATCTGCTTTGTAATTAATTCTTGCTCTTAAAAAAAAAAAAAAACACCTTGGGACACATGGGGAAACTGCAATTTACTGCTCTGCAGTGTCGCACCTACTGCTTCCCCCAGCTGTCATTTTCAGCATGAGTTGAAAGGGTTCCATCACAAAGAGGCATCCTCTCTCCAAGTCAATCACTACTAACCTGTTTTTGTCTAAACTTTCCAGAACAACTCCTGCTCATGCAGACCATGGATGTTAGAGCTGAAAAGGGAGGCTTTCACACTCTAGTTTTACACTTCAAGACTTGTTTGCGTGGGGAAGACAGAGCCTATTTTTGGTGTGTCCTGGACCTATGATGCCCCCATAAGCAAGGCAAGATTTTGCTGAGGTTTAGGGATGGTACCATTTTCCAACCTCTTCTCTATTGCCTTTCCTGTATCTGCAGGGATATGAGCTACCTGGCCCTTCTTTAGCCCCCAGTCACATGTTCTGCAATTGCTCCCGACCTTTGCCTGGTGGAACACTCCTTCCTCCCTGCTCTCTGACTGTATATTTAGAGGCAGAAGCAGTTGTACCGGTTTCACAAACAGCCCGGTGAAGTTGAAGAAGACACTCAGAAGTTGGCAACACTGCACAGAGAATTGGCATGCCACAGCCCTGCCCACAGAAGCCAAAACATGACTTCCTTGCCAAAGTGCCAATCAGATCTTGGGATATTCTCTCAAGTGAAAGCCCTCAGCCACCAATTTGCAGACTATATCCCTTCCAGTCCAAAAAACAGCTAACATCTTCCGAGGACTGGTCTATAAGACTGCTGTTATTTCAGACTAGTCTGAAAAGTTGTCCACTCTTCTCTCCAAACATCATAAAAATGGCCTTCATTCTGCAAGTCCAGTGACAAGTTAATGATCTCCTTTTTCTCTAGAACGTTCTTTTTAAGGATTTCTTTTTTTTTTACTAAAGGACATGTAATGGATACTCTCCAGGTAGCAAGCTTATTTATACTCTACATGATGCTCAGTGTTGTGTTCCTCGAAGTATGAATGTCTTGTTCTCACAGGGGATTTAAGCAAGGTCGAAAAAATTCTCAACTGCACCCAGACATTGCAAGATCTAATGCAGATAACTGCCACCAAAAACAAAAACAAAAACAAAAAGAAAACAAACAAACAAACAACAACAACAACAAAAAACTGTGCCAGTATTTAAAATGATTAAACAGAAGTGCCTGTGATGGAAAGTCATGTTTGAATGCTTATTTGCACATGTGTAAAGTACATAGGCCTTCAAAGGAACTACTATGTGTTTTCTAGGTGTAACTAAAATGCAGTTATTCATAAATAGTAAATCCCCTTTTTCAATTACTCTCCTATCTAATTATACATCAGTACTTAATTAATATTTAGCAGTGGTGTGCTCTGTCAGTATCTATGTCTTTATGGAAAAGCAGGAAAAATATTTTGGGTTGGAGTCCACCTAATCAGCATCTAAATTGCATTCAGGTATCTTTCTCACACACAATAAAATACAGACAATCTAAAATGAGAGCCTAAGCTGTCTATACCACTGTATCAGTAGGAAGAAGCAGGTGTGTTTGAAGGCCTGTGGGAGAAAGTTAAGCAAAGCAGCAAGGTCTCACCCAGGACTCTCATTTCACGGTTTGGTATTAGGTGCACAGAAGACCTTATAATGTAGGTCTAAAGGGTATAAGGAAGAGTGCCTAAAGAGTGGCTGTTGGCATGATCTAAGGCACTTCTAGCTGCCAGGTTAGAATAAAAGCCTGTACAGCTCCACTGGAGATTAGTGTTATTATTAAGTGGGTAAATAAGCGGGATTCATCGCTTTATGTGAAAATTTATCCTGCACGGAGAACCATACTCAGAGGCAATATTTGCCTCAGATCTCCATGGATAATTTGTAATAGGTTTTTGCTGACCTGAAGTTATATTACTGATTTCTTTCCTATCTTTTAAAATTTGTCATTATTTTATATTTTAGCATAATAACAATGTCTCCTGGCTTATATATTGTTTCGGTGTTCTGAATGACCATTGCAATGTCTGGATTCCTCCTGGATTTAGACTGAGATGTAATTTTTCTCAGATTGCCATCAAGTCTTGAATTTGATGTCTGAGCTCTGCATGAGTACTCATAGAGTCAGTCAGAGGAGGAAAGTTACACTGTTGACTGATCTTCCATGATCATTACTGCAAGGTCCTAACAATCTCCACACAGATAACACACAGGCAAACAGTGTACTACTTCGGTAGCAATGCTAGAGTTGTATTAATTTACAAAGCTAACACTAAATTTGTAGAACTTGGTGCTTAGAATCTATTTTGTTTTCAATTATCTGGAATTGAAATCCTCTGCTTGTGAGGATATTCGGGCTTTATAGTCCTTGTATTTAATGTAGAAAATTCTCCCTCCTTAATAGCTTTTTTGCCTACTACCCAGGTTAGGAAAAGAATGGCAAATATTCAGAACAATTCTGTTTTCATCTAACTTGGTCTGTATCATGATGTAATATCTCCTTGTTCATATTTAAAAGTTAAAGTCCCACATCAACAAAACATTTTAGTATGAATTTCTTTCCATGCTAATTCAGCTATCACATGCTATCCTGTACACAGCGAAGTGTGTGCCCCCCCACTGAATCTCAACTACATGCTTATAATTTGAATGGAAACATTGTAAATGGCTTTAGGATTACTCCAGTTCTGCAAAGACAAGTCCGCTGCTTGAAGAATGTAAGATGTTTTTTACTTTTTTTTCCATGTAGTAAGGGGAAAAGTGTTCACAACAACGCATAGAGGTTGAATGTCTGCACCTTTGGCTCAGTTTATCAACACTTTTTACTTTCATCTTTCATTTAAAAAGGCAGGTTTTTACATGAGAAATCCTAGATAGTACCTTTTTAATACATTTGAGACAGATCACTATTTGCAACTGTTTAACTAAAATTTAATATGAATGAACTTCAGCTTGGCTGGCCTTCAAGCATTAATATAAACATTGAGATAGAAAAGCCATTATTGATAAAAACAACAACAGCTAGCTAATAGTAATGATGTACTAGCAAAACTTGTGTTATCATTATCACATAGAATTCCAAAATCAGGAGTTAGACCTTAAAAATAAGGAGATCTGTTTATAAATTATGGTATTTTGAAACAACAGTTCTAGTCTTAAGCCCCACTCTTCAATGTACACCTTTCAATATATTTTAAGCTTTCCTTCACAAAGAAGAGGACTGGAAACTCATTTTCTTCAAAGAAAAGCCAGCACCCTCTTGGTCCTGGGGCCTGGGGCTTTAAATAAAAAATAGAACATTACAGGAATTGCAGTATAGTTAGGAAAGCTAGCAGCCCCATGGCACCATGAAACCACTACATCTATTAGTTTTATCTATAATACAACGTGCTAGCCTGGACTTCATGCAATCAACAAGTGTGTGCTGAGCACTGCTGCACCTCAAGGAGGAACCTGTCTGCCAGGAAGAGCTACAAGCACTCCCAAGGCCTCGCACTGAGGCCTTCTGCTGCCATTGGTTACACGTGGAAAATGCTAGAGAATCCAAATTACTAAAGCAGACAAAAGGAATAAAAAAAGAATAACAATGACTTTCACGTGTCCCATAAATATACCTTGGCAATTAATCCATTTGCAAGCACAGCAGCTAGACAATTAGGCGCAAATTTTCAAATGTGTTCTCTTTACTTTTAATGCAATGTTGCATGCCTGGTTTTCATATGAAAGTTTTTGGCCTATGTAAAACTCATGTTTTTGTGTTGAGATGCATGTGAAAGCTGGCATGCTTGTGTAATTTCAGAGGCTGTGAAGAGGGGCCTATGAAAACTGAATCTGCTAGTTACCATTTTATTGTGGAGATAAAATATTTTTTCCTTCCCTTGATCTCGCAGGGTTTTCACAAGCTTCAAATGAAAATAAGTGTTAACTCCTCTAAGTAATTTTCACAAGATGTCTCTGGTAAATTACCCGCAAGATATAAGTGGGTTCATCTGATAGCTGGAGACCCTTAAAGTGTCTATTAGAAAACTATACCGATGAAAGACTTTCTTATTGATTGCAATCATTATTAGCTCAACTGGCCTGAGACAGAATAAATATGCGTTATATCTCTTGAGAAAACAAGTTTCGCAATTACACAAATTTTATTAGACAAATAAGATAAAAAAGCATGTATGGTCAGCCTCTCCTTTGAGATGCCTGTGCAGCTTGGAATTATTATGAGAGCTAGCAGCAGCTCTCTATATTGTATGATTCATCTGTCCCTACAGATAGCCCTATATATCACTGCAGAGTGTGCTGATTAGAAGGGATGTTACTAGGACCCAGAGGCCTAGATTGCTGTTTGATACTGCATTAACATTTCACATTTATTAACTCAACATACAAGCTATTGATTGGAAAATAAAATTAGTAGTTGTTCTGGCATTGTAGTGAAGAATAGCTCTTTGTAATGGAAGAAATTCTCATTCTTGATTGCATAACAGTAACCATTAAATTTCCTTATTATAAAGGTGTCTAATTAGCAAAGATTTCCATTTTTTCTCTTTACCACAGGGGGCCAATCACTATTCTGAGCACATATCACTTACGTGCATAAAAATTTGCATTGTGCTGTTGGTTTTCCTTTTGAGAGAATGCCTGGGAATATAACAGGGTATTGATATGGTGCAAGTATTCTCTACACAAAATTAAAATTTAGTTCAGCCAAAAGTGTGTAGGAAGGAATTGTATTCGAAGGTTCTGTTTCCTCTCCTTGTTCTTCACAACTTCCAGCTCTGAAAACTTTGCCATGGATGTTGTTAACCCAAAAGGAAATGGCTCCGTTTGATATAAAATTTCCCTGCAAAACAAGGAAAGGTTTTTCATAGGGCTGTGCTTCTTCTGAACATACTCTTGCCTTACTTAGACTACAGGTGCCATTTAAAACCAGTTTTTCCATTTCAAGCATAACTCCATCAGAAAACGTGACTTAGTTTACTTCAGTGCTCTCTCTGCCACATCATCCAAAGCTGTGAAACAGAAACGAGTAGCTGGAAATATAGAGGTATACGTACGTATACAAACATCAAAAGGATGAGTCCAGCAGACTTTGACATTTGCTTCCTGAATACTTGTGCTGCATATGTGCTTACACTATACCTACAAGGCTTGTCAGGCTAATCGTTACAGCTGTCTTCTTGATCTAATTCTGAGAGGCCACTGTCAGCATCTCACTGCCCAGTTATGCTTAGGCCAGCAGGTTCAGCAAGTGCAGCAGATGCACTGAAATGTGAGAAAACTATTTTGAAACATAATAATGCAGTGTTCTTTCAGAGATCCTGCACCAAACTTAGAGCTTTCTCAAGTGATGTTGTTGAAGTGCATGTGACACTTGGTGAGTATTAGTCTGCGCACATGCCTTATCTGTGTATGTGTAAGAGTTACAGGAAATATTAATATCCTGGGCAAGTCCTATACATTTAAATCTATGTGCAAATCAGTGTCCTTCCTCAGAAGAGAACTTTCATGACACATTGACAATGCATGTAATATAGCACCTGTAATTTAAAAGCATGGTACCCTTTGGGGTGTTGTTGTTAGGGTTGTTTTTTGTTTGTTTTATTTTGGTTTTGTTTTCTCCTAGTAATACACGCCCTCCTACATTTATGAGTGTAATAAGTTTTTTATATAACAAGCAAGATTAACTTTGAAATGGTTATAAGAAGAGGGGATATGGATTACTCTCTGAAGATGAGGCTCTGAGCTCAAAGTAGCTCATCTATCTATGCCAGTTTTTTGAAATGGCTGAATGGAATGAAACAGCATTATGGACACAAGAGCAAATTCCTAATTATTTGAGGGGAGAAAGGGGAAAAGAGAAGAGGGGAAAATATGATTTACCCACTACATTATTCTTTCAGTTGTAGTTTGCAAAGGCTAAAATAGATGCACAAAATCACAATCTTGCCAGTTGCTCCCTGTGACTATATTGACTTCAAGTGAGAGTTCAGCACGATTTGGAATTAGGAAAAATAAAAACAAAAACAAAAAAATCCAAACCTTAAAGTCATCGTGATTAAATGTTTCCTTTCCCATCTAAAACTGCCATTTTGGATATAACACCCAGGTACTTGGGATTGCATTTGAAACTGGGTTTCAGTTCCTTACAGACAGCCTCTGAATCACCTGTTGCAAACTTACTTATTTCTTACCATTCCTAGCCTCTGTCTGAAGAGTTCTCGAAATGCAAGTTTTCTCTCCATCTTTTTATGTAGCAAACCCATACCCAAAATGAAGAAAGGGTCAAACTAGTGGTTAGGTATATTGTCTTTCATTCTGGGGCTTCTTATAAAAGTGCAGCCCAGACAGCTGGGGCAGAATCAGACAGCCAAGAACGCCTTCTAACACAAGGATATACCCAACTGGTTTATATAACCTTAATTCAAGCAGCACAACTAATGATAATGATATGCTACAGTGTTATTATGCCAGGAATGTATGAAATCCAGAGAGAACATTTCATTTTAAACTTTGCTGATTTTTCACATTTGCTTAGCATTTTCACTAATGATTTCTTGCACTGTTTTTATGCCACCTCAGATAAAATGCCATCATACATGATATTTGCACCATTAGGCACAAAGCAAGCATTAGTTATGATTAGAAGCAATGCTGTGAAGCATTAAAAAATATAAAGGAAATGGTTTTCTAGCATACTTGCAAAGACTCTGAAGCTTGAGTGTCATTTGCTTTCACTATGCCAGCTGGGTAATGTTCTGCATTTCAACAAAGCTGGCTACCATTTCCAGACAGATCCATAGAAGATTTGCGTCATTCCTGTTTGAGTGAGAGGTCCAGTAAAAAATACATTCACACACACGCACACTGACACACATACACAGCAGAAATCCAATGAGCCCATCTAGAGGGAATTAAGTGAAACAAACACAATAATTACAATTAATCATCACCGAACATGATCATAATGACATCCTTTTCAAGGAAAGGAAACCATTTTCTGTCATAAGCTGCATCTTGTCAAACAACACCTCTAATATTTGGTTTTTGTTAAGACTCTTGTCTTTGTGGAGCATAACAGTGATTTTGACTAACTGCATAGACAAGGGGTGAATAATGTAATTAGATTGAATTAATAAAACATATGCTTTTGCACAATTCTCATGTCAGTATAGGAATTTTTCCCAGCTATTTCCTAATGCTGGTATCTAATGGAGTACAGTTCCACAGGATTAAGCCTCTACAATTATTCTGTTCATCCTCTGGCTTGTGAAGAAGAAAGAACAGGACTAATTTTGAGCTGTGTGAACCACTCTTTCAGCATTTGGCTAGGTCAATTAGAGTGCAGTCAGTAAAACACATGGAAGAGATACTGGAACAAGCTAAGACCAGCTGAAATCAAGTCACTTGGTGTACATGTACCCAGACCTTTTCACGTTCTTATCGCATGTAAGTTATTATAATTTTTCTTTGGGTATGTGTTTTCTTAATCTCTTTACCCAGAAAAGCTAACCCAATGTCCAGGATCTAATTATCTGTGAGGTCAGTCTTTGTAATACTATAGTGACATTCAGATCATTAATTGGAGTGGATCATGCTGCCAGCACCTACCCTGGTGTGAATGATATGCATGATTCCACCACAGTCCATGAGCATTAACCCAGCAGCATTCAAAGACCAAAGACAAAACCATTGCTTGTGTAAGAAACATTAAGGTCCCACATATTCACATTCTTTGTGCAGGAGACATTTGCCATAGCTTCACATTTATTCCTTAATAAAAAAAGATTAAACATTCAGTTTACAATGAAGAAAAAATAATTTTCAGATTAAAATGATTGGCAGTCCTCAAAATGAAGGTGATTTTGTAAGGCAGGACTGGAATCTTGAATTAGACCTGTGTAAAGTAAGTACAACTATGCCAGAATCTTCTTATGGAATGGTTGAGGTTGAAAGAGACCTCTGGAGGTCGTACTGTCCAACCCTCCTGCTCAAGTAGGGCCACCGAGAGCAGACTGCCCAGAACCATGTCCAGATGGCTTTTGAGTATCTCCAAGGATGGAGACTCCACAGTCTCAATGGACAAACTGTGTCAGTGCTGGTCACTCTCACAGTAAGAAAAGTGTTTTCTGAAATTCAGACAGAACCTCAGATTCCCTTTCTCTATTTCTTTGATTCCTCTGAACACAAGTGTAGAGCTCGCAAGAGCTCACAAGATTGTCTCTCCATGCTGCTGAGAGAAGGCATGTATGGCAACAGCTCTTTTCTGTTTCCCTGTCAGTAAGCTCACATATCCTTTTCTTTTCATCATCAGCCTTTCAATAATATAGTTGCTTCAGGAGGCACGTGGAAAAGGATCCTGCAAACTACCAACACAGTATAGACCACACCAAAATATCAGCATGATTCTTGCAGCTCCCTCTGCTTTGAGTTTCCCCTCTCAAAATAAAATAAAACAAAATAAAATACTTCCATGTATTTTTGAGGAGAAAAATGTTTGTGGAAAAACAGCTAAAAAACATTGACAAGAGGATGGGCCCACCCAGCCCTTGCAAAGGGGAAACATTTGGGGTATTTTGCATAAAACCATCTTCCCACTTCCTTTGCCAGGGTTCACTGCAGGTGCAGGGAGAACAGCCCAGGAAGGGGTGATTTGTGGTTCCCTCAGGGAAATGAGGAGATTCAGTCCCTTACCCCACAGGCGGATGGGATGTGAGTGAGACCCTGTGCAGGTGGGGAACATAAACCCATGCCGGGCATCTCCGTTCCCTGCTCACCACCAAAGGACAGCTCCGGCCCTCTCAGGGTAGGCTGGGATGTGCNTTCAGTTTACAATGAAGAAAAAATAATTTTCAGATTAAAATGATTGGCAGTCCTCAAAATGAAGGTGATTTTGTAAGGCAGGACTGGAATCTTGAATTAGACCTGTGTAAAGTAAGTACAACTATGCCAGAATCTTCTTATGGAATGGTTGAGGTTGAAAGAGACCTCTGGAGGTCGTACTGTCCAACCCTCCTGCTCAAGTAGGGCCACCGAGAGCAGACTGCCCAGAACCATGTCCAGGTGGCTTTTGAGTATCTCCAAGGATGGAGACTCCACAGTCTCAATGGACAAACTGTGTCAGTGCTGGTCACTCTCACAGTAAGAAAAGTGTTTTCTGAAATTCAGACAGAACCTCAGATTCCCTTTCTCTATTTCTTTGATTCCTCTGAACACAAGTGTAGAGCTCGCAAGAGCTCACAAGATTGTCTCTCCATGCTGCTGAGAGAAGGCATGTATGGCAACAGCTCTTTTCTGTTTCCCTGTCAGTAAGCTCACATATCCTTTTCTTTTCATCATCAGCCTTTCAATAATATAGTTGCTTCAGGAGGCACGTGGAAAAGGATCCTGCAAACTACCAACACAGTATAGACCACACCAAAATATCAGCATGATTCTTGCAGCTCCCTCTGCTTTGAGTTTCCCCTCTCAAAATAAAATAAAACAAAATA